>JAOQAZ010000032.1:3940-506722 GCA_027945595.1 Fusarium torreyae | reverse complement strand
AATTAATTATAAATCTCTTATACTAAAGTTAGTTTTTAACTTTATAACTTAACTTTTAATATATAAACTCTCTCTTAAATATATAAATTTCTCTCTTATAAATCTAAGTTTAATAGATTTTTCTAGTCCTAGCTCCGCCTTTATAGCTAATAGCTCTAATAGGTCTATTATAACTTATAGTCTCTTATAGACTAAATGCTTTTTATTAAATCTATTAATTACCCCTTATACTTACTTATATATAGATTTATTAGGTTTTTAGCTAAGGTATTAAAAAATACCTTTTTTTCCGGTATAATAGGCCTCTTTAAGTTAGGCTTTTCTAACTAATTTAGGAGCTATTTAAATAGGCCTATCTCTTTTTATAATTATAATCCCTTATTATAAATATTATTATTATAAGTAAAAAGCTTAAATAAGAGAAATACCTAGCAGCTAAATATAATAAGCTTAATTTTAGTCTTTTAATTAATAGGTCTCTTATTTATTTTTATGCCCTATAAGTTATTATACTTAGCTTATTATAATAGATCTTTATATCTTTTAGTATAAAGCTTTTTAATTATATTTATAAGGCTCTTTTAGGGATATTAAAATTCGCCTTAATAGGCTCTAGCTGCCTTATTTAAGTCGCTAGGGCTAAAAGTCCTTATAGAAAAAAAGAAATTATAAGGGAGGGGTAATTAATATCTTTATATAATCTAAATTAGCTCTATTAATTAAAAAGTACTTAATTAGGGTTATTTACTTATAAGTATATTACTTATATTTAAATAAGTTAGATTATAAACTAATATTAAGAGCTAAAGCTTAAAGCTTATATTCTTAACTTATAGGCTTAATAAATTCCTTAATAGTTTTAATTATTAATTTAATTCAAATAATTAAATAGTTAGTTAAAAGTGGAAGTAAAAGGGTTTATAACCCCGCTAAGTAGCTTATATGCTATTTTTTGGGTTATATATTTATTTTAAATAGAGTTAGTTAAGTTAATACTGCCTAAAGTTAACCTTATTAATTAAGCTTTTATTAAGCTGTAAGTCTATATAAAGGCCTATACTATTAATATTACTATAGGTTTATTAAATATACTAGAATCTCTTTCTTAAAGTTATTATTTAGTATAATAAAAAAAAAATAATTAGCTTATTAAATAAATATAATAGCTTAAAGCTTAGAAGTCTACTTATAATTACTTAGCTACTTAGTTAATAATTAGGATAATTTAATTAAAGACTTAAAAAATTATAAAAAGAAAGTTAAAAAAAGACTTATTAAATAAATAAAGGGACTTTATGCCTTTTAGCTTATTATATAAGCTATTTATTTAAAATAAAATTAGTTAAGGCATTTATAAAGTTATATAATATAGCTAAAAAG
Organism: Fusarium torreyae; assembly: GCA_027945595.1. Lineage (NCBI taxonomy): Eukaryota > Fungi > Ascomycota > Sordariomycetes > Hypocreales > Nectriaceae > Fusarium > Fusarium torreyae. The sequence goes on along the minus strand of JAOQAZ010000032.1, from coordinate 505,342 downwards.
TAATTTTATTAATATAATATATTAATAACTTAATTTAGGCTTAATATTATTATTATTTATATTATTAAAAAATATTATTAGCTTATATAAATTTCTTTTTTAAAGTTATTAATAGGTTTTTAAAAAAAAAAAATTAATTAAAAAATATTATTTAAAAGCTTTTAATTTTTTAATAAATAAAAAGAAAAAAAATTATATTTTATAAATTAAATTTATTTTTAATTATAAAAATTAATATTATATTACTTCTTTTTAAACTTCAATTTATTAACTTTTTATAAATTAAATATTATAAATTTTAAATTAAATATTATAATATTATTTTAAATCTTTAAGGTTTTAATAAAAATAAAATATTATAGTTTTTATAAATAATTTAAATTATTATAATTAAAATTAACTATTAATTTAATTTAATTTATAATATTTTTTTTAAATTTATAAAATAATATTTTTATAATTATTTAAAATTAAAATATAATAAATATTAGTTAATTAATTAATTATAAAATAATAAATAAATTAATATTTTAAATAAATTAATATTTTAAGATTTCTTTAATATTATATTAATTTATTTAATAAATAAATTTCTATTTAATAAATATTATTATTTTTATTACTATTTATTACTATTTATTATATTATATAATAATATAAAAGTCTTAATTAAATAATATTCTATTAATTAAACTTAATAATTTTTTATATTAAAAAGTATTAACTCTTTTTTTAAACTATATATCCTATTAGAAACTCTAATCTTAATAGCTATTTTTAATTTTAAAACCTAATAGTATAATCCCTTTAAAATCCTTTTATATAGTTAATAATTAAAAATAGCTTATTTTTTACTTTTCGCTTATAATATAAGGAATTAAAACTTTAGCTTAAGCTTATAAACTTATAAGTTATATTATTTAATAAAGATTTTTTTAATTTATAATAAAGGTATTTTTAGTATTATTATTAAAGCCCTTTATAAGCTTATTTCTTAGTAAATAATAATTTCTTTTAAGTTATTTTAACTAGCTTTTAAAAAACCTATTAAAAAGAAAAACCTTATAGCTAAAAATTATATATTTACTAAGATTTTTAAAGCTTTTTAAAAAAAAGAATTTTTTATAAAACCTAATAATAACCTTTAAGAAGTATTTAAATAAGCTAATAATATCTTTTAATAGTATAAATAATAATAACTTTATACCTAAGTTAAATTATTAATATATTATATTTATAAGGTTACTTTTTAACTATATTATATAACCTTATAGCTGCCTTAGTTAATTTTATTTTAAATAAATAACTTATATAACTAGCTAAAAAGTATAAAGTTTCTTTACCTGCCTTTTTAATAATCTTTTTTTAACTTTCTCTTTATAATCTTTTAAGTCTCTAATTAAATTATCCTAACTTAATATTATTAATTAACTAGCTAAGTACTTATAAGTTAACCCTAAAGCTTTTATTACTTTAAACTTATTTTAATAAGTATTTAATTAATAAGCTAATTATAGTTATAGCTAAGATATTAACCTAAGGTAGTTATAATTTAACACCTTATAATCCCGGCTATAAAAACCTGTAATTAACTAACCTAAGTAATATAACTAGGGCTTATAAAACTAAACTTTAGTATAAATTTAATACTTTTTATAATTAGCTTATAGAAACTAATAGAAAAAGCCGCTATAAGCTATATATTATAATTAAATTAAAGAGGCTAAGGCAGCTAAAATTAAATTTTAGACTTTAAAATAAAAAATAAAAAATTAAGCTTATACTTTTTAAATATAAGATCTTTCTTTTTATTAACCTCTTTACTTATAATAATAATTATAATAATTATATTAAATAGGTTAAAAAAGGGTAATTATTACTTATAATATTAATAGAAAACCTAGCTTATAACTAATATTAAAGTAATATAAAAAAAAGCTTTTTATATACCTTAAAAGAGAATAAAAAAAACTTAGAGATAAAAAAATATAAAAGATAGCTAATAAATTTAGTTACTATTATATTTATAATTATAAAAAAGCTAGAAGTATTTTAAAGAGATTACTTAATTAAGTTTTTTAAAAAAGTTTATTAAGGTTAAGATTTTATTAAAAGGATATATATATTTAAAAAAAAGTTAGCGCTTAAAGTTAAAATAAAGCTTTTAGTATTAAAAGTAATAAAGTTTAATTAAATAGTAAGTAGCTTATTTAATATAAGATTCTTTATAGAATTATATACCTATATTATAATAATTAATACTAACTAGTAATAATATAAATAATAGTTTTAATAGGGGGAGGCTTATTATATTTAGTTTTTAAGCTTATATCTTAATAGCTGCCTTTTTTAGCTTTTTATATCTCTTAGAAAATAGCTTTTTTATTATTATTTTAAGATTTAAAAAAGAAATATTTTAACTATATATATAAGTTATAAACCTTTATTATAGGCCTATATATTTAATAAAAATAATATATATTTAAGCTATAATTATAGTTAGCCTTATTAATTAAAAATAAAAGCTTAAATAATTAATTTATAAGCTTAGTCTTAAATAGGTTAATTAATAAGTAATTAAGTCTAAATAGCTTATTAGAGATTTAATAGCTAGGTAGCTAAGTTAGTTAAAAAAAGTTTTACCTTATAGGTAGTAATCTTATTAGAGGGTTTTATACCTAGTAGTAATCTTATAAGCTATTAATTTTAAGTGAAATTAATTAAGGTAGTATTTTTATAGCTATAATTTAAAGTAATCTTATTAATTTAAGTTACTAAGTTATTAATTTAAGTATTAAGTTATTATTATTAATAATCTTAAAGCTTTTAAACTACTTATATCTCTTTATAATAATTAAGTTAAGGTAAAATTTATATATATATATATATAAATTTTACTTTTTTAAAACGTAAAAATTAAAAATTATATATAAAATATTAATATAAATTTATAAAAGACCAACCCTTAATTTATAAAATTATTTAAATAAACATTTTATTAAAATAAAATAAAATTTTTATATTAGTTTTTAATATTTATTTTAATAAATATTATAAACCGCTTATTTTAAGATATATTTAATTAATTTAAAATTGAAAATAAATTTAAATTTAATAAAAATATAATTTCTTTTTACTAAATTACTTCTTTTAAAACTATATTAAGTTAAATTAAAAAATTATATTATATAAGTCTATTTAAAAACCTAAAAATATTAATATTATATTATATTATTTTTATTTATTTAATTTAATTAAAGTAAATATTATAAATTATTTCTTAATAAATATATCTTTTTAAATAAAACTACTCTTTTATTATTACTAATTAATATTATTTATTTATAAAAATATAATTTCTTAAAGAATTTTATATTAAATAAGTAACTTTTTAATTAATTTAATTTAATTATTTTTAGTATTAAATATTAGCTTTATTTTAATTTTAAATATTAATTCTTTTTTTAAAGTTTTTAAAAAACCTTTTTATATATTGTTTTATTATTAGTTATAAGCTACCTTTTTTACCAGCCTTATAGATATTAATTATTTCTTATTAACTTATTTATATAATTACTATAGTAATTATTATTAATAAGAAAGTTAGAAAAAAAAAGCATTTTAAATTTAAAAATTATAAGCTAAATTTTAGTATTCTTATTTATAAATTTAAAACTTAATCTTAATTATTTTAACCATTTTAATTTAATTTTAATATATAATTTATAATAAATCTTTTTATTTATTTTTATAACTTAGTTATAAAAAGTTATAAATATATATTAAAGTTTAGTTTTACAAGCCCTAGCTATATTGCCTAGCTTAATAAGTTAAAAGTCTTAATAATTAGAATTTTAAAAAGTAAGTATTAAATCCTAGCTATCTAAAATTAATATCTTAGCTATTATTATAATTAGATTATTAATTAAATATAATAGCTTACTTAAAGGCTAGCTTATAAGTAGTATATTATATTTATTTTATTTTATAAGTAAGTGCTTACTTATAAAGTAATAGCTAAGCTAGTTAATTAAGGTGTAATTTTAAAGGTTATTAAAAAAAAGTTAAAAAAAAACTTATTAAAAAGGTAAAGAGACTTTATATTTTTTAGCTAGTTTTATATATTATTTATTAAAAATAAAATTTATAAAAGCAGCTATAAAGTTATATAATATAGCTAAAAAGTAACTTTATTAATATAATATATTAATAATTTAACCTAGGCTTAAAGTAACTCTTATATATATTATTAAAAATATTATTAACTAAGTAAAATTCTTTTTAAAAGTTATTACTAGGTTTTAAAAAAAAATATTCAAGTTTATATAAATAATTTAATAAAATTTTATTATATATTATTTTAAAACTTATTAAAAGAATTTATTTTAAGCTTATAATAACTTATATATTAAATATATATATTTATATTAAAAACTATTTATTAATTAGTAGTAAAATAATAACTTTAAGATTTTTAAAATCTATTAAATATAATATAATTAAAATAATAAGTAAGTTAATTAAATAAGTAAGTTAAATTTTTTTTTTAACCTTAAAAATAAGAATTACTTTAAACGTATTATAAACTATTTAATTAATTAAATTTACTTATTATATTCTTACTTAAATTACTTTAAAATTACTTAATAAGTTTTTATATTTTTTCTGGCTTTATTATATATATTATAGCGCTAAATACCTAATTATACTAGCCCTTTTTAGTTATTACTTTTAAATAATTTTATAACTACTTATATATTAATATTTATCTAATTAATTAATTATAATACTTCTTATATAATTAATACCTTTTTTCTTTATAATTTTATTTTTTTTAACCTTTAGTGCTAATTTAATATTTTATTTCCTTTTTAAAGATTTTAAAGCTTATTTTTTATTAGGGTAGTTTTATATATATCTTTTTTTATTATTTTAAGAAAAAACTAAAAAGCTTTAATAATTCACTTTAAGGAGCTATTATAATACCTTTTAATTTAATCTTAAAGTAATTTAATTTTAAATTAAGCCTTATTTATTATTATTAAGGTCCTTAAAGTCTAAGAAAAAAAGATTTAACTGCCTTATTTAGAGGTATTAAAGTTTAAAGCTATATATTAAGTTTTAAAATTATATTTTTTATATTAAAAAAAAAATTTAATACTTTTATAACCTTTTTAAATATTACTTTTAGTAAAAATAGCTTTAAAAGTAATATAAAAGGCAGGAAAAAACTTAGTTTTTAAAGTATAAGTTATAAAATATCTAATTAAATATATTATTTCTTAATAATTTATATTTTTAAATAGCCTAAAGTATCTTATATTAAGAGGTTAAAATAAGTAAGATATATATATAAATATCTCTTATTAAAACCATTATTTATATTATTACTAGTTAGTATTAGCTGCTGTGATATAATTATATAACCCTATAGAGAATCTTATATTAGATAGGCGACCTTTTAATTAATTAAACTTAACTGCTCTTAATACTAAAAGGCGCTAATTCTTTCTTAAATATATATATCCTCTTAATAGAATCCTAACCTTAATAGACTTTTCTAAACTTAACTAAATAATCCCTTTAAATTTCGCCTTACCTTTATAATTAGGAATTTTAGCTAGCCTAATTTTTATAGCTCCTTTATAACTGCAAATATAATTATAACTAAGTCTATTAGCTATTTTTTATATTTTTCTATCTTTAGGTTTTTTTTATCTTTTTTTAAGGTATTTAAAAAGTCTTTTTTTATATTATTAAGCCGCTAATTATAAGCTAGCTTTTTTATTAGCTTTATAAGTAATAATTACTTCTTATTAACCTATTTAATATAATTATTATAGTTATTATTATAAATAAAGAAGTTAATAAAAAGAAAGACCTTATATTTAAAAATTATAAGCTTAATTTTAGTTTTTTTATTTTTAGGTCTAAGACCTAATCTTAGCTGCCTTAACCTCCTTAATTTAATTATAATATATAGCTTATAGCGGGTCTTTTTATTAATTTTTATAAGTTAGTTATAAAGGGTTTTAAGTATATATTAAAATTTAGTCTTATAAGCCTTAGCTATATCGCCTAAGTTAGTTAGTTAAAAGTCTTTGCGGTAGGAATTATAAGCAGGTATTAAATTATAGCTGCTTAAGGTTAATATCTTAGCTATAATTATAATTAGCTTATTAATTAAATACTTACTTAGAGGTTAACTTATAAGTGGTATATTACTTTTATTTTATCTTATAAGTAAGTGCTAATTTGCGGAGTAGTAGCTTAGCTAATTAGTTAATAATTAGGATAATTTAATTAGAGACTTAGAAGGTTATAAGGTAGAAATTAGAGGAAGACTTATTAAATAGGCAGAGGGATTTTATGCCTTTTAGCTAGTTATATAAGCTATTTATTTGGAATAGAGTTAGTTAAGGCAGCTATAAGGTTATATAATATAGCTAAAAAGTAACCTTATTAATATAATATATTAATAACTTAACCTGGACTTAAGGTTATTATTATTTATACTATTAAAGGATATTATTAGCTTATTTAGATCCCTTTTAAAAGTTATTATTAGGTTTTAAAAAAAAGAAAAAAGAAATATAAATAAATATATAAAATATAATAATTTTATTTTATTTATAATACTTTTTAAAACTAATAAAATAATAGCTTTTATAATTATTTAAGATTAAAAAATAATAAAGACTTTTTAATTACTTAGTTTTAAATTAATTAAAATATTATAGTTATTTAAGACCTAGCTAATTATTTACTTATTTATTTTAACTTATTATAATAACTTAATTACCTAGGAGGTTATACTTTTAGTATTAACTCGCGAAATAATATTAACTTATATTAATAATAAATAGCGGAATTTATTAGCCTTTTATATTTATTACCTAAATTATATTAGTTTATTTTTAACTTCTAAGCTATATTAATTTTTTATATTTTTGTTTTTTTAAATTTATAATAATTAATTTAGTTGAAATAATACTTATTATAAAGCTAATCATATTAATATTTTAAATATTATTTAATTAAATATCTTATTTTATAATTGTATTTTATATAAGTTTAAATTGATTTTAAATAATTCTTAAATTTTTATATTAAAGCCTTTAATAGTTATATCTCTAAAATAAATATATTTCTAGCTTTAAGTATTACTTTATAAGATTATAAGTTTAGTATATATTAATTAGTAATATATTATAGTTTATAAATAATAGAAAAATTATCTTTTTATAAAGTATAATTGCAAAGGAAATTATTATAAATTTAAGTTAAAAATAAAATAAATTATTAATTTTTTTTCCTAATAAAATAATTTCTATAAATTTAAAATAAAATTATATTATAATTTTATATTATTCTTTTAGTTATAAAAAGTATTATATTAAATATTATAAATTTTTATAGCTTATTAGAGATTTAGTCTTAAGTTATTTTAAAAGGCCTAAAATATAAAAAGTATTTTAGCTTTATTTAAAAATTATAATATACTAGGTAATTAAAAAGTATTTAATTAAATAAAAATATTATAAGTTAACGGATTTTTAATTAACTTACTAATTTAATTAATTACTTATTAATTATTTTATTTTATTTCTATATTTTAATTCTTATATAATTTATTAAGATTAATATTTATATAAATTTTTATTATTTTAAATTTATAATTCTTTTTAAAATATTATTAGCTTTTTATATAATATAATAATATATAATATATTCTTACTAATATAATTAATAAGTCCTAGTTAATATTCCTATTAAAACTACTATTACTTACTTTTATATTAATTATTATATATAATAGAGGGTTTATTAAGTTATATAATCTTAATTAGTTAATTACAAATCTCTTATATTAAAATAGTTTTTAACTTTATAACTTAACTTTTAATATATAAACTCTCTCTTATAAAATATATAAATTTCTCTCTTATATTATAACTTATAGTTTCTTATAAACTTAATAATCACTACTGAATTTATTAAATACTTTTTATACCTATTTATATATAAATTTATTAGGTCTTTTATTAAGGTATTAAAAAATATTTTTTCTTTTAGTATAATAGGACTTTTTAAATTAGGCTTTTTTAGCTAATTTAAAAGCTTTTTAAATAAAAATATCTCTCTTTATAGCTATAATCTCTTATTATAAATATTATTATTAGGGGTAAAAAGCTTCAATAAGAGAAATGCCTTATAGTTAAAAATTATAAGCTTAATCTTAGTTTTTTTATTAATAGGTCTCTTACTTATTTTAATACTTTTTAGGCTATTATATCTAGCTTATTTTAATAAACCCTTAAATTTTTTAATATTAAGCTTCTTAATTACTACCTTAAGGCACTTTTAGAGATATTAAAATTTCCCTTAATAGGCTTTAATTACTTTATTTAAATCGCTAAGCTAAAAGTCCTTATAAAAAAAAGAAAATAGAAAGGGAGGAGTTATTAATATTTTAATTATAATTTAAATTAGCTTTATTAATTAAGAAATATATAATTAGGGTTATTTATTTATAACTTAAAGCTTATGTTTTTAATTTATAAGCTTAGTAAATTCCTTAATAGTTTTAATTATTAATTTAATTTAAATAATTAAATAGTAAATTAAAAATAAAAATAAAAGAGTTTATAACCCTATTAGCTTATATATTATTTTCTAAGTTATATATTTATTTTAAATAAAATTAATTAAGTTAATATTACCTAAAATTAACCTTATTAATTAAGCTATTATTAAGCTATAGGTTTATATAAAGGCCTATATTATTAATATTACTATAAGTCTATTAGATATATTAGAATCTCTTTCTTAAAGTTATTATTTAATATAATAAAAAAAAACATTTATAAGTAAAGAAATAATTATTTCTCTTATAAAATAAAGTTATAAAAAGAATTATTATATATTAAAATTAAAAAGATAATAAATTATTATTTATTTTTTTAAATTAAAATAGTATTTATAATTTAAGAATATAATCAAGTTATAATTAAATACTATTTTAATAGTAATATAACTTATACTTAAAAATCTTATATATTTTTTTAATATATTAAGTACTTAGTTTTAAGTTATTTTAAATACTCTAAAAAGTAAAAAGGGTTTTAATACTATTTTAGACTTATAATATAGCTACTTATTAAAGATTATTTAATTAAGTAAAAAATAAAATTTAAAAGGGAAAAATATAATATATACTTATCTGTGATATATACTTATTAACTATATTAGCTTATTAAAGACTTATTTTAGGGTTACTTTAAGGTATTTAAAGTATTAAAAGAATTTTAGCTTTATTAAAAGATTATATTATAATAAGTAACTAAGATTTATTTAATTAACTAATAATAATATTAAAAATAAGGGATTTTAGATTTATATATTTAAAAAATTTATAAGCTTATTACTTATATTATATATATAATATAAGTTAATTTTCTTCTAAGAAAAATATATTATAATTATAATAAAATAAAAGTATTAATATAAAAAATTTTAATTAATAAAAATTTTTTTTTTTAAATTTTATTATTAATTTCTTTTATTTTTCTTTACTTTTATTAATTCTTTTAATATTTTTAATTTCTTTTAAAACTAAGCTTTTTTTTAAAAAATATTTTTTTTATTTTTTTAAGTTTATATTTAATAAGAAATTATAAAAAAAGCTATAAATAATAAAATTATAAGCTTTATTTTTAATATTTATAAAAACTTAAAAAATAAATTTTTTTTAATAAATTAATATTTAAAAATAATATTAAATAAAACTTTTTTTCTAGCTTTATATTAAGTTGTAAACTTTTATTATAAGCTTATATACTTAATAATATTTCTTTTAATTATAATTATAGCTAATTTTATTAATTAAAAATAAAAGATTAAATACTTAACTTATAAGTATAATTATAAATATAGTAATTAATAAGTAATTTAATTAGCTTATTAAAAAGTAAATAAGTAAGCTTAATAAAAAAGTTTTATTTAATAAAATAATAAAAAGTCTTATAGTTAGTAATAAGCTTATAAGTTATATATTTTAAATAAACTTTACTAAAATAATATTATTATAATTTTAATAAACTTTAGTTAATATTCCTATTTTTATTATTATCACTTACTTTTTATTATATTATATAATAATATAAAAGTCTTAATTAAATAATATCTTATTAGTTAAACTTAATATCTCTTTATATTAAAAAGTATTAACTCTCTTTTTTAATATATATCTCTTTAGAAACTCTAACCTTAATAGCTATTTCTAAACTTAATTATATAATCCCTCTAAATAGACTTTTATTTTTAATACTTATTTCCTGTATTTTTGCCTTATAGTATAAAAAATAATAGCCTTAGCTTATATTTATAGGCTTATAAGCTATATTATTTAATCCTTTAAATTAATAATAAAGGCATTTTTAATATTATTATTAAAGCCCCTTATAAGCTTTCTTTCTAATAGATAAAGCTTTTTTTAAGCCACTTTTATTAGCCTTTAAAAAGGCTATTAAAAAGAAAAACCTTATAACTAAAACTTATATAATTAATAAGATTTTTAAGGCTTTTTATATCTAGCTTTTAAGCTTATATTTTAATAGCTACTTTTTTTAGCTTTTTATATCTCTTAAAAAATAGCTTTTTTATTATTATTTTAAGATTTAAAAAGGAGATATCTTAATCTTATATATAAGTTATAAATCTTTGCTATAAGCTTATATATTTAATAGTAGTATTTACTTTAACTATAATTATAATTAGTCTTATAAATTAAAAGTAAAAGCTTAAATAGTTAACTTATAGGCTTAGTTTTAAATAAGTTAACTAATAAGTAATTAAGTTTAAATAACCTATTAAAAATAGCTAGGTAGGTAGGTTAGTTAAAAGAAGTCTTACTTAATAGGCAAAAAGTTTTATATCTTATAGCAGTCTTATAAGCTATTTATATTAAATAAAGTTAGTTAAGGTAGTATTATTATAGCTATAATTTAAACTAACTTTATTAATTTAAGTTATTAAGCTATTAACCTAGGTATTAAGTTATTATTATTAATATTATTAAAGCTTTTAAGATGCTTAAATCCCTTTATAATAATATTAAAATAAGGTAAAATTTTCTTATTTTTAAAAATTAATTTTATTTATTTAAACTAATATAACTAATAAGTAGTTTAATTAAATAAGTAGTTTAATTAAAAATTCCTTAACTTATACTATTCTTATCTAATTAAATAGTTCTTAACTATTTAATATATTATAATTTTTAAATAAAGCTAAAATATTTTTTATATTTTAAGCCTTTTAAAATAATTTAAAAATAAGTCTCTAATATATTACTAAAGCTTATTAAATTAGCTATATTACTTTTTGCAATTAGAAAAATAATATTTAATTTAATATAGTTAAGTTTTAAAGTTATATAAACTATTTAATTTAGAGAAATTAATAGTAATTTAATTTATTTTTAATTAAATTATAACTAACTAATTAATTAGTTCTTAATATTTTTTAACTCTTAATAATTATAAATACTATTATTTTATTAATTTTAAAATATATTATAAGTAAAATTAAAATAATTCCGCTTTATATATTTATTTATATATTTTATTTATTTTAGCTTTTTAATATTAAGTGCTATTAGCTGCTAAAAAATATATAATTAAGATAGAAAATATTTAATTAAATATTTTCTAACTTAAATTATAAAAATAAGTTTTTCTTTATAATTTTTATTATTTTTAAAGCTACTTTTATAAGAAATAATATATAAAAAGGTTTTAAAAAAGCTAAACTTTTTTTTTAACTTAAAAATTATAATCTTAAAGCTTAATATATAGTTATAAACTTTAATACTTTTAGAGGAGAATATTAAGCTTTTACCTTCTTAGGTTATAAAAACCCTAAAAATAACAATTAAGGCCTAATTTTAATTTAAATACCTTAAAATAATAAATTAAAAGGTATTAAAATAGCTCCCTAGAGTTAATTAGAAAAGCTTTAAAGTTTAGTATTAAAATAATAAAAGTAATTATATATAAAATTATATTATTAAGAAATAAAATTTTAACCCTTTAAACTTTAGATAAAATATTAAATCAGCACTAAAAATAAAAAGAAATTAAATTATAAAAAATAAAAATTATTATTTTAAAAGTATTATAAGTAATTAATTAAATAAGTATTAATATATAAATAATTATAAAATTTTTAAAAACTAATAATTTAAGGAAATTAGTATAATTAAGTAGTTAATATTATAATATATATAATAGGGCTAGGTATAATATATATAATAAGTAAGTAATATAAATAAGTAAGTAATATACTATATTATATAAAGGTTTACTAGGAAATAATACCTATTTTAAACCTTTTAAAAGGCTAAATAAAATTATTAAAAATCTTAAAATATTATTTTTAATAATAGTATAGTTTATATTATATATTAAAATTCTTTTAGATTTTTAAATTAATTCTCTAGCTTAATAATACTATTTATTTAGTATAAATTATAGTATATTTACTTTTATTATATTTAACTATATAAAAAATCTTTTAAAACTCTAAGAAAGCTTATATAGCTTATTTATAAGCTAATATAGCTGATAATAAAGTTTTACTTATTTTAATAATATATTATATTTTCTAGAACTCTTTATTAATTATACTTAGTCAGTTAAATTCCAGCTATATTACTTACTTATCTATATTACTTAGTTCTTAAGTATATTAATATAAAAACTTATTAAATAGTTTTAAAGTTATTTAGATAAATATATAATAAATAGTCTTAATTAATTAAATAGTTTTATTATATTAATTTCTAAATAAAAAGAATAAATAGGTTTAATAATTATATTATATTAAAGCTTATTAAAAGAAAGTTAATAATTTTCTTTATAAAAATATATTCTTATAAATTTTAAAATTAATTTAGCAGGGTTTTAACTAAGTTATATAATCTTAAAATATTAGTAGGGCTAATATTATAATTATATTCTTTTAACTAATAAACGCTATTTTTAGCCTTAAGTTATAAATAATAGTATTTATATTATAGCCTTAAGGGGTTTATACTATAAATAGTTAAGACTTATAATTTATTATAATAATATATAGCTACTAAGATAAATAATATACTTTATACCTTATAACTTTTTTTTTTTTATTATATAATAATATTTTCTTATATTAGCGCTCTTATTTTTACTTTTTTAACCTTTAAATTATTTTATTTTTAATACTTTTTTAATACTTTTAAGCCTCTTTTTTTTCTTTTTTTTATATTATTTAATATACTTATTTCTTATTTTATTAATTATATTATAATAACTTTCTTAGCTTATATATATTATTTTTATATTTAAGTTTAAAACCTTAAAATCTTTCTTATTATTATAGCTAATTATATTAATATAGTTTAATTACTTTCTTTAGTTTATTACTTTATTAAATTTAGTTTTATTCAATATATTAAATATAATACTAATCATAGCTCTTAATATTAATTACCTTATAACTAGCTACCTCTTATAGCTAGCTACTTTTTTTATAACCTAGCTACTTACTTTCTTATAATAATATACTATAATTATTTAGTTGATTTTTATAATATAATAATTTTATTTTTAGATTATAAATTAGTATACCTAAATAAACTAAGAAAGATATGCGCCTTATATTAAATCTTTATATAACCAGACTTTCTTCTAAGAAAGCTATTACCGCTTATAAAATTAACTATTTTATATTCTAAGTATAATTATAAGGCAGTATAAGGTAGTAAGAAGCCTAAAAGGACCGGTAAAAGCTTTTTATAAATTAGGAAAAATACCTCTATAAGTAGATTCTAATCTAAAATAACCTAAGCTGCTTTATATTATACTATTAAGTTAGGGAATTTGCTAATAAAATTACTAAGTATAATAGTTATCCTAAAAGTATTAAAAAAAAACTAATTATAAGTGTTTTTGCGCTATTATCTTAATATAAAAACTCTAAGAGGCAAGAAGATTAATTCTAAGTATTATAATAATACTTCTGCTAAACTAATTAAAGTATTTTTTATATTATTAGCGGTACTTATTATATATAAAATAAAATAAAAGAATTATTATAATATAAACGAAATAGGAATAATAGAAGAAATAGGAATAAATAGTTTAATTCTTAGTTATATAAAAAAGAAAGCAGCGCTTTTAAAGCAGCTTAAATTGCGATCTTAAATTATAATTCTTAAGTATATCTCGGCGAAAAAAAAGGTATTCCTACTATTAATAATCTTTAAAGGGAAAATAATTTAATAATAATATTTTCTAATAAATTTAGACTTTTTAAATAGCTAAAACTTTATTTACTTTAAGAAGGAATAAATAAATAACTAAATTATATTAATTTAATTAAAAATAGTTTTTATTTTATTAACTAAGCCTAAAAAAAAAAAAACCTTAATTCCTTATTATTAATAGCTATAAAAGTTATATAACTAAGGATTTCCTTTAGGAGTATTATAATAATAATATATTTCTCTTTTTCCTTTTTATATATACTTTTTATATCTTATAACTATTAAATATAGTAATATTTAATCCCCTAAAATACAGCTATTATTATTATATATTTAAACTTTTTTTTATTATAGATTTAAGTATAATTAATAAGATTTTATTCCTCTATTTTTATAATAAGGCATAAAAAAAAGCTATTATAAAATCTAATATTTATACTAGCTTTAAAGTAGCTAGACTATAACTAGTTAATATAGCTAGGGTCTTAATAAATCTAATAGTTATATAAACTTCTCTTCCCGAGAAGACACTTATTTTACCCGCAAAACAGCAGTTAGATTATCTATTTAAGACCTCTTATTTATCCCTATAGATATAAAAAGTCCTCTAAGAAGTCCCAGCGAGTATTATATAAGATCCTATAGTTAGGCTACTATTTAGGAAGATTAATATATAATTAGACTATTAGGGAATAAAAATAAAAGATTAGCATAGGGAAATATTATTATTAAGGCTTAAAAATAAGAAATTATAACTAAAGAAAAGGCAAAAAGTTATATTTAATAGAAATACTAAGTTCGCAAAGATTCTAATAATTAAAAAGGCTTATAAATAAATACTAAAAATTATATAACCTGCTAAAACTGTAATAATTATTAGAAAAACAAAATTATTAGATCTTTTTTATATATTTTATTTAAATATTTACTAATTTTAATTTTAATTTAATTAAATAACGTATTATTATATTATAAAAAAAACTATATTTTAATTAACTTCTTTAGTATTATATAAAAGTGGCTAGTTATAAGGTAATTAATATTATACTTTATAAGTCTTAGGCTTAAAATACTTTTATTTCTTTTAGCTAACTCTTTTATATTTTTTAATATTACTATAATAATAAAAAATAAGTAAAGTAATTTAATAGCTACTTTTAAATAAGTTAAAAAATATATTTCTATTTTAAATTTTAATAAACTTAAAAACTCTAGCTCGTACCTTTTAATAAATTATTATTATAATTTTATTATAGCCTTATATTATTTAATTAATACTTTTTTTACTATTAAAATTACTTATTATTAGGCATATAAGATTATTAGCGCTAATAAGACTTTTATTATATATACCTTCCTTAAGTTAATATACTTTTTAGGTGTGATTACTAATAATTCTTTTTTTATAAAAATCTCTTAGTACTTATAATATTTTTATTATTAAGCGCTATATTCTTAAAGTAATTAATTTTCTTATGCCTAATTATATTATTATATATATTTTCTTTTTTTTATATTACTAGGGTTTAATTAATATCTTAAATAATTTACTATTAATTAAAACTTTTAGTATTATTTTTAGCTTTTAACTCTTAGATTAAATAATATTAGTTATAATATTTAGCTTATTACTTAATACTTCTTTAATTATAAGATAGTTATAAATTTTAAGAATTAAAAATACCTTATTATTTACCTAATTTATAAATAGCCTAAATTTATTAGGTTTATTTAAGACTCTTATAAGTTCGCTAAGTAAGTAACTTTATAATACCGCCTTAATATTTAAGCTTAATTTAAGGTAACTAAACTAAATTATAATTAAGATAAAAGTAAAAATAATATTAATTTAAAGTTTAATATTAATAATTTATCTTCTAAGAAATTTAAATTTAATAAAAAATAAAAGTCTTATTATCTTAGGGTAGTTTTAATAAGGAATTTAAATTATAATTTTTTTTCTTTTAAGTAGTAATTTACTTAGGGCCTTTATAGTTATTTAATTAATATTTTCTTAGTTTACTTTTTTTCTTTTTATTTTAGTATTTTTATTTATAATTATTCTTTTATATATATATATTTTTTTTACCTAGGATTTTTATTAATCCTAAATAATAGCTAGGGTATTTATTATTTTTTTAGCTAAGACTTATTAATTATATTTTAATAGCTATTTTATTTACTTAACTAAGTAATATAATTCTCTTTTACACCTTTTCTTATCTTAATATATTTAACTCTTTATTTTTTATTTTAATTTTTTAGCTTAAATATTAATAGGGTTTCTATTTAATTTACTTTTTTTTCTCTATAAGAATTAAATAAGCTAATATAAAATATAATATATATATATAAGTATTAATTTAGTAATATTAAGTTATATATTTAAGTATTAAAATAACTTAGAATTTTAAAAAGGCTAATAAATTAGGGGTTAAGTTTTTTTTTCTTTTTTAATATTAAGATTTTTAATTAATAATATTACTAATTAGCTTATATAAAACTTAATTACTTTATAATATTTATTATAATACTTTATTTACTTTTTTATAGCTAATTTCTAATAATCTTAAAGCTTTTTTCTTAATATCTAAAAGTATTTAAATTACTTATATACTTTTAATATATCTCTTTTAATACTTATATCCTTATTAGGTATTTAGAACTTAGGCCTATATCTTATAAGAGCCTTATTAAGTAATAAATATATAGTTAAGCTTTTTGCTATATTATAAATAAACTAAGTAACTTAAAGTAATTTTTATTATATATCTTAATTCTTTCTAATAAAATATCTTAAATAATAACTAAGTATTTAATTTATTCTTTTTATTTATTTATTTATATATAAATAAAATATAATTAAAAGCTTTTACTTTATTTATAAAGTATAATATAGCTCTAATTAGAATTTACTTATAAATATAAGTTCTTAGTTTAATATAATATTTAATAGGGCCCTAAATAATAACTCCTATTTTATATAAAAAGTCTTTATAAGCTTTAAGGCAGTAATTATAATAAGAATAAAAAGAAATTTATAATACTTTATAAATTTATTTATAATTACTAGAATTATATTAATTTTATATTTTTTTAAATATAATAGGTAATAATTTAATAATAAAATCTATAAATATCTTAGTTATAAGTCCCTTAGGAATTAATAAGCTTTTAATTTTTTTATATAAGTAATATCTTTTTAAGACTATTTTTTAATATTTTATATAAGTCTTAATATATTTATTAATATCTTAATTTAAACCTTTTTAATATAATTTTTATTAAAATAGCTTTTTAATTCTTATTATTTTAAAATAGCTTATTAAGGAGTTATTATAATATAATTATAATAATTTAAGCTGAAATTACTTATCTTTTAATATATATATTTAATCTTTAAAGTATAATAATTTATTTCTAGTAAATTATAATTCAAAGCTATATCTTATATTTATTCTTATTATAATATAGTTAATAAGTATACTAACTAAATAGGTATATTAATTAAAAATCCCTTAACTTATAATATTTCTATTTAATTAAATACTTCTTAGCTACCTAATATACTATAGCTTTTTAATAAAGCTAGAATTCTTTTTATATTTTAAGCCCTTTAAAATAACTTAAAAATAAGTCTCTAATATATTATAAACGCATATTAAATTAGCTATAATACCTACTATAATTAAAAAAATAGCATTTAATTATATTATAATTTTATCCTAAAGTTATAAAAACTATTTAATTTAAAAAAATAAATAATAATCTAATTTATTTTAAAACTAGATTTATAAGGATTTTTCTTATAATTATATTTTATAAAATAAGTAGCTAATTCTCTGCTTATAAACTATAATATATTACTTATTAGTAAGTGCTAAGCTTATAACTTTATTAAATAATAATTAAAGCTAAAAATATATTTATTTTGTAAATATAACTATTAAAGAGCTAAATATAAAAATCTAACTATTATTTATAACTAATTTAGGCTTATATAAGATATAATTATAAAATATAATATTTAATTAGATAATATTTAAAACTTTAATAAAACTAGCTTTATAATAGGTATTATTATAGCTAGAATAATTATTATAAGTTTAAAAAAAAAGAAGAATTAAATTAATATAACTTAAAAATTAAAAATAAATTATTATAATTTAGGTAATTAATATAAAAAGTTAATAAATCGCGCTATTTATTATTAATATAAGCTAATATTACTACATAAATTAATACTAAGAATATAACCTCCTAGGAAATTAGATTATTATAATAACTAAAAATAAATAAATAAATAATAAACTAAGTTTTAAATAGCTAAAGTATTTTAATTAGTTTATAAGTTATTAATTAATTAATTTCTATTATTTTTTAATTTTTAATAATTATAAAAGCTATTATTTTACTAACTTTAAAATAATTATAAATAAGATTAAATTATTATATTTAATATACCTATTTATATATCTTATTTATTTTAGCCTTTTAATATTAAATATTTTATAATACTAAAAGAAAAATATAATTAATAAATAAAATATCTAATTAAATACTTTATAATTTATATTTTAAAAATAAAGTTTTTTTCTGCTTTTTATATTACTTTTAAAGCTATTTTTATAAAAACTAATATTAAAAAAGATTTTAAAAAAGGTAGATTTGCTTTTTTTAATTAAGTATTATAATCTTAAAGCTTAATATATAGCTATAAACTTTAATACCTCCCGAGGAAGATATTAAACTTTTAACTCCTTAGGTGTTAAAGACCTTAAAGATAGTAATTAAGGCCTAATTCTAGTTTAAATACCTTAAAAAGCAAATTAAAAGGTATTATAATAGCTCCCTAGAGTTAATTATAAAAGCTTTAAAATCTAATATTAAAATAATTAAAGTAATTATATATAAGGTTACCCTATTAAAAAATAAGATTTAAAACCTTAAGGATATAAATAAAATACTAAGTTAGTATTAAAAAGTAAAGAAAAATTAAATTATAAAAAAAAGGAATTATAATTATATAAGAAGTATTTTAAGTAATTATTTAAATAGATATTAATATATAAATAATTATAAAATTATTAAGAAGTAATAATTAAGAAAGGTTAATATAATTAAATAATTAGTATGATAATATATATAATAGGGCTAGTTATAATATAAGAACTTATTAAGTAATTTTAAAATTATTTAAGTAAAAATATAATATATAATTTTAATTAATTAGATAGTTTATTATAATATAAGTAAAATGTAAAATATTATAATTAAGATTTTTAATTAATATACTAATTTAATTAATATACTTATTAATTATATTATAACTCTTTTTTAAAGGTATTATAGGATTATTTACTTATATTTTTATAATTAATTTTAATAATAACTAGCTTATTTTTTTATTAAGGGATTTTCTTTTTATAAGAAACTATTAATTATCTCCTTAGGTATAAATTAATTTAACTCTAATTTCTTTTAAAACTAAGTTTTAAATTTAAAGAGCTTTTTTATAAATTTAATATTATTTCCTAATAGCTAAGTAAAAGTATTTTTACCCCTTAACGATATTTTATTAAATTTATTTTTATTAAGAATTTAAAATAAATTACTTCCTTTAAAAATATTATTATTTAACCTCTTTTAACTTCTTATTATAATTTATATCTTAGCTATTTTTTAGTTTAAATATTTTAATAGGTTTAAACTTTTATATTTTTTATTAAAAATTCCTAGGAGTTTTAATAATATATTAGCTAGATTTATTTTCCCTTTGTGATATTTAATTATAAAATTATAAAGTATTAAATATAAATATTATTTAGCCTGCTTTTTATTTAATTTTACTTTTTTTATAAAAAACTATAAGTTTTTATAATTACTAAGGACTTTTATTTAACTTAAAAACCCTTTTAAGTAATATTACTAATAGTTAAATAACTCTATTATAGCTAGTATTTTTTAATCTAGGGTTTTATAATTTAATTTAGTATTTTTAAACTTTTTAAATTAAAACGCAATTAGGTAGAAATAGCCTTAATTATTAAGTTTAAAAAATACTAGTTATAACTACTTTTAAGGTATTTATTTTAATATAAATTAGTTTAATAGGATTAAAATAATATAATAATAAAGCTTTTATAAACTCTTTAATAAGTATTTAAAATACCTCTCTTTTATAAGTCTTTAATATTACCCCCCTAGGCTTCTTATTATTTTAACTTTCTTTTATTAATTTAATTAGAAAAGTAATAATTAATAATTCTAAAGTAATTATAAATAAATTATTTATAAAAATTATAAAAACTTAGAAAAACTTATAATCTTTAATAAATATTTGGTTTTTTTTTTATTTTTAAATTATTTTAATTCTTTTTAAGTTTATTTCTATATTATAACTAAAAAAAAAAAACCCTAGAAATTATATTTTATTTTAATAAAATATATACTCAAAGGGCTTAATATAAGGCTTTACCCCTCTTATTCTCTCTAATATTTATTTAAGATATTTTATATATAATCCCTTTATTTTTAAAAATACTAAGATATTATCTAAGTATATTATAAATATTATATTTATTAACCCTTATAAGGCCAAATAAATATAATACTGAAAAGATACAAATATATTTATTAACTTAAATAATATAATTAAATACTTAAAATAATTATATTAGGTCTAAAATATAATCTTTTATTTATCTTCTTTTTTAATTTTAATATAATAATATATATTTTTTATATTAATCTTTAAGAAATATTTATATTCTTATATTTTATTAATAGTCTTTATAACTAAGAATAAAAGATATTAATTCTCAATTATAACTCTATTAAGTCCTTTATAATGAATATAAAATCTTAAGCTAATTCTTTTTTTTTAATATAAAAAAAATAGGTATTTCTACCGGACTTTTTAATAATCTACTATACCTTCTTAATAAGTTATTAATAATATATTTCCTTAGCTCTTATAACTTAATTTAAAATAAAAAATAAATTAGTTTATAAAATAATTTTTTTTTATATTAAATTAATTATATAATTACTTTGCTAATAATTTAATAGCTAGCTTATTTTCTTAAAGCTAAAAACCTTAATATAGTCTTAAAGTTTAATTAGGGGCTTTTTATTAAAAAGTAAATATAACTTATTATAAAAAGTAATAATATAAACCTTAGCCTAATATTAGACTTTTTATATAAATCTTTATATAAATAAAAATTTAGTTTATCCCTAATTATACTTAAACTACTATTAATATTTATATATATTAGTTATAATATAAAAGTTATATAATATAGCTATTAATAATATAATAGAATTTCCCTGCCGATTTAAGTCCTTATTAATATTAATATATATTTCTTTTACTCAGTAGGTTTAGCCCTAATAGTTTATTAAAATAATTAATATTTCTTATAATATATATAACTTTATTACTTAGTTATTAATAGTATTAAGGTTTAAAATAAACTTACTAGGCTTTAAAGCCTTTAAGCCTTAATAAATTACTTATTAATTAAATTAATTTTAATATAGCTATTTAGGTATATAATAATTTAAAGTTAAGTCCTTTTAGTTTTTATAACTAGGGTAATTAATCCCTTTTTAACTTATAATTAGGTTAAAAAGTTATTTATTCTTTTATTTCTTTTATTATCTTATTATATTAAAATAACTTAATAATTTTTTTTTATCTTATTTTTATTTTAAGGGGTTATAACTCCTGCTTTAATTAAAACTAAAGTATTAATACTAATTAATTTTAGCTTTTTTAGTATATTTTAATATATTAAACCTTTTTAAGTTATAAATAAAAATAAATAAAATATAATTTACTCCTATAATTAAAATATTTAAAAGGTTAATCATTCTTATTCTCAGGGTTTTAAATTAATATTCAATTAATATTACTTTTCTTAGGGTATTATAAAGATATTAATTAGTATAAATTAAAGAGTTAAAATTACATTTTTTTAAAATAAATAATAATCTTATAATAATAAAACTATATTTATAATTTTAAGATCTTATTAGAACTTAGTATTTAATAGCTAGGGTAATTATTACCTTTTAAATCTAGGGAAGTTTAAAAGTATTTAAGTTTAGATATTTCTTAAATAAAAATTATAATTTTACTTAAAAGTAAAATATATATTTATTTTTCTTTTTTTTAAGAAAGTATTTCTCTAGCGTTATAAAGTAATTATAAAAATTAATTATTTAACTATTTTATTATCTCTAATCTTATTTTAAAAAGGGCTTAATAATTTCCCGGGTCTTTAATAAGCTTTAAGGTTTATTTTTTAAAAGCTACTTAGTTATCTTAAAAGTTCTTTTATTTTTATTTTTTTTATTTATAAATTAATTTTATATCTCTTAGGCTTTAAGATTTGTATAATTTAAGGTAAAAAAAATCTTCTTATAATTCTTTTATATTAATATAATATACCCTTAAAGCCTTTTTTAAGATTATTAATATATTTATTTTATTTTCGCTTAGTAATTAAGAAATCTAGCTTTATAATATTTTTAATTTTAATCTCGCTTTTATTATTAAAGAATAATTTTTAATTAAATTATTTAATTTATAATTAAAATATAAGGTCTTTAATATAATTTAATTTAGCTAATTAAGCCTTGAATTTATATTTCTAAGCTTTTAATTATAATCCTTATTTAAAATTAGTAATATATTATTAAAATAAAATAAGTTAATAGTTTATTAAAATAACTTTGCTTTATATAATTAATAAAAATTAATTTTAAATTTTAATCTTTTTTTATAAGATTTCTTCTTAGGGATTATATATAATTAAGGTAATAAATAACTTAATAGAAATATTAGCTTAATTTCTAATAAAAATTATTATATTAAATAGTATAAAATAAAAGCTTTAAAATTATTATATTAATTTCTAAGTAAAAAAACTAAATAGGTTTAATAATTATATTATATTAAAGCTTATTAAAAGAAAATTAGTAATTTTCCTAATAGAAATATATTTTTATAGTCTTTAGGATTAATTTAGCAGGGTTTTAGCTAAATTATATAATCTTAAAATATTAATAGGGCTAGTATTATAAGTTTATAATTATTTTAAAATAATTTTTATTTAAGTAATAAAAAAAAAGTAATTAAGCTCCTTATTTAATTAAACTACTTATTAACTATATTATTATATTATTTAACTATTAAATTATTAAATTAAAATTTAATTTATTATTATAAATGTTATTAAAATTTAAAAAATATTTCAATTTAAAAAATAATAATATTTAATTTAAAAAAAATTATTTCTTTTTAATTTAATATTTAAATATTTTAATTATAAGAATTATTTATTTAATCTAATAGCTTAATATAACTAATAAGTAAGTATTAGAAATAAGTAAGTATTATAAAAATCTAACTTTTTAAATTTTAAAATATAATAAAATTATTATAAACTATTTAATTAATTAAAACTATTTGTTATATTTTTACTTAAATAACTTAAAAACTACCTAATAGGTCCTTATATTATACCTAGCCTTATTAGTTATATTATAGTATTTACTACCTAATTTTATTAACTTTTCTTTATTATTATTTCTTAATAATTTTATAACTATTTATATATTAATATTTATTTAATTAATTACTTATAATACTTCCTATATAATTATTATCTCTTTTTTTTATAATTTAATTCTTTTTTATTTTTAATATTAATTAAAAATCTTATTTACTTATGAAAGTTTTTTATTTTTAATAGCTAATAAAATAACCTTATATATAATTACCTTAGCTTTTATTAAAAGATATTTAAAAGCTTTAAAAATTAGCTTTAAAGAGCTATTTTAATATAACCTAATTTACTTATTAAGGTATTTAAACTAAGATTTTATCTCTTATATTATATTTAATATCTTTAAAGCCTAAAAAGTTAATAGTTTTATATTTTTCTCGGGAGGTATTAAAGTTTATAGCTATATATTAAGCTTTAAGATTATATTTTCTAGGTTAAAAAAAGTAAATTTAGCTTTTTTAAAACCTCCCTAGATATTATTTTCTATAAAAATAGCTTTAAAAATAATATAAAAAGAAAGAAAAAACTTAGTTTTTAAAATATAAATTATAAAATATTTAATTAGATATTTTATTTCTTAATTATATAACTTTTTTAATATTATAAAATACTTAATATTAAAAGGCTAAAATAAATAAGAGATATAAATAAGTATATAAAATAAAATAATTTTATTAAGCTTATAATATCTCTTAAAGTTAATAAAATAATAGCTTTTATAATTATAAAAGATTAGAAAGTAATAATAACTATTTAATTACTTTCTTATAGCTTAATTAAAATATTTTAGCTATTTAAAACCTAGCTTATTATTTATTTATTTATTTTTACTTACTATAATAACTTAATTACCTAAGAAATTATATTTTTAATATTAATTAAATAAATATTATTAGTTTATATTAATAATATATAGCATAATTAATTAACCTTTAGTATTAATTACCTAAGTTATAATAATTTATTTTTAATTTCTAAGCTATATTAATTTAAATCTTTTTTACTTTTTTAAACTTATAATAATTATTCTAGCTATAATAATACCTATTATAAAGCTAGTTTTATTAAAGTTTTAAATATTATTTAATTAAATATTATATTTTGCGATTATATTTTATATAAGCTTAAATTAATTATAAATAATAATTAGATCTTTATATTTAGCTCTCTAATAACTATATCTCTAAAATAAATATATTTTTAGCTTTAATTATTACTTAATAAAGTTATAAGCTTATTACTTACTAATAAGTAATATACTATAGTTTATAACTAAAGAATTAGTTATTTTTTTTATAAAATATAATTATAAAAAGAAATTCTTATAAATTTAAATTAAAAATAAATTAGATTATTATTTATTCTTTTAAATTAAATAGTTTAATAAGTTTAAAATAAAATTATATTATAATTAAATGCTATTTTAGTAGTAATATAAAATATAATAATTAATTTTAAAAATATTTATAATATATTTAGTAATAAAGAAGTATTTAATTAAATAGAAATAATATAAGTTATAGGATTTTTATAATATTTACTTTTTTATAATACTTACTTATTAATTATATTATTATTAAATATATATTAATAAACTTCTTTTTAAGTATATTAAAATTATTTATAAAATAATATAAGTAATAAGCTTGTAAATTATTTAAATATATAAATTAAAAAACCTTTAATATATATTATTACTAGTTAATTAGATAAATCTTAATTACTTATTATATTATAGTTTTCTAATAAAGCTAGAATTTTTTAAGTAAGTTAAGCGCTTTAAAATAACTCTAAAATATATCTTTAAAAAGCTATAAGAGCTTATTATATATTATATATAATACTTTATTACTAATATTAAGGGATTTAATTATAATATAATTAAATCCTAAAGTTATAAAAACTATTTAATCTAAAAAATAAATAATAATTTAATTTATTTTTAATTTAAATTTATAAAAATTTCTTTTATAATTATATTTTATAAAAAAAATAATTAATTCTTTGCTTATAAACTGCGATATATTACTTAATAATAAATACTAAGCTTAAAACTTTATAAAGTAATAATTAAAGCTAAAAATATATTTATTTTATAAATATAATTATTAAAGAGGTAAATATAAAAATCTTATTATTATTTATAGCCAATTTAAGCTTATAAAAAATATAATTATAAAATATAATATTTAATTAAATAATATTTAAAACTTTAAGAAAATTAGCTTTATAATAGGCCTTATAATATTAAGAGAAGTAATTATTATAAGTTTAAATAAATAAAAAAACCTAAATTAATATAATATACTTAATAAGTATATATCACAGACAAGTATGCATTATATTTTTCCCTCCTATATCTTATTTTTTACCTAATTAAATACTTCTTAATAACTAGCTATATTATAATCTTTGAATAAAGCTAAAACCCTTTTTACTCTTTAGGCTATTTAAAATAACCTAAAATTAAATATCTAATACGCTGCAAAGATATATAAGATCTCTAAGTATAAGCTATATCACCGCCAGAATAGCATTTAATTACGACCTAATTATATTCTAAAATCACGGAAACTATCTAATCTAGAGAAATAAATAATAGTCTAATTTATTTTTAATTTAGATTTGCGAGGATTTTCCTTGCGATTATATTTTATAAAAGAAATAGCTAATTCTCTACTTATAAACCGCAATATATCACCTATTAGTAAGCGCTAGGCTTATAACTTTATTAAGTAATAACCAGAGCTAAAAATACATTTATTTCGGAGATATAACTATTAAAGAGCTAAATATAAAGATTTAACTATTATTTATAATTAGTTTAGGCTTATATAAAATATAATCGCAAAGTATAATATCTAATTAAACAATATTTAGAACTTTAATAAGACTAGCTTTATAATAGGCCTTATAATATCTAGAATAGTTATTATAAGTTTAAATAAGTAAGAAAGACTTAAATTAATATAGCCTAGAAATTAAAAATAAATTACTATAATCTAGGCGATTAATATAAAAGGTTAATTAATCGCGCTATTTATTATTAATATAGGCTAATATTATCTTATAAATTAATATTAAAAATATAACTTTTTAGGCAATTAGGTTATTATAATAAGTAAAAATAAATAAATAGATAACTACTTAGGTCTTAAGTAGCTAAAGCACTTTAATAAAGCTATAAGAAAGTAATTAAATAGTTATTATTATCTTCTAATCCTTAATAATTATAAAAGCTATTATTTTATTAATTTTAAGAGATATTATAAGAAAAATAAAATTATTACTTTTTATATACTTACTTATATATCTTATTTATTCTAGCCTCTTAATATTAAATACTTTAGGCCGCTTAAATATATATATAGTTAATAAATAAAGCATTTAATTAAATACTTTATAAACTATATTTTAAAAACTAAGTTTTTAAATACCTTTTATACTACTTTTTAAATTATTTTTATAAAAAGTAATATTAAAGAAGGTTTTAAAGGAGCTAAATTTACTTTTTTTAACCTAGAAATTATAATCTTAAAGCTTAATATATAATTATGGATTTTAATACCTCTAAAAGAGGGTATAAAACTATTAACTCCTTAGGCTTTAAAGACCCTAAAGATAATTCTTAAAACTAAATTTTAGTTTAAATACCTTTATAAATAAATTAGGCACTATTATAATAGCTCTCTAGAGTTAATTTTTAGAGCTTTAATATCTCTCACTAAAGGAATAATTATAATAATATATAAGAATGCCTTATTAAGAAGTAAGATTTAAAATCTTTGGCAAATAAATAAGATATTAAGCTAGCGCTAAAAGGCAAAAAGGACTAAATTATAAAAAGAAGGTATAATAACTATATAAGAAGTATTATAAGTAATTAATTAAATAGATATTAATATATAAGTAGTTGCGGAATTATTAAGAAGTAGTAATTAAAAAAGATTAGCGCGACTAGGTAGTTAGTATTATAGTATATATAGTAAGGCTAGGTATAATATAAGGACCTATTAGGTAGTTCTAGAGTTATTTAGGCAAGAGTATAATAAATAGTATTAATTAATTAGATAGTTTTATAATTATTTTAAAGTAATTTTTATCTAAAAGGCTAGGAAAAATGCAATATATACTTATTTATAATATATACTTATTAAGTATATTAGCCTAGAAATTAAAAATAAATTATTATAATTTAAGTAATTAATATAAAAAGTTAATTAATTATACTATTTATTATTAATATAAGCTAATCCTACTTTATAAATTAATACTAAAAATATATTTTCTTAGGTAATTAAGTTATTATAATAAGTAAAATTAAATAAATAAATAACTAGCTAGGTTTTAAATAATTAAAATATTTTAATTAAGCTATAAGAAAATAATTAAATAATTATTATTATTATTTAATTTTTAATAGTTATAAAAGCTATTATTTTATTAATTTTAAGATATATTATAAATAAAATAAAATTATCCTATTTTATATACTTACTTATATATTTTATTTATTTTAGTTTTTTAATATTAAATACTTTAGGCCGTTTAAATATATATATAATTAAGAAATAAAATATTTAATTAAATATTTTATAATTTATATTTTAGAAATTAAATTTCTTTTTATATTTTATATTAATTTTAAAGCTATTTTTATAAAAAATAATATATAAAAAAGTTTTAAAAAAACTAAGCTTATTTTTTTAGTTTAAAAAATATAATTTTAAAGCTTAATATATTTCTTTTTTATTATATTAAATAATAACCTTAAGAAAGAGATTTTAATATATTTAATAGACTTATAATAATATTATTAATATAAGTCCTTAAATAAACTTATAGCTTAATAATAGCTTAATTAATAAAATTAACTTTAAGTATTATTAACTTAATTAACTTTATTTAAAATAAATATATAACTTAAAAAATAATATATAAGCTAATAGGGTTATAAACCCTTTTATTTTTATTTTTATTTAACTATTTAATTATTTAAATTAAATTAATAATTAAAACTATTAAGGAATTTATTAAGCCTATAAGTTAAAAACCTAAGCTTTAAGCTTTAATTAAATAAGTAACCCTAATTATTTTTTAATTAATAAAGCTAATTTAAATTATAATTAAAATATTAATAATTTCTCTCTTATTATTTTCTTTTTTTTATAAAAACCTTTAGCTTAGTAATTTTAATAAAGTAATTAAAGCCTATTAAGGCGAATTTTAATATTCCTAAAAGCGCCTTAGGATAATAATTAAGAAGCTTAATATTAAAAAACGCAAAGGTCTATTAAAATAAGCTAGATATAATAGCCTAATAGGTATTAAGATAAATAAGAGACTTATTAATAAGAAAACTAAAGTTAAGCTTATAATTTTTAGCTATAAAATATTTCTTTTATTTAAATTTTTTACTTTTAATAATAATATTTATAATAAGGGATTATAGCTATAAAAAAAGATATTTTTATTTAAAAAGCTCTTAAATTAGCTAAAAAAGCCTAATTTAAAAAGGCCTATTATATTAAAAAAAGAGGTATTTCTTAGTGCCTTAATAAAAAACTTAATAAATTTATATATAAGTAGGTATAAAAGGTAATTAATAAATTTAATAGTAATTATTAAATTTATAAGGGATTATAAGCTATAATAAAAAAATCTATTAAACTTAGATTTATAAAAAAGAAATTTATATATTTTATAAGAAAGAGTTTATATATTAAAAGTTAAGTTATAAAATTAAAGACTTTAATATAAGAAATTTATAATTAATTAATTAAAATTATATAACTTAATAAACTTATTATTAAATATAATAACTAATATAAAAATAACTAATAGTAGTTTTAATAGTAATATTAACTAAAAAAGCTTAATATATAATTATAAATTTTAATATTTTTTTAAAAAAATAACTAAATTCTTTTTTTAAACTTTAAAGACCTTAATAATAATAAATAAAGCCTAATTTTAAATTAATTACCTTAAAAGTTAAATTAAAAGATATTAAAATAGCTTTTTAGAGTTAATTATTAAAGCTTTATAATCTCTTATTAAGGCAGTTAAGAGAAATATATATTAATTAGTTTTAATAAAAGCTAGATTAAAAAACTTTAAATAAGTAAATAATATATTAAGTTAGTATTAAAAAGTAAAAAAAACTAAATTATAAAAAAAAGAAATAATAATAATATAAGAAGTATTATAAGTAATTAATTAAATAGATATTAATATATAAGTAATTACGAAATTAATAAGAAATAATAATTAAGAAAGGTTAGTATAATTAAATAATTAATATTATAATATATATAATAAGACTAGGTATAATATAAGGACTTATTAGGTAATTTTAGAGTTATTTAAGTAAGAATATAATAAGTAATTTAAATTAATTAAATAGTTTATAATTATTTTAAAAGTAATTTTTATTTAAAAAGCTAAGAAAATTAATTTATATACTTAAATAATTTATAAGCTTATTAATTATATTATATTTATATTATTATTACTTTAAAAGTTATAATTTAACTTAATAAGTTTATTACTTAACTTATTAGCTTACTTATGTTTAATAATTCTCTTAAAATATATATTAATATTATTATTATATATATTTAAAATATAATTAGAAATAATCTCGCTATTACTAAAACTAACTATAGCGTAATTTAAGCAACACATATTATCCACTTTACTCACAGTGGGACAGGCCAAGTATTAAATAAGCTACGACCCTTTGTCTCGCCCGTTCGAGGTAGTGTAGTGCGCTTTGCCGCCTCCAACCCTCATGGAAAGCCTTACCAAATGTTGTCTACTCTTAGCTTCGATAGCAAGTACTCGTATTAGCTAAAATATAATAAGGAGGACTACAACTACCTTCCTCAGCGTGAGGGGAGTGACATGGTTCTTGGTCGTACAAGTTTTGGCCGTCGTACTACCAGCAATGATAGTGAGATAGCCTGAGAAACCTTCCGCATGTGAGAGGCCCGACTAACGAAGTTTCCCTCTATCTATCTCCCCTTGCTTCTATCAGAATTGACCCTGTCTGTTCTGGTATCCTCGCGCTTACTGAAGATGGTGCGCCCTTCATTGGCCATCTTCCCGGCCGTGAGCGAGCTCATCAACGGGTATGCAGCTGTTATCATGGCAATAGCATAACTAAAGTTTCCGCGCTGGCGAGGTTATTTTAGGAGAGGAGGTTCCTGACGAATATCTGCGCTCAATGTAGGTTACTGAACAGCGGCTCCGGTCGCTCGCAACTAATAGCCTTTACGTAAACGGCCTTAGCAGGCCCAAGGAGTGAGTGTCATTTTGCGAGTAGCCAGAAACCTTCGCAATCTCAATTTGGGGACTTCTGAAGCAACAGCACATGTTTCCTGCCTACTTACAGGATATCAAGACTTCCAGCTCTACCATTCGTCCTGATCTTACACCCTATCACTTGTACCAAGTGATCACGCCAAGTTGAACAAATCAAATTTTCTTGAAAATTAGACACAAGCAGTTTTTTTTACATGTAAGACGAGATTACATCACAATCTGTACACCTACAGCAGGGTGAGAATACCACCCGCTCGAACAATCAATACTTCTATCCCATAAGTTCAGACTTCCTAGACTCCTGCGTAAGTTTTCAATGATCTTGGGGATCCCAGCCTGCGCTTTTGGTTCCCATGGCTGAGAGAAGTCGGGCTCAGCTTCGCATTGTTCAAGCGCATCGGCAAGATTATGCATCTCAACTATATCGTGACTGTCTAGAATACCTTCTCGACGATTCAACCTGGACAGCAAATCTAGAGCCTCCATTTTTGTGTTAACATCCTTCGCAGTCGATGCGACAAAGGCCAACCCAGAAATGAGATCCCCATCGAGCGAGAAGGTAGGATGACCCAGAGCAATGAGTGGAGATGCTGCCTCTGTAGCTGCTGCTAGAAACTGCTGAAATGTCTGAGGACTCGTTGCTGCTTCCTTAGACGCATAGGAATCGATGGCCATCTGCCAATATTTCTGACGTAGACATAGGTTACGGTATTGCACTTGTTCGTTGGTCGATAGGTCGTCTCTTCTGATCTGAACGAATGCTTGGGAGCGCGAAGTCCACTCTTGTAAGGCCGCTTGAAGGGTGGTGTTAGTGCTCGCCAGTAGACTCACTTTACCGTCTTGGTCACTACTCTCCAAGTGCCAGGGTTTGTCGTCATAGATAATGTCTAACTGTTGCAATGCTAAAGATGCCTCATCAAGAATCTCGAATGAAACAAGTGAATGGGACTGCTGTTTTGAGTCGTTATGATACCACTGAGTCATTTCAGAAAGACTTGGATCAGCTTCTAAGAAATTGGCTGACTCTACTCCAAGCCGACTGAGCATTTCGACAAGTTTTTCGGTTACCGCACACTCTTCTAGCGTTGACGAGGGTGGTGAGCGGAACAAGGCTATACCGGCGCCAAGATGTCGTAACAGTTCGTCATACCGGCCATTGAGGCCTTCAAAAGAGATGAAGAGTAGACAGCAGATCAAGACGTGATGTAGACTTTGTGTCGAATCTGTAGACATGCTCGGGATCATAGATGCGATAGCTTTATTATATTGGTGAGTCGTTAGGCATCCCAACTCGTCCGAATTCGACTGGCCGAACGACCGAGTCATGAATAATCGATGTGAGGCGTCGACGGCGATAATGCTATACTGGATAGCATCCGACTGGTAGGCCATAGGAAGGACATATCGTAGCCAGAAGTTTGTTGGTTCGGCAGAGAGTGACAGTTGCTTTGACGTCCACTACAAGAAATGCTGGAAATACAACCGTTCTATGCTTGCCAAAGAAGGAAAATCGTAGATGCTCCAGTACAAACGAGCAATGTCATGGCCGGATGAAACCATTGTCACTGTCACCGTGGGGCGTGGCTTTCGTCGATTTTGCTTGCGTGGTTTCGGCACCGTGTAGCCGTCGCATTTGACTTGGTCTTTGGAACAACGGTCGCACGTCGGCTTTGCCTCGTCACATTTTAGGTGTCAAATTCTATGGGTATAAGTATACAGAATGCGGGCTCGTCTGGGACGACTTACTTGCTACGGGATGCGAGACTCGGTTAGCTTTTGAAGCCGCCACATGAAGGGCATACTCAAACGTACCACGTAATGTAGCCATTGTGGCTCTTGGGTGCAGAAATGCGCTTGTGCTTGACCTTGGCAGAGGGGTTGCCTTTAACAGTCATATTTGCGTCCAAAGGATCGTTGACATTATCGGAAGAAAGGCTACCGTGGGATGGGAAAGTCGCCAACTCTGTATAAGGATTCAGCATCATTGTTTCTCGGACTGTGACATTAGAAAACATTGGGTGAGGCTGAGCGTGACAAAAACTTTCTTGGCATAAATGGGGCATCAAGCAACCGTAATACGGAAAAGCCAATCAGATCGACAGTTAATCCTTAATCTAACTAAGTATATATATATATAGTTACCTTATTCAATATCTCGAAGAGATAGATCAAGGCCACACATCTAAAAAAACACAGTTATTTGTTTACATGATAAGCATCATGTCTAGCTAAGTGTCCACATCGCGTTTGGTCGGGTTACGGGACATAGATATGAATTACTTGATTTCATGAGTTTGGTTCGATGTTGCAAAAGATCTATTCAAGGTCAAACAAGCTACTGGAAGCACAGTTTGCACACTTCACTTGTTTATTAAATAGCATAGTCGGGGCAAGGATACCCACACTTCTAGAGTGACAACAACAAATTTGGCTCATTCCGTGAGGTCAGAGCAACACCAACACATATCATAGTGATGTTGTTACGTGTATGAGCACGATGGACTCACTTTCTGTTTATCCGTAAATAGTGAAACATGTGGTATGACGTCAAGCTAAATCGAGAAATAAAACACGTAAACGGACAAAAGTTGAAGCTGCTGTTTATGGAATCCCACCAATCGGACTGCACATTCCGAAACGCAGCGACTACCTTTTAATCTACCGGATGTAACATCTTGACAGGGTTCTTGTGGGTCTCAGCGCGACAAAATCCTCTTTAAATGAAAAAGAGAACACCTTTGGTACTTGTCGTTCCGGTTCTGCTTGTGTTTTGCCCTTCTTGTATCTTATCTTCTTCGATTCTTATTTTTCGACTATGCAGTTTTCTCTCCACTTCTTGAGCCTGGCAGCTGGACTGTCTCAGACTCTGGCCACCCCAGTACTGCCAAGAGCTGCCAGTTCCGCCAAGAACTTGGTTGTGTTGTAAGCTGTTGCTCAATTGAACTGTTTTGGTTGTTTCGCTGACCGCCATTCTTAGTGGTGATTCCTATTCCACAGTTGGCTTTTGGCCAGGAGGTGACTTGCCTTCTGCTGGCAGCCCACTTGGGAATCCTGCTCTACCAGGTCAGACCACGGCCAATGGTTTGAACTGGGTCGGCTACTTGACTGGCACACTGAACACTTCGCTGGTACTGACGTACGACTTTGCTGTTACTGGTGCTACAGTAGATAAGGACATCGTCGACACATACGCGCAGTATTGTGTTGATGATCAAGTGGCCCAATACAAACAATATGTCGCGGGCAAAATCAGCGATGCTGACACACTCGTTGCCGTTTGGATTGGTATCAATGACCTAGGCGAACCTTTCTGGGATAAGACAGATGCACCTATCAGCAAGACCATGGATCGCTACTTCGAGCTCTTGCAGACTCTGGCCGACACCGGTTTGAAGAAATTCGCCCTGCTTACCGTTCCCCGTAGGTGTTAAGCTTGGCACTTCCTAAGATTTTGCTAACTTGTGACCCAGCCTTTGCCGATCAGATTCCTGCCATGAACGGTCAACCTAAAGCCGACTTGGACAAGCTTCGTTCCGGCATTACGTCCTATAACAAGGCATTGACTCAACGCGCTGCTTCCTTTGCTTCCTCCAACACTGGTGTCAAGGCAGTTGTATTCGATACCAAGCCCACTTTCGACACCGTTGTTGGCAACTTCAAGACTTATGGTGCCAAGGATGCCACGTGCTATGGCGGTACCGATTGTCTTTGGACTGACACCTATCATGCGGGTACTGCCCTACATAAGGTGCTTGCGAAGAACTTTGCTCAGGGTGTTAGCAAAGCCTTCAGCTTTTAAGTAACGTTCCAGCAGGGTAGGTAGGGTACAGTACATAGTTGCGAGATTTGAGATGAGCAAACTAGCATTTATGAAATACTCTTGCGTTGTCGCACGTTCCACAATACCAAGCAGTTCCTTTATCAATAGGCGAGAATCAGCAAATGCCATGGAATCCCTCACGGCTTTGATAGTAATTTCGTATCCAATAAAATTGAGAATTGAACCGACAATACACCACTCGTGTCACATATGATAGCACCCGCAGTACGTGAGGTTTGACTTGAATCGGCATCAGTACGGCCACTAAGCAAGCACACAGTACACATCACCCTATGCTTCCTTCTTAACCGTTCCCCCCACTATATCGGGGGTGCTAATGAACGACGTCCCGTTGTATTCCCCTCTCTTATCTCTCCCCAACAGGAAGCTCTCGGGAGGTCCAAGATACGAATCTCTTACCCCACCTAGATCAACAACAATCTTTTGAATCAAGATGTTGGGTAATAACGCCCATACACGAAGAGTATATGAACCCTCTTTTGGCACTTCAAACGAAGACGTAGTATAGTTGCCATGCACACCCCAGACGGCGTTGGCGACGGCGAAGCCCCATCCGTCTGGCATGCTACCACCTATGTTTGGACCAATGGGTTGGACGAGTGTTGGGTCCGGTTGGTCCTCGCCAGAAGGAAAGAGCACTATACCATACTCGAGGGGCTCCCGATCGCCTAGATAATTGGCACCGGGAGAGATGAAGAGAGTCACATTGGTAGCTGAGTTGTTGCTAAAGAGGTACATCTCATACTCTAGAGCAGGGCCTTCACCAATGTCGAGTTTCTCACTGTCGAGAGGGTACAGACCAACACCCGCAAGAGTGCGTCCGTAATTGCTGATGACATGGTACTCATGGGTTGGGTCTCTCGATCCTCTGTTGTGTATGTTCTGGTAATGCGATGCTTCGATTGCGACGAGTCCATCAGACTCGACGAATCCTTTCTCAAAATCGTCGGGCAGTTTTCGGTTGATGACGGTCGCAAGCACTCGTGGCTCATCACCGGCATACTTCTCAAAACCACGACAATTACTGGTCATGTTAATAAGAACTTCGTTAGTGCTGGGAGCCTTTGGAACAGAGTCCCAATCAACCGTGACATAAACACGGCTATCTGTGCCGTTATGCCCTCCAACTGTTCCATTGTACTGTGAAAGCTGGACATAGTCCTTCGATGATGCGGCGGACCAGTTGCAGGAACTAGATCCTCGGTGAAAAATGTCGATGTACCGAGACTGGGCCCCGAATGGTTCAAGAGGAGGAAGTTCAAGAACATTGGATGATAGGGCATGCCATTGGCTGTCCCCTTGTATGGTAGCGTTTGATCCCTCGACACCTACGCCGTATTCGCCTCCGAGTGAGGGCCAAACATCCTGGACAAATCTCAAATCCGGAAGAGTATTCCTCATAGGCTGCTGCCAATACCCATCATATCCCAGGTGGGTTTCTGCATGGTCAGACGCAATCATAATGATGGGATAGATTACTCACGATCAAGTATGTGTGCCCATTTGCCATCAAGAACCTCATTCCATCTTTGAGTCAAATTCGAGTCCTTGTACATCAGATCTAACGACTCCCATATGACATCATTAGCAGAGTTACGCTTCTGTCCGGCGTACAGCTGATTTTTAGCCCCGTAGATCTGGATCTTGTTCACAATTTCTCCTCCAAGCACAGGGTGAAGCAGCATCTCAAAGAAAGCGGGCCTGTACTCTTTGTCCAATTTGTCGTATACTGCTTGTGTGTCTTGTCTCAAAATGGCCCATTGCTCGAGAATGGCTTCGGCTTCGTGGTAGTTGATGACCGAGTAGACGTGAGGCTCCAATAACTCAAATTTGCGACGTGCCGCGTACATGCCGTACCGTGTCATGATGCTCGTGATGGCCTTGGCATGCGTATCGCCGAACTCTCGTTCGACCCAGGCTTTGATCCATTTGGTCGTACCCTCAGTTTCCCATCGCTCGGTATCATAGGCAAGATCCAGGAAATGGCTGATGGGAATCTCTTTGGGTTTGAGGTCTCCGACATTAACGATCCAGATGCGACGAGCATTTCTGCGGTAGGCCAGAGTCATTTGTTCGGCTGTCTTTTCGAGCTGAATGGTATTGATCCATTTGTAATTCCTTGGGTCACCAACGTAGTCAAAGTGGTAGTACACACCAGCACCACCGGACCGCTCTGTCTCATTCTTGAGCGGAAGACGACGGATGTTTCCCCAGTTGTCGTCGGCCCAAAGAAGCGTAATGTCCTCAGGCACAGCAAGACCTTTTTCCTGATAGGATTGTACCTCCTTGTAAAGACACCATAAAGACGGGACATTGGTCAGATTCTTGATCCCAAGTCCTTCTTGGATGATGGTGCGTTGATTATCCACAAGCGTCTCAAGCATTTTGATAATGGCGTCGACACCGAGATCACCCTCAATGGCCGTGTCACCAGTTCCTCGCATAGCCATAGTCCACAAGCTGTTACGAGCATAGGGTTTGGCTCTCTCTACACCAAAGCGGAAATACTCATCAATCGTCTCGTTGTTGGTGTTGTACTGCCATTCTCCCTCGTAAAAGGTTTTAAACTCATTCTGCGCTCGCATCATCGGCTCGGTATGAGATCCGCCAAGAACCATTTCGTAAGCGTCGAATAGCGGCTGGTTGAGAGGGTCATCAACATAGACCATACTACCCCATAGTGCTGGCCAGATATAGTTGGCTCGAAGACGTAGTAGCAGTTCCGATACAAGGGCGTAGAATTGGTGATTATAAGGAGCTTTGTCGTTCCAAGTTGCTTCCCAGTGGGAACTGGCTGAGTCAGTAGATGGTCGCGAAAGAGTGCCTTGTTTCCACATACCCGACCCAGCTAGAGAGTCCTGGCTGCTCATCGTTCAGGAAAATGCCTCGGTATTTGACCGAAGGCGATCGTTGAATTTTCGGGGTTTGAAGCACAAAGATCTCATCTCGTTTACGTGTTGGTACATCAGCCCACCAGTACCACGGACTCACTCCGATCTGTTCGCTAACATCGTAGATTCCATAGATGGTTCCTCTGGGATCGCTGCCCGCAATGATCAGGGCCTGAGAAGTGCCATTGATGGGGTTTTTAACAAGCTGGCTCACAAAGGACTCCCACTCGCCGTCAATCTTACTAACGTCGATAGCACCGTCATCCACGAGTTTGTCAATGAGTTCAGAATGGCCAACTGTGCCTACAATGATGACCGTGTTGGTAGCATCAGGGTCAGAGTATGCCGGTCCATGGAAGGTTTTCTGATCGAGAGTGCGGTACTTGAAGTGTTAGTAAACGCTTCTTAAAGAGACTGAATGCTTACATGTGTGTTGTTCTTCACATCTACAGGCTCAAACGTATATCTTGCTGGCGATGCGTTGCTCTCCCCGTTGCTAAGAGTAAAGTTGGTGCCAGTGACACGACCAAAATCCACTGCAAGGTCGCCTGCAGCGCGTATCACGCCCCAGTACTCGTTTTTGGAGACACGAATCTGGCCCGTGCCGACACTACCACCTACGATCTGGAAAGCATCATCTGAGGCTTCGAAAGTGACGATGGGCTGTTGACCTAGGCCTGATGCCAAAGGGACCAGGCTCAGCAGAGTAAGCGACAGCGCCGAAACTAACATGGCCAGTAACTGGATGCGGTTTGCTAGGAGGCCATTGGAATCCTCGTCATCAGAACTTGGTATTTATACCCAGTTTTATACAAAAGTGCCGGATAAATATGAGACCAATGCTTGGCTAAATGGGTTTGTCGAACCATAACTCACTATACCCACGTTAGATATGATCATCATAGCGTTGCATCAACCCCGCCAAACCAGGTTTCTTATTAGCCATTACGCCGGTTGTAGTCTCCAATTGCTTGGCTGTTGTGATTGCCCGATCAACCCCCCGCAGGCTGATGAATTCATGCAATCACGCGGTACGTGGTG
Organism: Fusarium torreyae; assembly: GCA_027945595.1. NCBI lineage: Eukaryota > Fungi > Ascomycota > Sordariomycetes > Hypocreales > Nectriaceae > Fusarium > Fusarium torreyae. Next base: position 466,357 of record JAOQAZ010000032.1, on the reverse strand, counting down.
GGTAAATGAGTCTAAATGACCAAGATGAATTTGAACTCGGAAGATATAGCTCAATACCGAATCAATAACAACAAGGCTTACAGGCATTGCAGAAATCTCACCTACATTACCAGTACAGAAGTCTACCTTCTCAATTAGTTATATTTGTATCTTTGTCCTAAACCCAATTTTCACTGCTTTCTCCCGGCCAGCCTACTACTACATCTGCGGGTTGTCCCGATTCTTCGCCTGTTGCATGAGCTTCTCAGCCAGATCGACTTCAATCAAGTATAAATGTCCGTTTTCTATAGGAGAGAGTCCACGAATTCATCCCAGTTCTAAGGACTGGAATGCCAACGCTTGGCCTTTGCAGCCTCGCTCCTAACCCTAACTGACGAGGCCAGACTCCTGAACTCGTATACCTTGTCTTCAACCCTTTGATAGCCGACGAAATCAACCTCAAGACGTACTAAATTGAGATCAGGCCATCGCTCGCTGAAATCTCCCCCTCGAAACCAGAGCTTGAAATCTTGTACTCAGTCCAAGTTTAGAAGTAACTTCTTCCACCATTTGAGGGACACAGGTCTCGAGGCGAGCTCTAGGATTAATAGAACGACCAAGGCCAAAGTCTTGGTCGTTGTTATCAAAATGATCAAGCACGAAGCTTGTAGTTGCCATCAGCATCATCAGCGACAGAGCTGTCGCCGTGTTTGTCAGAACTACCAAGAACGAAAGTCAAGGGGATCTGGAGGCGCTTGAGATTGAATGAAGCGAGGCTTTCGAGATTTCCTGTAACTTCCAGTTCCTCATATCCCAGGAACACCATGGACTTACAATCGAAAGCTGAGATGGTAAAGGTTTATAGACTATTGCGCACCGGCTTCAGCGCCGATGCAAGCTTATCGAGCTCGATGGCCGGTTTCTTAGCAAGGTCAGTCCAAAGCTCTGGGCCATGTTGCCATTGCCATCGAAGTGATGTGAGGTACTTGGTTGCTTTTAAATATCTCACCTAAGGTCTCCTCGTGAAGAAACCCTAGGTCTAGCGACGTGATTGGCGAAGACAGAAGCGTTGATGACCAAGTAAACTCGCCGGGTGCAGCGTCAAGGCAGCGGACCAACAGAGATCTGAGAGCTGGCAGATAGAAGAATATCAAGGTACTTTCCAGGTCCAAATGATCTGTATCCTTATAATACTCCTGTACCGAAGGCATCGAGTGTGTTCCGATTTAGTGAATCTTGGCAACTCGTGTCCTGAGGGATTTATGGCAGCCGTATGGAACAGATTTTCAAGAAAATACGCTTGCGAAGACACTGATGGGGCCCCCCTGTGTAGCAAACGAGGTCGTGTGATATTGGGTTCCAGATAAAGGCATGTCAGGTTATGAGTCTGAGCCAGTAGAAGTGCAACAAATTTTGAAACGCATCCTTGCCGGAGGATCTCGGTCCAGGAATTGGCATTTAAGACGCCAGTCATTCTGACAAACGAGACATTTTGACCCAGTTCATTTGCATATATGGCTGAAGGGATCATGGGTAGCGGTTTATCTGTAAGATAGTGCTCACAGTACTCCTTACCACATAGCTTCACGATGAGAATATGAGCCGCCGATTGAGGTCATTCCAGTATACTTCGTAGGAGCAGCACTAATAAACAATGCTTTTGAGGTCATGAGTTTGTTCGAGGCCCGTTGAGGTCGGGTTCCTACGTCCATCCGAAGATAGCGTGGAGTGATGACTCAACCAGGGCGTGCGATGCGTTGCAGGTAACACTGAGCGTCCGGCGGCCACTTTGGGGATGCTTTTCAACGACCAGGAGAAGGATCTTATTAGGGAGGTCTAGGAAAAGAAACATGTTGGCAAGAATTGTAGTTTGTGGTTCACCTGGATGTACGTAGGTTCGAAATGAACTCAGAAGGTTAGAGAGATCGAGAATGGCAGGATCGCTGAGCTTGAATAAGCAAGGGATTTACTGAACAAACGGACTGGTTTAACCATTCAATACCTTGAGATTAGGTAGTTCCAAGTCTGATTCAGACCTAGTTTAAGTCGTACCAAGATCTTAAATCATAGATGACAATTTCTACAATCCTGATCAGTGCTGGCCTCCAATGCGAATAAGAATTCCCACCAAGGCTGAGGTTGGTAGGACCAATAATCTAGAGAGCATCTACCAGTTGATGCAAGTATAGTGATTATTTCGGACTCACGAAACTCATCCAATCATCGGTGAGATGGCCGAGTTGGTTATGGCGCCAGGTTAAGGTTAACCTTAACACCAATTCCTGGTGGAGCAATCCTCCTGGGTTCGAGTCCCAGTCTCATCAATAATTTCTTTTTGCTTATTGTTTTTTGTCTTTGCCTCTTTGCTCTCACTATTTCATGACTACCATTAACTGCTCGTCGTCGTAAGTATGCTATCGAGGGTGCTGACAGATATCTTAACCTTCTACTATTCCGCCTGCTTTCTCTAGTAATAACTGCTTATGCTTGAACCCTTTTTGCGATGTTTTGCGAGAATCAACTTGGCGGCAATCACATCGTAACAATTATGTGGAGGCACTACTAATGTGCGTTACTGAGAATTAAAAATATGACGTGCAATTGTACCATGGGAGGAACTTTGAGCTATGAGATTCATGTAAAGAATTCGCGAATGCCTTTAGTTTTACAGAAGGTTCTCTCCATTGAGCCAAGCTTGTTCAAAGAAAAAGTCAAGCCACGTCATAAACCCGGGAACAGGGTAACCCGTGCGACATTCGAGATTGGTAAACTCGGAATGCGACCCATTGAAGTGGTTTTACACTTCCCGCAGTTGTACAGTTCGCATATTGATCTCTATCAAAGGTTACATCCGGCCATTAGCCTATCTGCCCATTTCAAAGACCACATACATAGGTCGTGGATGGTCGACCAGGTATGGCTTCGTCTGACTCCAGTTTTTCCACTTGGTCGGGACGACACATACCCACTGAAGTCTGGTGGGAAAGATGTGAGCCACTTTTCTAAGGCAATAGTCCACAAAACACAAAGGCCTGGACCGCTGTCAACCCACATCCCGAATGTCCCCAGTTGGAAGCTAACGGCCAGAAAAAGAAGGTTATCGTATCCTAGCCCCTGACCCTCAGCTGCTCCGGCATGATCCACTTAGTACGAAGAGGGATTTTATCAATCTGATAAAATATCGAAAACCATCTGATAATTCACAGCCTATTGAAATTCTCACGTTTTTCATTCGCGGAGTTATGTTGTGACCCATGAAACCCACACCAGGGACAATTTCCCACCGTCTTAGTGCAACCCTAAGCTGCTGTCAAAGCGGTCTCACGATCCATTTCAGGACCTTGGGCCGGCTTTGTTTCCCAGATTGGGAGACATGCTTAAGGAATCCTCAGTGAAGAAGGCGGATATTTCCGTTTGAAATCTCTTTGCATTCATCAAAGCTACGATAAAAATGTTAATAATATCAGCCAAAACTTGACTCTGCCTAGGAACGAATCACATTGCGGTTTCTGTAATAGAATCCAATCATTCTCTGCACCATTCTTTCATCGTGGGTGTGTTTGAAGATGAAGATTCTGACTTTATTCGGCGTCCTTTTTAGTTTCACGGCTTTTTCTGATGGTCGTCAATACATCTGGCCATCAGAGTACGATGAGATCGAAGACATCTTTTCCTTGCAGAGCGGCTACCTCGGTCGAAACTTTTCCAGTGGTAAGCTTTCCTGTCAGCTGATATCAGGATGTAACAGACGGTTAATATTGTTCGACTCAGGTGTTACTCCTTGCTCCCAGGGTGGCAACGTCAAAGGACGACAGAATGCGGCAGAATGGATCCGTACAGCCTTCCACGACGTGATCACTCACGAAGCCAGAGGCAAAACCGGAGGTCTGGATGCCTCCATCTTCTTTGAGACAACTCGCCCCGAGAATAATGCGCGAGCTTTCAACAATACCTTCAACTTCTTCAACTACCTCACATCCACTAAAGCTTCTGCCGCAGACCTTCTCGCAATGAGTGTCGTTGTCTCGCACAGCGCTTGCGGTGGGAAAATCAAGATTCCTTTCCGATATGGTCGTCTTGATGCCGGTGAAGCCGGTCCCTTTGGTGTTCCCGAGGCCCATACCTCTCTCGATACTACACTTAGCCGCTTCAAAGCTGCTGGATTTAACAAAGAGGAGATGATTACCCTTGTTGCCTGCGGCCATACACTTGGAGGCGTTCACAGCAACGATTTTCCCCAGATCGTGCCTGGGTCACAGAACATGTATAACGACACTGTTGCACCATTTGACAGTAGTCCGCATGTATTTGATAACAAGATTGCCACAGATTATGTCCAAGGAAGCACCAGCAATCCTCTTGTGATTGGCACAAATAGTACACTCAACTCAGACAAGCGCATTTTTAGCTCTGATCGCAACAAGACTATTCAGGCTTTTGCCAGAAAGGCATCTTTGTTTGAGTCTCGATGCGCCAAACTGTTTGAGCAAATGATTGATACAGTTCCAAGAGAGTCGCGGCTGTCGAGTCCCCTTGAGAGTGTCGACATCAAGCCATATATCGTGGAGTTATCACTTAACAAGGATTTCGATATCATTTTTACGGGCCGCGTCCGTGTGCGAACAACAGAAGGTGCTCGTGCGGGCCGGGATCCTACTGATCTCACTGTTCATCTCACTTACTCCGACCGACGCGGGAAGGGAAACAAGCAGGTTGAGACGACCTATGCTGGCGCCTCTGCTGGACTTTACGGCGAGACCTTTGCATGGTACGAGTTCTCGACCACAATTGACCAAACGAAGGGCATCAGCAAGTTCAAGATCCAACTTGCTGTTCCTTCCAAGGGAAAAAAGACCACCTTCAATAATCAAGGGAAAGGTTATCCTGTTGACGATTCGCTTCTATATCAATCGACAGAGTCGTGCGTTGCAAGAACCAGCGTTGGAGGCTACAGAGCTATGACAGCGACCGTCGCAGTGATCAAAGGAAAGTCGACTCTGCCTCTTACCATGGATCTTGCACGTATTGAGAAGAGATCTGGAACCCTGATGCAAACCAGGACTATCGAGAGTATCGATTTCGAGGCTACTGAAGAGGAGAGGGGTGGTTACATCATCTTCAAAGTACCTGTTCAGCTTACGACTATCGGATGGAATACCAACTTCGATATTAAGCAAAGTGGGAAGAAAGCTTCAAGTATCAACTTTCTAAAAACACAGGTGTGTAGTAGGACATAGATTCTAGTAACTTTGATAATGAGTACCTCGGGCGGTTCAGTCCAATAATAAAGTTTTTGGCCTTAACATGAAGGTCCTCCCCTTGGCTTCCATTTTTGACCAAGTATGGAAGCACTGAAAGTCTTTGCATTCCACTCCGAGCTAATTCACTTGACGTAAAATTTCTCTGTGATATGAGTTGTGATTCCCCAAACTTTCGATATCCATATCTTTGCACGGAGTGCTGAGCATCATCATAGAACAGTACAATGAGGCTCTCCATTCTTCGCAACGCACTTGGCAGTCTGAAGCGAGTTGATCTTAATCCATACTCCGGCACCAACAGACTGTTGCTGTCCACGCGGTCCAAAGCGGACGTAGTATTTGCGGTTGGCGTAACAGAATGCATCTACATCGACACGAGGAGAGTGAAAGTAGCCTCCACGAGAAGATCGAGCCGCCAAATCATTTTGTTTGCATTTAACTGGTTTTGCAACAGTCTTGAGTTGACACAGATCGGACTTCATTCCCAGATCCGCCCATTTGGCGGCCCAAGGTGTGTCATTCTCAAAGCGGCCGCATGGCGGACCCTTACACTGGGAAGCTTCAACAGTGGACGAGCTGCCAAGTAGCAGAGTTGCGACGGAGAAGACGGCGTAAAGCTTCATGTTGGTTGGTGTAGGAGCAAATTGAGTTGAATGGCCTCTTGAGTAGATGAAGTAGGATTGGGAGACCTGAGGACTGCGAAGGGATTATTGAGTGTGCGGCCAAAATCAATCTTATAAACCATCCAGATATACTATTCACTTCATCGCCTGCTCTAATTATAACACTCGCCTACCATTTGATACATCAAGCCAGCGAATCATGAGCTTACCTACCAGCGCTGATCTAAAGTTTCTCCGAGCTTACGGTAACAGGAACCAATGGTTAGCGGCTCATGGTGCGGCTGAGGAACCAAGATAATTAGCACGCAGGTCTAGACTCCCGTGGCGCTTTTTCCAATTATGCTTCATGCTGTGTTGGCTACCATACTGATGAACCTATGTGCTTGTACGGAGCAATTTGCCCATAAAGGAAGGTGGTAGGGAAACACAGTTAGATGGATCTTACAGTTACGAGGAGTGAGCTTCAGGTTCAAATCAAGACAATGAATTGGGTTCTACATTGATGATTTGTCGTCGTAAGGAAAGTAGTAGCAGGAGCGGGATGCTGCTTCTATGTCCATTCATAGGCTCATAGATAGATGCAGCTGGTCTTACCATAAATACGTGTGTCTGAAAACCCTATATCGGGAATCGTCAAATAAACCGTACGCCCCTACACGTCTGGGGCTTCTTCATCCACCGCAGATAATTCTAAGCCTAGTTTTTAAGGCGATGTCGTACTGTGTCCGCTTCCCATACACATTCATTGCCGTGAGCTCGAGATGGAAATAGACATTAGACATATTTCCAACAGGCTGGTCATCTTCCTGGGCCTGGTTGACATCTGTCTCACCCTATGCATCCATTTGCGCCATCACGGCTCAAACTAGCTCGTATCTTAATACGAGGCAAGATGAGCATAATCCCAAGACGCGGTTTCACAAGTCCAAGTCTGATTTGACATGGTCTACGCTTTCTTCCACATGTCTTTGAGATCAATCCCGGCAGTTCGGGCGCAGTAAGCCACATGAATAGAACTGACAAATCGACTTTGACACGACCTTGGTACTCATCTTCGTCAGAAGCATCGTGACGTTTGGGAAAGATACTCCGACGGGTGCATTCCTCCACATCGTTCGTTGAGTCATCTTCGATGTTTTTCGCGACAACAGTGCTCGGAGGCAGACATTCCGCGTCGTATGCGCATAGATAAAAACCTTGTGAGTTGATTGGGAAACAAAGTTAGTGAATCATCTAGTACGTCAATCGAGTCTCTATACTCGAGCCCTTTGGTGTCAAGTTCACGGAACACACAGTCGTCTTAGGGTACAAGAAATGTATTGGTCAACACCCGTGGCGTTGGGAGTCTAGGTACTGCCATCTCTTGATAATACCTATAAAGTGAAGTCAATAACTTAGGGAGACGTTCGCCGAGCCGCCGGTTTGTATCATTGACTTAATGATGGCCTTTTCAAACTGGGAGTGAGGAGCCTGGCATGTCTGGACCATTCATTCTGTGCGCTTTTCGTGTGCATCTGATCGGAAAGTCAAGATCAATTCCTTCGTTGTTGGTTCAAGATTGCAAATTTGTCCTGGTGAGTAGATGACAGGCTGGGTCAAGTGGTAGGCTCATATTGCCTGATACCATAACCCAGTATGAGAAAAGAAAAGAAGAAGAAAATGAATGAATGAGGCAGGCTCTCTTACTGTTGGTTCAGGCTGCATCTTTCGCGGTGTTGTGAGCCAATGGCTGGCCAGGCCACAAGATCCCTTGTCCCTGCAGTGGCTTGCAAGGAAAAGCATCATAGAAGGAAGTGACATCTGAGCATGAGAGGCATGAGACTTTCCATATCTTTTAATATAACGACTCTAGGAAATCCAGGCAATTCTAATTTCATATCGTCAGCAATTTTCCCTGTATCGTCAGGCGTTTTATTAGCGGAGATCTAACTTCCAACCCATGTTCGACATCAGCGGGGCTGAGTGTGATCTTCGATTTCAGGGGGAGCCAGTGGGAACCCCAGGTTGACATGATGGGATCTCAGAGTCCTCGAGATTGTTGACTGTTTTCCTCTGTTCAACATCAATTGTCTGTTGTCCCCTATCTAAGACTTCAAGCCTACGACTGCTGGCTTCCACTACACTATCTAGGTCGCACAAGCAGCCTTTGCAGATTTGTGACGTTGATAGAGCCCATCTCTGAATGACATTTGTGGGGTAAGTAAATAAACTCACAGTCAAGAGCATGAGAATTACAAAAGGCTGACCGCAAATATACTGGAGAGGATGATCTAACAGCGGAGAGTGTACCTGGGTGTGTGTGCGTGCGTGCGCGCTTGCGTGCATGTACCCAAGCCTTTCCCGGCGCAAGAGTGACTTCCAGCGCGGGCCAACACTCACTAGCGAAGAGTACGTGCCCATGAAAACGGTGTACGTAACTGGAGCATTCGACGGTCCGTTTCTCGGTCCGTTACGGCGTGGGACGTGCATCGGCATAGGGGGCTGGGCCATTTTCCCAGCCACCTCAGCTGAGGGGTTGAGCTCACGCTCAGTACACTACGCGACGCGACGTGGCGCGACACGGCGCGACACGAAGGAGATGAGCTCCTAATCGGAATTGACCTTTCCAACTCCGACTGGGCACGTGGTATAGCCCAGCTCAAGTACTTACGTGCATGTACATGGGTTCTGACCATTCTGCACCATTATTAGGCGAGAGTGACTTTGGGGGTTGTACCTCTGATTGCAGCTGGGGCTGGCTTTGCTAGATCAATGTACCCATGTACTATCGCTCGGAGAGGATTCTCCGACATTCGTCGTAGGTGTTCCCCTGAATCGGACGTTAGTTACTCCGCATCCAAAGTACTGGTAAGGATAAGACTGTTGCAAGTGGGGAACTGCAATTACCCTACAACGAGGTTTTTAAGAAACTCTGCACATTACAACACGTGTTCGGAGCTCAAGAAGGTCTTGAGAAAAGACTGAAGTAATATATTAGACGCTTAACTGTGCAGAGGTGTTGAGCCACCGCCTTTCGACCCGCGGACTATGCTCAAAGCATTTTTTGTCGTGAATGGTAAGCTGACGAGCGGCGATTCAAAGTGAACCATCACCCGATTGAAAGTATGTAAGTTGAATTAGTGACCAGCGATTTTCACGCTGTCTCATTAAATGTGATACGTGCGGGAGGTCCTAAGTCAACGAGACTTTCACCAGAGATCTGAGTTTCTACAAGCAGATGACAGTGAGATAGACAAGCCATTGGATGCTGACATTAAAGGCGACGGTAACGAAAACACCTTGCAATTGCTGTATCGTTCAGCCAACCCTTAGTCACTATCTCGGACCGCATACGAATGTTGGGGTTGTATTTGTTCGAGTTCAAGACTTGGTAAAGTCATGTTACATGTATATTACTTTTTCATAAACCCGCTTCGCAAAAACAACTGGCTGCACCTAGAATGTGATTACAATGTATAAATGAAGCTGAACTGGTATCAATGTTAGGTCCTATAGGTATACGCAAAATAGAAAAGGCAGGGCAGCAACACTCCATATATAGCTCGTTCTTGAAGCACCATTCTCGACGGTAGTAGGATCTGTCTCATCAGAGATAGTTCGTGTGGCCGTTGAATCCCCAGAGGTGGTTGGCGACGAAACAGGAGTCGCCAATGCATCCGCATATGTACTTTTAGATAGACTAGTAGCGGTAGAGACGGTCGGCTTCGAGGCTTTAGAACTAGAGAGGACTTCTGAAGTGGTAGGAACGGTATCCGACAATGTATTCGAGGACACGGGCAGATCAACACCACAGACGGCTTTCGAGTCAAATGTGAAGGGAATTTTCCAAGCGATGCAGCCGTCAGTTTGTCTCTCGATAGAGTCTAAATCATCAGCAAATGATGACTCATGCGAAACTAGTCCAGACTTACCAGGTAAGACGTGATCGTCGCATTTCTGAGCCAAACAACAAAAATAACTTTCTCGGCGTTCCTTCAGCGTGCATACACAGGCGGGGTTATCTTCATTGCATTGGTTCGTAAAGTATTTAAACCAGCAACCGTTCTATAACAAGAATTGGTTAGAATGCCTAACTCGCGGGCTATGAATACGTAACTTACATCGCAATTTGCATCCTTGTGCTGTTCCTCTTGGTCATATTGCTGAGGTGAGGCAGCTACAAGGCTGCCCAGAATGCTAAGAAGCACCAAAGAATTGGATAGACGGGTCATGGTGAAAGACGCTAGACGAGTGAGGGATAAGACAGAGGGCGAATAATCGTTTATGTGCGATCGATGCAAATTTATGTGATACTTGTTCCTGGCTAAGATCGCAACCCCTGATCTCTACTTAACCGAGCCCAAGGAGCAAGCGAGGAAGTGATTGGTTGAAACACGAGATCCTAGGGTCCGGAAATTAGACCAGTCAGTGTGTAAGTATACTCAACGAGTCAGAGCTAAGAACTAAAGCTTGGCAATGTTGGGGTATGATCTCTTGCCTACAACACATTATCCGGTCAGTGTTGTTCATCTGTCGAGCTGGATGAAAATGGTTTAGTGAGGATTGTCTGTATGGTCAGTTGCGCGATAGGCAGATCAGAAGGCTGTTTGACAGGGATCATTTAAGCCAGAACTTGAGTGATTTATTTCTTCTTTGGCAGCGAGCGTTTATCGTACCACTTTGGAATGAAGGCCTAGCGAGACTATGAAAAGTGTCATTGGAACTGATTTCATCCCCCAGAGAACTTTTACGACAAATGCCAAACCTCGATGAGGCCGATTTCGCATCAATGGAGATTCGCCCTTGCTTAGGAATTTGAGCTCATATGACGAGTAGTCGATGGCGAAAAAGATTGACTTAGTCCTGGAAACCTTTGTTGAATATGTCTGCGGTGGAACAATAGCCTCTGGTGGTGGTAGGATAGTGCACGGTTTTGACTTGAATTCTGTCGACTCTCAAGTCTTTGTTTTTCCAGAAGTCAGCCTTGGGCCTGATTTTAGTTTAGCTAGAGACTGATAAGGATATGGCTGACGGTTGCAAAGGCAGCCCCCAACTTTAATACACGCGATTACTAATTAACAGTTTCAGCCCCCAAAAACCATTCCCTTGCATTAGTTCCATCTAAATATAGGTACTTGATGTTATCTATTCCTAAACGTGCGCCATCAATTTTTGGATATTAACCACGCACCCCCGCTGGACTCTGCGTCGTTCCATCAACTCTTCGACCAGGCACCGAGTCTTCGTTACTCGCTACAGAATAAACATGTATCAGTCGTTTCATGCCTATCACTTGACGCGACCTTATCCCTACCGATGGTTTTCACCCATCGCTCTCATGGGCGGCATCCTCGCCACTGTTGCCTTTTCCCTCCTCAACGTGGCATCCCAAGGTTATACGCAGTACAGCAACTCAACATCAAACCCCAATGAGACATTAGCCCATCGCGACTGGCTCACAGGATGGCCCTCGTTCCTGGTCGGAACCGAATTGACTTGTCAGAGCTCTTCATTCGCCCTTCAGAGTCAGATCTACACCAACAACACTGCCCTTCCTTTCAGGGTGAAGCGGGTCTGGAGACCTGATGAAGACGGTGAACAAATCGACATGGGAGTCTTAGAGTACTACAATCAGCCTTTACAGCAGTGTAATATCACGCGAATATTTACAGAGCTCGATATCAGAACCAGTCGTTCTTCATCTCGGATAGCAATGATGCCCGTGGGCGGGGCAGTCACCGGCGAGACGATTTGCTATTTTGAAACAAACGATGGCCGAACCTATCTCGAGCTCATGGTCATCTATGATCCTGTCGCATCTACCCAGAATAGCATGCGTTCTTTTGTATATAGTAACCAAACTCGCCAAGCCAATTTGTACTGGGCCAGCTCTATGATGCGCTACTACTGGGCAGACTTGATGTGGAAATTTGCCGAGGCGAACAAAAAGTGGGAGAACCGCTGGATTAACGCGAACGTCGAGTTCCGACCAAAACCTTTCCAGACAGATAAAGAGACGTTTACAGAGAATGAGATTATGGATGAAGATGGCGACTTCTTCACAGTGGGATGTTTTTTGAACCGCAACGTCGATCCTGACGTCGTCGCCCACTTTGACTTTTGTTCACAGAACAATATCACGGATCTCGATTCGAAGGATACGCAAAAGGAGTTACGCATGCCTGATTTCTGGAAGTCCGCCAATACCTTATCGAAAGCCATGTATTTCGCAATCCTCGCTGATCTGGGACGCGATGATGTGCATATGCCTAATCTTCTCAGCCGACCAAAACTACTGGAAGAGTTCACTCGAGACCTAACAAAGACTGCAAAAGACCTGGACTCGGCCTTCTCATGGGGTATAAATAGAGGTGTCTCCAACACCACATTCAAGTCGTCTGACTTCCCAGACGTCGATTTGAGTGTGACGCCGTCAGTCTTGTCTTCCAAGTATCTTTGCAAGGTCAGGAAGCTCAAGAGCCCGTTGAGTTTGATCATTTCGGTCCTGGTTGCCGATATTGTTCTTCTTAGCTCGACTTGGAAGGCTTATGTGTGGACCGTGGATACGTTTTGGGTTGGCAAAGCTGCAACCCTACCACCTTGTCCCTGTTATGATCCGAATACAGAAGGGACGGATGTGGTAGAAGAAGAATCTGTGCCGTTGAATCCTCTGGGCCAAAAGCTTTCACCGCTCGAATCGCCGAGGCCGTGAGTGAGAGGTGCTTGTGTGTTCAGAAACAATGATGAATGAGAAACTTTAGGTACCAAAGTTGACTGCCCAGATGCTCTCATACATGTGATACATATGCTGACCAAAAACGACGATCGTTCCTCTACTTGATTCATGTCTTCAAAAATTCGGAATAATAACAAGCGAAAACATACGCCGGCAGCAGTTTCACCACGGACAGGTTATGGAACAGTATCTTTGATATACCACTGGATAGCATAAAATTAGTGACTTGATCTTACATCTTGGGACTACCTATTGTAGATAGCAAAAAGAACAATGCGGTTTGTGTGGATCGAACACACGACCTTCAGATATCAAACGATAGTGAATGAAGTTGGACTTCAGTCTGACGCTCTCCCAACTGAGCTAAACCCGCTTGTGCATTTGGAGTTTCTGAATGGATTCTTGACGGATGCTGGCCGGTGAAGCTTGGGTATTGTCCATCCCCGAGTTCACGGCGCGCGATTTTGTGTATCCATGTGAGATGCATAAGATAGGCTATTTGGATCGAGAACATGCTTGACACAAAGAATGATAAGAATTTTCCTGAAGTCCATCGATTGAGGCAACACATCATCATGAACATGTGACATTAGAGTTGATCTTTATCTGACAGCAGCTTACAGTTAAACATTCATTGCCGGAGATTTCCACACAGCCATCCACCGTCATCTACCAGTTCTCATGCGAGGACCCCATGACCACATACTTGGAAACGTTCACTTATGGCTGCGATTAGCCGTCATTTCTTGGGCCCTGGGTGAAACATTTACACATCGCATAAGTCTCTACTCGTTGCCTTTCAACAAAAAGAATCAACAGTCACATGATCTGCTCCGTCGTCTTTTCAAGCCAATAAGACAAATGATAAGGGCACTAAAAGCGGGCCAGACACCTCGCGTTGATTGGAGCAAAATCTTGTCACAATGGTTAAGTACTTAAGCGATTTTCCATGCAACAAAGAGCGAGTACATACTTCTATCATGCACACTCGGCCAATTCACGGACAGCTTTCTCTCACTGTGTCACCCATATCTAGGGTAGCGTGCAGGCCAGGAAGACTGTTCAAAACTATAACAGTACCTCGAAAACTATTTCCTAATTATGAATAAGTTATGCTAATGCCCATGGATCTGCAAAGCCAACTGAGATGTTAGCACGAGAAATCACCATTAACTCTGAGCCGGTGTGTCAAGTCAAGGTTAAAGCAGCTCCAAGGAATAAACCACGTATTCTATTTGCCAACAGTGTTCACACAGCGACAAGGATATCAAAGTGAGAACTTGGGCCAGAGTTTGTAATTTGCCACTTATATTATTTTACTATTTAACTATACTTTGTGCTGCTAGAGTGAGTGTAGAGACAGCCCCAACGATGACAATAAGCAGGGCTATCACTTCTGACCATCACTCGCGGCGTCTCGGCATTCGGCGTTTTGAGTCTCACACTGAGCAACACCACCAGAGAGTTCGCCAGAGTTAGCAGCGTTTGCGCAAGCGTTGTGCTGAATATCGCATGAGCGGCCGAGAGCTGCTCCGATGCCCGTGAACGTGTTTCCGTTGACAGAGAAGGGTCTATCACCAGCTGATGAGACGACAGGTGGAGCTGGTCCACCGAGGGTACCGGTAAAGGATTGGACATTTACTCCTTGTCCGTTACCGGCGGCATTAGTAGCCTGTGTAGCGGTTCCAGAGGTGGCAGTGGGTACGATTGTTGTGGTGATGACAGATTCACCTGACTTAACAGTCTCAATCGCGCTGGCGGCAGCAGTCGTTGGTTTGGCAGCGCATCCCTTTCCTGCATTTGCCGCACCTCCGACTGCACTTTTGCTATTGTTGGCCACGGGAGATGTAACGGTAGCAGCAGAGGTAGCAGCAGAGGTAGCAGCTTGCTCTGCGCCACCAGCAGATGCTCCGTTGACGACCGTAGCAAGATCAACTGCTTCCGTGACCGCGGCCACAGAGAACGAAGCTAAGTCAACTAGATCAGTGGCAAAGATCCCACCAGTGCCGGTGAATGTCTGAGCGACATCAGCTACAGCAGATGAGATCTCCTCCGGTTTAGCATCTAGCACAAGCAGATTCTTGGAGAAGATGCAGCCGAGATCAGGCTCTTCATCATCGCATGAATTTCCTTTGCCGGTTGAATCATCGGGCTTTGCAGTGTCAGTAATGATGAGTACGAGTTTAGCGATAGAGTATACTTACACTTCCTGGCGCAAAGGTCCCACTCAAGAGAGCCAGGTTGGGATCCGCGCCAATACCTGCCAATTGCTTGGCTAACTCAAGAGTAACAGCCTTGTTGAGAGCCCCGGCATTCTCGGAAGCGGCATCTTGGTGCTGTGTGAGGGCCGCAATCTCTGAATTGGCCGCCTTGTCGGTGCAGAGCTTGCTGGCGACACCCACACCGGCAGTATTGCGTTCAATAGCCTGGAAAAGCAAGGAACCAGCCATGCCTCGAAGATCACCAGCCTCTTTCGCGTTAGTAAAGGCTTGATCAGCAGTTTCCTGTTTTAAACAAGCCAGGTTGGTTACACTGCCTGCACCAGCGGCAGCAGCAGCATCACCCAAGAGACCAAAAACTGGGTCCTGGATCTTCTTAGGGTTATTGAGATTCAGGAACTCTCGAGTGATGTTTAGAACGATGTCGTGAGAGTGTTCTTGCGGGACCTGTCGTTTTCGAAGAGATGTTGTTCCGTCGCGTGCGATATGTTTGTGGTTGGCGGGACCGCGAAACACGGGGGAGGCCGTAGCTAATCCCAGGTAAATGGTTACGAACGCCGAAGTCAACTTCATGATCGAATAGGAACTGATGGTGATTAGAAAGGGATAGAATCGCCGAATAAAAGATTGACTGTCCCAGCAGTCCTGTGAATGAATGTCGGGGAACAAAGAAAGACGGATTGAAATGCAAAAAAGCTCACAGAGCTCCTCAATGAAAGATTGATGAAATGAGAGAATTCAGTGCTTGACAACTAGATGAGTTGAATAATATCACCGGGGACGGCATGCACTTTATATTCCTCAACGGTTGAATCTATCGGACGCCATTTCCCAAAGTTAACTTTTCAGACACACTCCAAACCATACCCTCCACGACTTCCAAGCTACTTTCCCTACAGCGCTTCCGGAAACAGGAAGGCTCTTATTCCGAGCCTCCTGGTTGCATCTGAAACTGACCACAAAGAAACAGGCGGCCAGCAGTTGAATAGTAAAGAAATGCACCTGATAATGGATTAGTTATGGAAAAATGAATCAGGCACCCAACGGCCTACTCAGGCATTCATGGTATATGCTGGTTATGAAATGAATATCGTCCAAAAGTTAGGAAATATGCGGGTGATTCATCAGACGACCTGACTAGACAGTGCGTGAGTTTGCCACATCTAACCACCCTAGTAATATCTTGGATCGACCTCGCCTAACTTCTAACGACTTGATGCCGATTTCCGAGCCAAACTCAAGTGAAACGTGGGCTTCATCGAATATTGACACCTGATGCGTGACGTCAAACGCGACGGTTTGAGAATTTTAGCCAGGGGGTGTCGCATCTATACTTGGGTCACGTAGGGATAGCGATTAGCCCCACAGTTGACATGATGTTAAAGGCAAGCTCAAGCACCCAACAATAACTGACCCCAAGCGACCAGTATCAGTATGCGAGGGATCCAGGCTCTTATCTTGTACTACTGCGAAAGCTACCATACCAGAGTTCAACAGATTGTGACCATCGTGACTATGACAAATCGCATCGATAGTGCAATACAAGAACGTGAATTAGTGATTCCAACCCTGGTCTGGTACTTTTTTTAACAGATACTCTCGAAATACTTCGGGCTCGCCACGGCCAGATGCGCCCGGCAGCAGATGCAAATATGGTACCCCATGCCCATTTGATCACATCGACTCGCTTATGCGATATCACTCAGCCAGACATGATTAGATTTTGCTCAAGTAGTGGATGAATAGTACAGACCGGTTTACCCAGACCAACCGGGAGGGTGTCAAGGTAAAAGTGTCTTGACCATGAAAACAGTCGGGGTAGTTCGGCATGAACAGGCGTGTCTGGAACGATCTGGGCCTAACCGCCGTCGGTTACTAGATGGCTGGCTGGAGTCCTCCCCATAGCCGCGAAGAGTTATGGATTGCACATTAAGTTCCCAATGTATGTATCCGATTCTCGATTCTACGATCAGAGCAGGGATTGCTATGACCTCTGGGTTACCCCTGCCACGCCGTGGACAGAACACTATATTCGATACAACTCACCTAACCCAGCGGTCAAAGTCGCCGGGTATGCTGGAAGGTGTTCGGAGTGTAAGGATCTCCGTCGTTGGTAGACTGAAAGCAGTCACCATGAGGCCCCCAATGGTGGTTTCACTTCAGGGTACTACACAACGTGAAATGCTTTATACCAGTCATTGAGTTTCGGACACCTAGAATCAACATCCTATACTTTAAGAAAAAAAGTGTTCCATCCTAATCCAGATCCGGGACAGGCAGGTCGTCAATGAACGTGAACTTCCGACCCAGGTTAGCCATTGCCTCCTCAGCCTTCTGTCGACGTAGTTTTGCTGCAGCTGTATCCGTGACTAAGACAAAGTCGTATGTCAATAACGCAGAACCTATTTCGACACCATAATTCTTTGCTATTTCCTCATCTGCAACTTTCTGGATCGGAACAACGAGAGAATCCTTGACGCCAAACACAGCATCAGTGGATTCATAAGGGTCATCCTTGAGGTAAAGTGCCCTACAAGTACACGTTAGTTAACACCAAACAGCTGGCCTCAGGCGTTCAGTGTAGACTTACGTGATCAGAGGATCGTATCCATCCTTCTTGAACATAAAGTGCATATGACTTGGTCGGTAGGGGTGACGTCCCAGTGCTTTGAGCAGCTTTCCTACGGGTCCATCATGCGGAATAGGATAAGGCACTGGTACAATAGCCTTGAACCAGAAAGTTCCCTCATGATCGCTTGTTAAGACTGCTCTGCCATCTGGACCCGTTCTATCTGCGTGCTGAACGTCATAGAACCCTTTTGAGTCGGTCTCCCATACATCGATTTTCGCCTCCGAGATGGGAGATCCGTTGATGTCCTTTACGGTGCATAAAACCAGGAGAGGTTCCCCGTCTGCGTCGTGCGAGATTAGACTACCTTTATCGAGTTGCTCAGCTTCTTGAGTGTGGAAAGGTCCTAAGACTGTGCCTTCAGTGCTACCTGCAGGTTTCGGGTGATCAATTGAGTCCACTAAAAGAGAAAGTCCTAAGATATCAGACAATAAGATGAATTCCTGAGAAAGAATATTAGCATATGGACTCAATGTATTGCATAAACATACCTGTCTGACATCAGATGATATCTGACCAACTTGTGTCAGGAACTGAATGGCAGTCATCCATTCATCTGTGGTGAGTCTGGTCTCTCTTGCAAGATCGTGCAAATGTGTAACTACCCTTTCCAATACATATTTGAGCCGCAAGTTGCTGCACTGGGAGTTGATGGCATGGACATTTTCGGTAATGTTGTCGATTGTAAGATCTTTTAAGTTGACAGGGGCAGACATGATGGAAACTCTGTGCTGGTGAATCGATTTGTACAATTATTTTCGTGCAAATATCATCCCAAGGTGAATCTAGTCGACTTTGAAATTTGGTCTGGAGATGCCTTGTGAGGGAGATGACCTAAAACGCGGGGATCATTGGATCAATGATCCGATCGCCTCGGCTTCTCGGAATAATGTCCCATCCCCTCCGGCGTCTGGCTTTATTCCCCCACTTCCGACTCTCGGTCGGGATTTCCGGCGCTTCACTTTTGCGAGACTAATTAGGCAATCAATGTTGATATCGGAATAAGCAGTTTGGCAGGGTAAAAGGCCCGCAGTATTCAGCATCGGCACTTATCCAAAGTCAATCGCGCCCCATCAATCGGAATAAGGTATAGCCCGCAATATGAATGTATTCAAGTATGAGATTGCTTCTAATTGAGTCACTTTGGCTACGGTCGTATAAGACAAACCTAGCATGTTCTTATCATAATCATCTTTGCTCCATAAAATAAGTCTCAAGGACTTGATGAAACAATAAAAAGCCCGTATGGTCTCTATATACCGTCTGGTGACTACTTTACGATGGGGAGCAGGGAGACTGTGAGAACCTGGCTCATTAGCGCTGATTATCTCGGTTATCTGTCCAAATATCTGTCAGTCCAAATATCTGTCAAAAGAACATACGAAGTGTTCAGGACCTTCCTATTAGCGATCAAGTTGGAACCACATTACCCAGTCACTCCCATGTGTTTGTATGCGGCTCATTTGGCTCGTTTCAGCTTACATCACGTGATCGCTCACTATTATGAGACTGAGCCAACCCCGCTCCGTCATGTTTTCTGTATCTCAGAGTAGATACCACTACATAGAGTGAAAGGTCTCTCCACCGAAAGGGCAACTATGGCGTCGGGAGACTCCCCTCCTTCACCCGAACCCAGGCATCTCCTGGCCTATAGCTTAAAGCCACCGGAAGAAGCTCGTATTTTTGGCTTGAGAGGAAGCGATATCGAAGACATCAGACCAGATCCCGAATCAGGTCCCCCTGCTTCGCCTGACGAATGGGGCTTCACGAGCTCGACATCTGATGGCACTTGCAAATATTGTCAATTAATGTTGTATCCGGATGCACCCAGATTTATCGAACACCACCCCAACGTCCAGCGCCTGATCCAATCAGGCGAAACCTGTTCACCCTGCAAATGGCTTGAAGTGAGCATAACAAAGGGCTCATATGAACTAGTGTCTCAATATCAACAGGGCGATCCAGCATTATGTGATGAAAACAGTACAGAAAGACCTATAACTGTCGAATTGACTAAACACGAGCGATACACCAGGGCTGTTGGCACTGTTGGGAGCAGAAAGGTTTATACCAATAGTGGACTACCTCTAACGATAACAACACCCTCTCGACTTGGTAAGATCCTTCCGGGTCCTACGAGATGTAGCTAATATCTGGATAGGACAGCTCGCCAGTCGAAGATTCTGGATACCTCATGATGACCTGGATCGAACAAAGCCCTACGAGCGGCAGGAGATACTAAAAACCTGGCTTAAGCAATGTGAGACTCACGAGACTTGTTCTGCATCTCTTCCTGCAACTCGCAACGCCAGGCTTCCCACCCGGGTATTGGATCTGAGTGGCAGCGCAGATGTACCGTCAAATCCTAGTGACATCAACATCAGACTGCGAGAAAACCATGATGGAGAATTGGGTACCTATACCGCTTTGAGTTACTGTTGGGGTGCTGATCCAAAACTCCATTTCAAAACGACCCAGGAGAATCTGGAAGAACGCAAAAAGGGAATTGACTTTTTCTCGCTGCCGTTGACTCATCGGGAAGCCATTCTCGCCACGCTTTACCTGGGAATCCGATATTTATGGATAGATTCCATGTGTATCATCCAGGACTCTCATCAAGACTGGGAAGACGAGTCAGCTAAAATGGCCTCTGTTTTCTCAAACGCCCACCTCACCCTTGCAGCCACTTCTTCCGACACACCAGAGAAAGGACTTCTCCTTCCATTTCAGGGCGCCCTATGTGTCAATATACACGGAGAAACCACTAGTATCCGGATGGAGACGCATCGAACAATTGACAAGGCATCCGAACCTCTCAACACCAGAGGATGGGCGCTTCAAGAAGCTGTGCTCTCTTCGAGACTTGTCTGTTTTGGAGAAGAGCAGTGGCTTTGGAAGTGTCCCAGCCGTTACGCTACTGAGGACGGGCTGATCGATGGCCCACGATTCATCGACAATGGACTCATCCAGTGGGCTAGTCTAGTTGATCAAGGCCCTGGTAAAGATGGAAAGAATTATCTGCGACACTGGTATCAGATGGTAGCAAATTGTTCCAATCGCAATTTGTCATATCAAACCGACAAATGGAATGCTATCGCCGGTCTAACCAGCATGTTCATAAAACATACTGGGTATCAATACTTGGCGGGACTATGGGCAGAAGATCTGTCTAACGGCTTGTTGTGGGTAGCAAAGTTTGGTGGTGTCATCCGCGAGCCCGGAAGCATCCCATCATGGTCTTGGTTATCGGTGATGGGTGGAATAGAAGGCTTCAACCAGACCTCGACGGTCTCGATGATCGAGCTTCTAGAGGCTGATCAGCAGTGGGAAGGAGGTCCACTTGTATCACCACTGAAAGTCGCTCGCCTAACAGTCAGAGGCCTGGTGCTCCACGCGACCTTAGGAAGGCGCTCTGTAACGCAAGAGTCCCGACATCACATCATCGCAACTCCAGGAAGTCAAGAGATTTTCGGAGAGGCTTTTCTGGATAGCAAACTTCCTGATGAGCATGAAATGTCTACTGTCTTATGTCTCTTCGTACTTATAGGCTCAGAAAAAACGGAGTACTTTGTGTTGCTTCTTGTTCCTGCGTCTGAGGGTGAAGGCGGAGATGGGGACACGTATAGGAGAGTAGGTATTGGTGTTATTTGGAAGGAGTCTAGGTATTATGACGAAGAACGTCAAGGCGATGAGGTTCTGGTAAGAGCCTCTCCAGTTACTGTGGTACTAGTGTAGGAACGATCCCAGGACAGTCACAAGTTATAGCTTTACATAAACCTGGACAAGGCTTTTTGTAGTATCTTCAGTTGCCCACTTCCGATATTGTGTAGTGAAAAAGAACCCGGACGCTTTGATATTCTTCAATAGTTCTTCGGGCTACATCCTTGCTCCCTTGGAATATGTATGCTTTTATTTGACTGTAGTCTGGAATTCGTCGGCGGATATAGGTCAGTTGGAGACCTTGGCCAATGTTTCCACCGATGGTAAACTTCAGGAGGATTTTAGCTTACGGTATAGCATGAAAAGTATAGGCTGTTAGATCTCACGAACAAGCACATACGACCATACCTACTAGAAAATACGGGATCCCGTCCGCTCTCCCATAGTCAAGCTAGTAAGGGGCGGATTAGTAGTTGGGTCGGTGACGACCAGCGAATCCCCGCTGTTGTATGTTTTTGCCGTTTGCCAAGATACTTTATTTTTTATCTACCTCTCTCACCTTCCAATGGAATCACAGACAGTGGCCAGCCTGAATGGTCGAACACGAGCGTGGTCTGGCTCTTAAGCTGAGGATTGATATAACTCCGGCGATACCTCACTATGAGCAACTGCTTTCTCTCGTGACGCGCTTTTTCCCTGTCCAGGCTGTGTGCTTCCTATTTGTAGAAAGCTCGGCGGGGGCCTCCGGTCGTAATCGGGTCCATTGCCATATCTTGATGGTCACCCTTACTCCCAGTTGAACGAAAGCCTGATGAATGTTCAAAAAGTACCAAACCACCACCAACCATCCAAATGCTTTCGTCTTATTCTTCTCAGTACGCAGTCGCACTCGATGAGTTACCGCAATTCCTAAAACTCCTAACACAGATCTTCGCAAGGTTTCTTAGAGTGTTCATTAACCCGCAGTCCTACTCCAGAGATTAGTCAAGCCATGGTTTCCGCTGAGTTACCTGTCTAGCCATTAAGCTGAGGAAGGAATGCGCTCAAGTAGAATTATGCCTGTCCAGCTCCTCAGCCAAAAGAGAGGCGCGGCATGGCAGCAAAAAGGAGTCATCTTATGATGTCCAGGGCTTGGAATAAGCAAAAGGAAGGGTCTGGCCGGGGATTGAACCCGGGACCTCTCGCAAGCTAAGCTATAGGGTTTTCCCTAAGCGAGAATCATACCACTAGACCACCAGACCGATCATGGAGTTCCTGAGTGCGAGAAATGAAGCAATTTCGTGAGGCTGAGCGTCGTAGTAATAGCCCATCCTTGACAAGGAACTCAAGCTAATAGTAAAACACAATTAACTCGAACCTATGCTGCCAAGTACGTACTACTTGAGCTAGCTGATAGAATGAAAAGCTTCTAACAGTAATTAGTAAGTAGTGTGGTGGCGGAATATGCAAGGGTTGGTAGTAGATCAAGGCTGATTATATAGGCTGTCTGTAATAATGGGAAAGGCTACTCATTTTTAAGATTCTGAACATCTTCCATCCCCCAAATGTGTATTCTCGCGTCAAAAGCATAGCAGTTGGTACGACGATGGTACTATAGCCCGGCTTTTGAGGTGCCCAAATCTACGACATGGCCCGTCATTAAGGGGCTACTTATACCGGACTTTCCTCGTCTCACTTTCTGATGGCAAGCATGAAGCCTTCATAGTTCTTCTCACCAACTGTATGAGTCACCGTTGCATCAACGCGATCGTCCTTTCCAATTGCTTCAATGTGCCGTCGAGTGCCTAAGACGCGATCATCCCGCATAAGCAACCTTGCCATTTCGAACAACATCATTAGAGATAATAGCTGTAGAGACTGCGAAGTTGAAAAATGCGAGGTTATCTTACTGATTGGCGTTAGTAAAGATAAAATCGAAAGGCGGTCGCGTTCCAGCTTCAACTTTTGAGGCCAGCTAGGAAAGGATGTCGAGACCGGCGCCTTAGAGAATCTCAATTTAGTCTTTAAAACATGCCTTTACAAAACTTTCCGACGCCACGGCAGCGTATGCCTTATTTAACTCAATCGTTATTACCTTGACGAACGGTCCAGCTAAAGTCATCCATGCGGCGCTATGGCCACCAAGAGCATTGGTTGCATCGCACATTTGCATTTGCAGCATCAGATACTTGGCCTGGGCTGGGGAATATTCACTATCTGGGAACCCAGCGGTAATAGAGTCACGATAAACCGTGACCAATGCTAGGATGTAAGACTTGTTCAAAGGGTGCGAGATGGCATGATCATCAACGTCGACTTGCCTCGTTTCCCGCTCGTAAGTAGAGCCGTAGACTTGTGGGACAACGGGCGTAAGCTTCGGAGGCGACATGGGGATTGACAATGATCCGTGTCTAGGGTGATGTGAAGATTGGCGTTGAAATCATGAGGACGAGGTTATGAACAGATGGATATGAGCAAGACGTTGTATAAATACCGGTGGCCATCAACAGATGTTAAATGCGCGCTGTTTCACCCCTTTGATGACTGCAATGCAGTTAAGAGGTATCTACTGACATTCTCCGATGCCGAAGATACGTTAACTATATGGCACGTGGCGCTTTGAATGAGGTCCTCCGGCTGTACGGCTTCCGAATAATGACCCAGGCCCTGACAATAATGACATGTGATGTAGCGGACAACAGCAGCAACAAGGACAAGCTGTATCACGATTAGATCATAATCGCAAAGCCCAACCTACAAGACACCTATTCTTCGGGCATTTGCACCCTGATAGTCTAGGGACAATCTAATCTGTGACGTACTCCCCAGTATGCATGCACTCACCAACAAAGTTATTCGACAGAGTTTCACGATACCTAGAGCGATGGCATTCTCAATGAGTCACAGATAAACTTTAGTGTCCTATGAGGTATAAATTTGGCTTACTGCCCCATTCCAGCAGACTCATCTCATCCGCTTTTCCTTTCGTCAGCTGATGCACCCAAATCGCCAACATGGATCCAGCTGTTCACCTCGCTAACCCATTGCCAAAGTCGACGAGTACTTTCCATAGCTTTCCAAATTTCCCTACGGAAATTCGTTGTGCGATTTGGGAACAGGTCCTTAGCCAGGAGCGCCTCTTGCGGCTACATCTTTTTTCTTTAAGGGAGCCCATCAACTTCGGCATACGTGACAGCATTGTGAGGTGGATAGCTTCCAAGGATTACGATATCTTTGTTACACAACCCACAATGAGCAAACTATTCCGGGTTAATGCCGAATCCCGACTCAGCGCTCTGCGTTTCTACCGGGTCCAACTTCCTTGTCGGTGTGTTCGAAACGATCAGCCATTCCAAGATGGAACTCTCTATATCAATCCTGAGCTAGATACTTTGGACATCAGAGGAATCCATCATTTCGTCAAGTTCGCTCACGACCTTCAGAAGCACGATCCGCACAATGTAGGTTTGCTCAATCTGGCAGTTGCGCCCAATTGGAAGCTCGAACGTAGCCAGGGTCACCTCCAGGAGTCGAACATGGAGTCTCTACGACAAGTGCTATCCAGGCTTAAACGCATCATATGGTATCATCCGGCTTACTAGCGAGCGACGTTGCGTGGACTATGGGCCAATGAACAGTCGTTAAGCCCACGAAGAGCGCGAGCGCGATCATTGAGTCCCGATGATGGGCATCCTTCCCGCCTTTTCGAAACAATCCGGCCCTAAAAGAATCAAGAAAAAGCCAAAGCGACTCTACATACGGGAAGTCAATATACATGGGCCAATCCACTCCGGGATAGCTTAATTGCTGTTCTTAAGATCGAAAGCCCATGGAACTCTCGGCATGGAAGAAGACTTTGGTGTTGGGAGTAGGAACGACGCTCTGATTTGCCGACCACAAATACACAGAATGGACGCAATATCTCGGACTATTGCGCCAGCGGCAATCAGATATTGAGATGTTCTATTATGAAGAGTCTACCCAAGAACTCTACCAAACATCTCAAACTGGTGTGGGGTTTTGGGTGTTTCTCATAGAGTCTTTTGAGCCATTGCCGCCTCCCAATCCGTATCTTAGCCCTAATTGGAAGATTCCATGGCGGGGGAGTCGCTAGATCGATCTCTCCGAGTACGAGCCTTTGCTGGTTTGACCTCTGGTAGCTATATGCGACGAGGTGCAAAAAGACTTGGTTTGGAGAGTTATTCCCTACGTTGACGTCTAGTTACGCATATAGGTACATGCTTGTGAATTTCTGACAGTCTTTCACATCAACCTGATGACTTGAAGAGTATTTCATCGGGTTTATCAATAAGAACAATCGAATTTGTTCGGAGAAGAAACGTCATGCACTCCTATAGTCAAACCAACCCACCCTCAACTTACCTCAGGTCACCTCCTGAAACACAAAGTTCAGACAAGCTCAACCAAACAATACTAGTATTCACAAAATTATTACAAACCAATCATTAAACCACCAACGATTATAAGTAACATCGTCATTAACAAAGCATGCTTTTCACTTGCTTATATACTCTTGTTTATGCACTACTCGGACAAAAAGACAGATACTAGAGTCTTGACGTTTATAAAGTCAACTAAGAAATATTATGTACACCGTAGTTGAGATCGGCAGCTCACCACTACACATGTATGCACATCTTTCAGTAAGGCCTCTGCGAAGCCGCAGTTTACTGAATGTGGTGGTGATACACCAAACTTGACTGTATCACGATACGGGTCTCGCTGCACATGAAACACTATCTCGGTGAGATGGCCGAGTTGGTTATGGCGCCAGGTTAAGGTTAACCTTAACAACATTCCTGGTGGAGCAATCCTCCTGGGTTCGAGTCCCAGTCTCATCAAGTTGAATTTTTGCAACTCGTAGTATGTTACAGATGCTTCTTGCTTTTTGGAACTATCAGCAACGTGGGGTGTATTGTTCGCGGCCGTGAATTCTCTCGCTCTGGCTTCGCTGACTGTTAGACTGTTGTGCTAAAGACAAACTTAGCTGTGCTATGGTTTGTTACCACATTTGGGTTCGGGGGTCATCTATCGAAAGGTCCAAGCCAAGATCAATTTACAGAACGACTCTGACTCTAGTAACTGTAGCGTGACAATCCAAGGATAAGACGTGAAGCCACGAGGGAAAATGCGTTCAAACCAACTAAGCTCGACCCTGGATTGATAAGATTTTGGCAGCAAGCTAAACAGTAGTGACCCACGTTGATCGGAGATTTGCCAATTGGAGTGAACCTAAGTTCTCGGAGTGATCCACAGCATATGCCTACCCTGAACTGCTCTGATTCCGAAATGAGATCATGTTGGTTGCAAATAGCCAGACAAAGTCAACTAAAATATAAGAAATGAACCCGGTTATGTGGCCGTTCAAGAACAGTTCCTGCCCGAGCGAGGCTGGACTCGCTGTATCAGTAGTTCAATAGCTCAGTTTGCGGCTTTAATTTTGGATGATCACGTTCGCCGTATCTTCGACCTTCCCCGAAAAAAAAGGGAGACACTAAAATTAGTTTAGATCCTGCAAACTGTCACCGACCATGGCATCCATTTCTCTCAATGAGTCGGAGTGTTCCTTGATAAAATGGCCCGATACTCCGCGCTGATCCACGAACCAGGGAGAATCGTGGTCCTTCTCGGTTTGTTGAGGGTCAATCCTCAACTGGAGCAGGTCCGGTGTCTATCTTTGGGCCTGTTTCACCAGAGACTACGGGGAATGATTCCTGGATGACATGATGGTACCATTTCCTGAAAGCGGCGTTTTACTAATTGGGGGTATTGCTAGTGTCTTCGAAGCGCATGAAATAACCTGGTATTCCTTCCAACTTAATACCTGATATATCTTTCGATGTCACTTTATCACACGCACTCAACATCTGAGCACTGACTTCCCTCATTTCTAGCTTTTACGTTTTAGAATGACGAACAACTACACTTTTGAGGGATGGGTTGCTGATGACGCATCTTCTGTTAAGGGTAACCTGACCTGAGTCGAGGGTCAGGGCTTTCTACCACAGCTGTCTTTCCAGGATAGGTTGGGAATCGTAATGGCCGCCGTGGGTGATTGTCTTGTATGAAGATATGGTTGCTGTAAATGGGCTTGTAGTCCACCAGACAATTAGACGCCCAGCACCATGTTGGCAATCGCGCGTTCGCTGGTCTCTTAGGTTGAGCTTCTGAACCGTAATTATTGTACCATAAAAGCCCTTGTGCAAAATAAGGTCGAGAAATGCCGTTGAAATACTCGACCCCCAGGCGGTCTATGAGCAGGCAGGCAACGCCGTGGATAGCATGTAGACGATCTGTCTCGAACGTGAAGCTTTTTCGAGAAAAAAACAGTAAGTAAGAGACACCAGCCATCGAACGACAGGATCTTATCATCGGGCATTGCCAGAACCGATCGAGGCTTAACGCCCCGGTAAACTCCAGGGTCGTTCCATACTTCTTCTCTGCCTTCTAAAAAGAGGGAGCTTCGACATTGAAGATAAAAGCCATGGAAAGTCCAATGCAATATCCGGCGTGAAAGCATTAGCTCTTGTAGATACCATCCGCGTTGCATCAATGGTGACTTGAGGAGGATATCGTCCAGTCTCGGGTCGTTGTCAACAGCCTCAAATATGAGGTAGTCAGGAGCGGGTGTAGAGCTTTTAGACACCTTGACACCTATATGTTCGATTGGAAACCTGGCGAGTGGTCGTTCAGTCAAGAAACCTTCTGAACTGTCGCCAGCGAGGGATGCAGAAATGCAGCATGTGGCGTTGGCATAATAATCCCTCATGCGTACAGCTTCTGTTTCAAAGTCGCCCGGGCTGTCTTTGGAAGCCTGAATGATGCACATTGCGTCGACCCACAAGTACTGATATCCTATCAGTTTCGTTAAAATGATTGAATCTCGGATTGTCTTCGGAAGGTTATTCATATCCAGTCCACGCAGACGACGCGAGAGGTTGCTGGCTGTTGTTTTGGCGGTTTCATTCCCTTTGCCCCAACAGTAACTCAGGATCAGGTAGGGGTAATCTACAAGAGCTTCGCCGCTCTTGGGCTGCACAACATTTATCAGGTGGCCGCCGGAGTTGCCGACATCAACCAGTCGGGTTGGTACAGTTTCTGTAGCGCTTATGAGGCCACAGTGTTCATGATCTTGGCCCTTTCCAAGACAATTTTTGAGCCACGGTTGAATTTGCCGCTCGATCAGGTCTTTTAGGTCCTTAGTGACACTATCTGAAATAAATACTAGGACGAGTACGATTTAGCAAGGTGTACCACATCAATTATCTGAGGTAAGTGTGATTTACCTGTAACCTGCCGACTTTTAATCTTACTCAACAACTTTTTTTCGCCATGGAAAAAAGGGCGAAACCTGATTATTGCCCCTAATTCCATTGATTGGACTTCGTGTTTTATCCTAAATGACAGGTCAAGGTCGTGTTGATTCAGTCGAACTTTCAATGCCATCAACCCTTTTGTGGGTGACTTTGCCACTTGACTTGTGACCCGACGGTCATTTACTAGGGATGACCAAATAAACCGACATAGAGTACAACCTTGATCTGCTGATTCTTGGAGCGACAAAAACGTACTATGAGGGGGATGTTTGTCATACCATGCCGTTCCGCGGACTGGGAGGGACGGCCACTTGAAGGATGCACAGGGAGTGCATAATTGCAGATGAGGATGGAGGACTCCAGCTGTATTTGTGTCTATGGACTCGGTCATGTTCACTAGAATAACAAGAATGGAAGGAATAGCTTGCAGAAAGGATGAAGCTTGCGTCAAGATCGAAGGATATATTAATTGATGGAAACAGAAAGATCTTGGACATAGGCAACAAGGCATAATCCGACTGACGATTACAGATACCCGGACTTATCTTTATCCGAGCATCTCACTAGCTCATGCATGAACGTTCGTACCATACTTCAGCTGGAATCAGGAACGACGACGGGATAAACGCCTGTCTCTTAGTTGAAAGAGAATAATATTTAGTTTGGGATCTGGTTGCAAGCTCAGCGTGTAACCTTATCGCGGACAAGGTATCGCGTTGCGTCTTTCGCATGGTGAGGTGAGAAAATAAGTTGTGATTTTGCCCATTTTGGTGTTTTTACTAAAACAGGTAAAGACCAAGCAGTGTCTCGGGATCACCATCTTCCAGCCAGGGCGGCACTGTCTGGCTGTTAAATCTATTGTGATACGAGGATGACCAGGGTAGGATTGTCAGCGTCACGGGATACTTCACGAAGCCTCCAAACCCCATGTCAGGACTTCTCACAACGTTAATAAAGTTGGTGCCTGTTTGATTTGACTTCGGTGGGTTACTATGACGACTTGTCAAGGACACTCAAATAAAGTAGGATATGCCTGGGTTGGAAGCTGACAGTCACAGGCTGAGAATAGAAGGCGGTGAGAATGGCATCAAGAAACGCCACCTCGTCAAAATTTCAGCATATCCCGCGCTCTAAAATTTAAGCATAAATGTATAGAATAAAACCGCCTTACTAGCGTACCACAAACCAACAACTCCATCAAGCATGGCCAGCATGATACAAGGGACCGGTCACCAGTTTGTTTCAAGGGAATCCTTCCATTGTGATGTGTTGGAGTCTCTTGTAAATCAGCTGCGTAGAATGAAGCAGCCCAGATCGTCGATTGGGGTGCAGTTCTATAGGTAGCATAGCTTCGGAAGTCGGCGTTCGATTTTTTCGCAATCGAAGGTTCAAGCTGGAAGTCAGCCCTCCATATTACTTCGGGCTTAGTCTGTGTTGTACTAACTACCATCTTGGGCGAATTGCATAGCCCCATGAACTGCACGCACGTTTCATCGCATATCCCTTCCGAAAAAGTCTATGAGTCGTACCAGTTGTATCAAAGAGACTGGACCCAACTGTACGTGCCCGGTATCACTAGTTTACATAAAGCCTGTTTTGTCATCGAACTATGTGATCGATCTGAGTGCACAAGTATGTAGGCCTCTGGACCTTTTTAAAATTGGACGGTAAAATCCTTTAAACATACTTTCGTGCTGTGACTTAGGCGAACTACACTTTTAGCTGCCCATGCTGCCAGCTATCCTAGTCAGGCAGGTGTGAGAGCATGGCGTACGACATCCAATTGTACATCAGCCTTTAGTGTTAGTGGAGTCTCCTCGTATATACTCGACTGCTGGGGTTCCTGAACCCGGTATTGTTGTAACATCCGATACCGCTTGCGAATGGAGTCCGGATCTCAATTCCAAGTCTAATGGCAGGAATAAGGCATCTCCACGGCAGCTACTCTAACAGGTGTCGTAAGCCCTAGTGTACGTGCCTCATCCTTCGGCGGGGCGAGCTAAGCCGCCAGCGTGAAGACGTTAACGTCATCCTTTCTACTGCATTTGTATTTTTACTTTCCTTGACAGAGACCTCAGTTTCACGCAGCGTTTTCTAAGCAACTTCATAGCAGATCTGCAGCGGAAAGATTTGCAGGTGCACTCATACATCTAGTTCTAAGCTTTCCCTGCGTCTCTGACCTATCTAACTGAGTTGTGTAAAAAAAACCCTCCGCCTTCATGCGACGAAGGATGCGAAGGGAGAGCACCGTGGCAAGAAAACAACCCCTCACGCTTGCCCGTTGTCATCCATCTAGCCCCTTGGCAGTGAAATTGACCAGGTTTGCTCAATCAAGTGATCTTATATGACATACTAGTTGTCCACTGATTGATATGATCCTAGGCTGTGATTGGCCAGGATACGGCGTGCCAGTACTTCTTGGCTGGGGTAGTCTTGGGGGTAACGAAAGTGTTATTCATCAGATTGTCGACTGATTATCTTGTTGGATTATCAGACTTTGCAGATCCTTGGCGTTTCGCCGCCGAGGAGCAGGAGGAGGATGTCTTTCTCTGAACTATAAAAGACCGCACGTTTCTCTCTCACACGATCTCATCATTTGCATCAAAAATCACCTCATCCCGTTTCACCAACAGTCACAATGAAGTTCTTCTCTGTTGTCTTTGCCCTTATCTCGGCCTCTACGGCTATGGCTGCTGCCGTCCCTGAGCCCGTTATCCCCGGCAAGCTTGTCACCCGGGCTGAGTTTGAGCTTGCCGAGCGCCAGGCTGGATGCTCCGCCTGCGTTCAGGGTATCCGATGCTGCAATGGTGCCTGCATCCGCGGTTGCTAGGTGACCTACTCTTGATCTTTTGCCGCATTCGACGCTTGAGTAAGTCAGCTATTACACCTCTATCTTCCAGCTACTAAGTTTGTGAAATTGAGACTGGATGTTTATCCAGTATTCGGTTAGCGTGTCGGAACAGAGAGAAATTGATAGCCTCAATTTGGAAGTCTTGGCCTTGCAATAGTTTGGACTTAGGTACATATTAGAGTCCAGAACCCGAGTTTAATTTGAAACCTGAATAAGACCATGCCGCTCCTACTTTGAGTGTCTCAAGATAGTTTCCCGTGCCGCTTTTCACATATTACACTTGGTTTCGAGATCGACTGCGCTATAGAGAGGCCTTTTGGTGGGTACATAGACAGTTGCCGTCTTCAATCACCAATACTAAGGGAATAGTGCTGATCATTCAGTTTCCCACCTCTGAATTTAACATTCATTTGAACAGTTGCCGAACTTCTTAATATGTGCCTTTTCTACGGGATTGATCGTACGTTTTCCTGAAAATCGCGTGTTGTTCGTAGTCACTCAAGCCAACTTTCAGCAGCCGTATATCGCCTCGCCATGAACATCAACCAAGTGTGGAGGACGTAAGTTCGAGTTTGGCAATCGTTTGATGTTCTCTCGATCAACTAGTCGACAATTTTGACGCGAGTGATACGGACTCATTAGTTTTCCGGATGGTGTTATGTCAATCCGGAGGACTTTATAAACTAACTTGAAGTCTCGTTTCAAAGCTGGGTGGAGCGTCATGCTTAGAGTTAGCGAAAAGTCTGGTCATTGCCTTAGCTAAATTATTTCCTTCCCGCAGGTGAGTATGTTTGTTTAGATACACCAGCAATACTGTTAGTCACTCCCATAATTATGTAATTTTTGTTGTCTCAGACCTTGTCTTGTCAACCTTCAGTGTTTACCACCTCGTGTCGTCGATGCAGGTGGTTATCATAGCTGTATTAATTATTGGAAAACATTCTTCACATATATCTGGGCTATTGCACCGTAGATATTAGCGCGCCAGGAAAAAAATGATCCGGCTCTAGGAGTTATTCCATTTCAGGATACCTTGGCGCGAGATGGGTCATGTTGATCACACGAGTAATTCGTCCTCGGTAATTCTCCATTCTCCGAAAGTAACATCGGAGGTCAGCTCACTCGTGAAGGCAAGTAAAGAACAAGCTTACGCAGTATCACCTGCACGACTTCGTATATTCGACCGTCTTCGTAACAAGCCAACGGAATATAGAGAAGTCCGAAAATGACGACACATTCGACCTTTTTTCCTCTGTAAATGTCTTTTTTCCGAATGAACTACGCGAAAACCCACAGTATCGAGGTTACTAGTCAGACCCGAAAAGCTGGTTGCGATAATCCACGAGCTGGACAAGACTTGCCGTATAATGGTCCGATGTTTTATTAGCTACCAAACAGTTTTCAGTGATACACTATGAAGCCTCAACATGATGGTACAGGGCCTCAGGTCTGGTCAGGCAGCTCGGCTGACAAGCATTTCCTTCCAGAGTTGAACCCCTGAGCTCAGCTCACTAAGAACTAAGAGCAGTCGGGTACGTCATGATCAAGAAATAGCACATCCACTGGGATCTCAAACGTCTCGTTTGGAAAATTAATTCGAGAGATAAGGATGCGGCCACCCTCGAGACCCTGCTTCATGAATCCCTTTGATTTATATGGTATGCTTACTTTTATTAAGTGATCAGATAGGACATAAAAGAGCGTCATGCCAATTAGCTATATAAAGCTCTGCCTTGGTACCTGGATTATTATTATACAATTAATCTACCAAGACAACTTCAGTAAACTCGCCATTATCGTTCAAGTCCTTTCAACTCATGACCCATAAAGATCAGTCTATTCGCTAGCGCATTATTTCCCGCCCAGCAGACCCAGGCCTGCGTGGCAGTGATAATCAAAGAAGACCTCGCAGCTGGAACTTATGAGTGGTCTGTCTGGGAAAACGGCCACAAAGAAGCCTTTTTCAAAGGTCAAGGCAAGAGACCTCGGACTATGTTCAGACGCGTCTTCGACCAGGACTATTGGGTCACCCTCGACGGCGAGTTCAGCAAGCAGACGGGGGACATCAAAAAGCTTGAGTACGGAGAATTCAAGGGGAACCGTGAATGTCACCTTCTAAGGCTATAAGCGGTGACTTTGGTGAGCCTAGCTAACTAAACGATGTACTGAAGCTTATATTGGAACTTAGGAATTTGAGGATTTTGGAGACAAACGGCGAGCCTGTTTGCACGTAAGGGAGAACTGTGCTAACAGACGTTGTGGTCTTCCCTGATCTGTTCGTCAGCTAGGCAAAAGGGCGCATGATAGAATGTTCATCGTAGGCTTACTATACAAGATCGACAGACAGCTTTAAACTTACACTCCTTTCCACTGTAAACGACTATCGTGACCTTGAAATTATTCACCATGTCTTCTCTCTAAATTTGCCTAACTATCCACGTTTGACTAGAGGCTTGCATACGAGTAGGGAAAGCAAACAGCTTTTGTGCTGGGGTAACATGATAATTCAAGTGCATTTGCAAGACTTTACTAATAGACTAGTTACTATTCCTCGACGACTCATCCTTCTTCGTAGATTCATACTTATCAGTAACTACAGAGCCTTTCAGTTTAGTGTCGAGTCGGCATCGACTACAAGTGAAAATCGCCAAGATGAGACGAGTTAATGAGAATTATGTCGTATCATCTTGTTGATTCTATACATGCCAAAGGCTATGAGAGTGCTGAAGACGTAGATAGCATCTTGGGTAACAACCACAGCGGACCGGCCTCCCACGGGATTGATGGAAACCACAAGTTGTTTTATCTTCGTATTAACACTGAACTCACTAGTACAATACTCGCAATGTCTATTTGCGGAGCCTTTCACAAACAACTGCGATATTGAAAGGCCTGGAGGTCTTCACCTATGTCTTCATCATTTGAACTCCAGAGGCACAAATTCCGCTTACAATGCTGACAAGGAAATGGTAGATCTTGACAATTGAGTGTTTAGGTTGCAACAAGAGATACTGGGAGCTCCAAAGGCATCGTCTGACGATTTTGAGCTGAGTGTGGAAGGCTGTGGTCTACGTTCGTCGAGTCTGTGGGAGGTGCAGAGTATCACCTCGGAAAATTATATTTCAAAGGGCTGTTTCGGACAGCTGAACGCGTCAGGTAGGTAGTCTCGAAGATCTGCAAGTCAGCAGTTATCTAGATAGAGAGAGGGCGAAGCAATCATGCTAGGTTAGTCGTTCTGCACGTGGACTAGGATTGCTGACATGATTTGCGACTAGCGTGGCACCGTAGCAGAAACTCTTAATGATACCCGTAATGTTGGCCTTAAACCCGTGACTTATCTGACAGGGCTTGAGCTAAATTCACGCAACACGTTTGGAGTACCAGGCAAGATGCGACCCTCCGCACCGTCACGACCCATAACCTGGACAAAGATTTGGTGGGCCCTTGTACACTCAGCGAAAGCCTACTCGAGAGCACTTTATGATTTGATTCCGTCTTCTTGCAACATACTCATACTGAGAAACTAAGTCCGGTCTCGAGACGCAAGATTAATCGTCATCGGTAAAGCACAGCCAATTGCGGAGTTACCAGCCATAACTTATTCGAAAACGGTGGACAGTCGGTCTCACTATCTGACTTTCTACTTGAATTCTACATGACAGTCGCAACAGCCAATCCATGATTTACTTTTCAAGACCAGTCTGTATCTAAGATACTGGCTCGAGCCCCTGTTTCAGTGTTGCAGCAGGGTCCTGCGTCTGGTGATCACCCCAGCTGGCATCCCAACCATTCGCATCAAGGTACTCCTTCCATATACAGTCTTCCTCCTCCAAGTGCTTCTCACCGTCCTGAATGACGAACCAAGCATTCAAGGCGCCGAGTACGGCAAAGGCAGAACCGACCAGAAAAGCGACTTGATTACCCTTGGCGGAGTCGGTGTATGAGTTAAGAATTGCCGTGAAAACCTAAAACCCATTAGTAGTGCAGATTCGAAAGGAACACAATGGGGTTTCCATACCTGGGTACCAATGGCAGCTCCAGCCTTTGCAAACGCAGAAACAAGTCCCATAGTATGACCTCGTATAGAAGTTGGGAATGGCTCTGTTGCCACAATCATGACGGTGCTGTAGAAGTATTAGTTTCAAGCTCAGATGTCTTTTCTTGTTCGTCAATCCCACTCACCTGCCTGGGCCTACCTCACCCAATGTAAGAAAAATGCCGTACATGACGATGAACAACGGGAAGACCGTCTGGATCTTCTCGTTAGCGCCTCCCAAGATGAATCCCAAGATGGCTTGAAGGATATAGCCGGTGGCCATAGTCTTTCGTCTTCCAATCTTGTCGGACAGATAACCACCAATAAACGGGCCAGGAAGGTAGAACGCATTGATGAGAGCGCCCCAGCCCAAGTTCTGGACAACTGAGTTTGACTCGTTGACTCTGGAAATGATGATGGAGCTAAAGATCCCAAACGGGATGGAGATCCAATTATAGATAAACCAGGCGAGGATAGCTCCGGTAAGTCGTCGCCAATACTTCTTAACTATCAGCAAATATGGGGTTCTTTGCTTGCGTAGCGCAGATTTGCGGTATGCT
This sequence comes from Fusarium torreyae, assembly GCA_027945595.1. Classification (NCBI taxonomy): domain Eukaryota; kingdom Fungi; phylum Ascomycota; class Sordariomycetes; order Hypocreales; family Nectriaceae; genus Fusarium; species Fusarium torreyae. Next base: position 430,508 of record JAOQAZ010000032.1, on the reverse strand, counting down.
GTGGATACCCTCATCCTTAAGCGAAACCAGAAGATGGTTATAGGAGGAATTGCACCAAGAGCGAGTGCAATCCTCCAGATATACTTGTATTGATCAGTTCTCTGGTGAAAACACAAGAGCAGTAGCAGAGGGACAAGGGCGCCAAAGACGAAACCTAATCCAGCAGAAAGGTCTCCAATCATGGCAATCATGAAGCCGCGGCGCTTTCGTAAGCTGCCTGCTTCATCAGAAGCCTCTACTGCACCAGCACCTAACAACTAGTTAGCAGAGACCAGGACATGCATGCAATGGTCGGCGGGAAGCATACCAGATACAGGATATTCTCCTCCAGCACCAACACCAGCAATTCCTCGAGCAATGATAAGCATCCACATGAGCCCGGTATCTGTAGTTCCGCTAGCTCCGGCACTCAGCGCGATACCGACGAGCAGAATGACGGTGGCAGCGACGGCGCCTGTCTTGCGACCAAGTTGATCGACCACGACTCCGAAGCCCAGCATACCAACGATCATACCAATGAGAAAAGCATTGGAGAGTCTAGATGCAATCGAGGTGGTGAGAGCCTCTGGGTAGACATACGCCAGAAAAAACTCGACGTTACCAATAACCGCAGAGTTACTTCTACAGTGTTAGGAGTGTATTTGCAAGAGTGTGCGGGAGGACATAGAACTGACTAGCCGTCTGAGCCGATAGCGAGGCCCGAAAATACCATCATGAGGTACACCGATGTTTTGCTATATAAGGTAGGCTTTTCGCCCTGATCGAAGGTCGTGACGACCCCGACCTCGAGGGACTGATCATCTTTCTCTTTTCCGTCGACAAAGTTTAGTTGGTCGGGATGTTCGGGGGCCGCCGTGGCGGTGATCTCGGGAGCCGACATTGCTCAATAGGTCATGCCAGAAAGCTTCCTTTCGACGTGTTTATCTTGGTTCCCTTTTCGAGAGTTATGAACCAGGGTGTAGGGAGGGCACATATTTATAACCACTGCAAGCTCCTGCACTTTCATAGGATTAACAGATATACTGGCTCCCGGCGAACTACCACGTAGTACGCCGATCGGGCTCCTTGTTCAATTGGGATGGCTATCAATACGTCCCTGTACAGTTTTTTCCGCTATATCTGCTATGCGGGGATAAGTACTATCGGGATGCGGGATAAAACCCGCGCTAGGACCTTGATTATAATTCTAGATATGCCCAGAATGGAAGCCGCAGCCGCTAGTCGTGCCATCCAGACATGATGTTCATTGTGTGAGGAGTCTGAATTGGGAGCCGAAGTACTCGGTAATAAGTACGCATATGCTATGTCCAAAGCTCGGATGGGGATTCGACTCAGCACTGCTGCGGGGCTGCGAGTACAGTACGTGGAAAATCGCGGGGACCCCAGATATATACGAGATTTCGGTTCCCTGTCGATTTGGCGGCCTGCTTTGGTGAATTGGAAAGTTTCCATATCTACATCATGGCGAAGCACTTTAACAGTTAAGTTGCGACTGTTTTCCTCGGGTTTGGAAAATGTATCTCACAAATCTGATGCCATGATATCGCAGTATTCCATGGACCATGGCAGCATGGTAACGTAGTATGTAAAGAAGAGCCCTCAGACGCACTAAGGGGGAGAGGGAGTGGAGTACAGTGTGATAGGCATAGAACTAACCGACCACGGCGTTTTCTTGCCTCTCGGGGCGCTAACTCTGCTTATCTTGGGCCTTATCATCCAATAGGCCGGTAGCTGATAGGCGTAGTGGTACATACCCTTCTCAATGTCCTGGCCGAAGAGGTTGGAGCGGGGCTGAGGCTCCACCAATTCCACTCTTGAACCGGCTGATTACATTGGAATTGGATGGTTTCATCTCTCGGATGTTCATCTAGAACCGAGTTCGTTTTACCCCAATCCCATAGGAGGGAGTTGAGTTTGTGTCAAGTTCCCTATCATTACTGTCAAGTCAAGCTTGACCTTGGTCACCCTCACAACCCGCAGTCGTAGGCAATTGCTCAGCCATGCAGCTCTCACCAATCCGCATCCTCTATCATGAGCCCATCACTTTGAGTGATGGGACTGTCCTCTCAGCCATGATATGGCTCCCACAAGATGCCAGCACCCACCCGGTCCCGGCAATTCTAGAGTACCTGCCGTATCGCAAACGAGACATGACAGCCGTACGCGATGCTATGAACCATCCTTATGTTGCAGGGCACGGCTACGCTTGTGTCCGTGTCGACATGCGTGGGGCAGGTGATTCCCAGGGCCTTCTCCTCGGGGAGTATCTCAAGCAGGAACAGGATGATGCCCTTGAAATTCTGCAATGGATTGCTGCTCAAGATTGGTGCACCGGCTCAATCGGAATGATTGGAATTTCTTGGGGTGGTTTCAACGGGCTTCAGGTCGCGGCTCGTCGTCCGCCTGAGCTCAAAGCCGTCATCTCCATCTGCTCGACCGACGACCGTTACGCAGATGATATCCACTTCAAGGGCGGATGTATACTAACAGAGAACTTCACCTGGGCAGCTTCAATGCTTGCCATCAACTCGTGCCCTCCAGATCCTGCTCTGGTGGGTGATGAATGGCGCAAGCTCTGGCTGGACCGTCTAAAATCTGGCGGCTTCTTCGCCAAAGAATGGCATGAGCATCAACGACGAGATAGCTTATGGAAGCATGCTTCTATTTGCGAGGACTACAGCGCAATCCAGTGCCCTGTCTACTTGGTGGGCGGATGGATGGATCCGTACACGAACACCATATTCAGGATGCTGGAACATCTAGAATGCCCTAAGAAAGGTCTGGTCGATCCTTGGGGTCACAAATATCCCAACTTTGGACGCCCAGGGCCGCAGATCGGATTCCTCCAAGAATCCATAAAATGGTGGAATCACTGGCTGAAGGACACGGAAACGGGTATCATGGATGAGCCCATGCTTAGGTGTTATCTCCAGGAAACATCTCGTCCGGCGGCTTATCTTCACGATCGGCCCGGCCGCTGGGTTGCAGAAGACAGCTGGTCTGACAAGAAGCTCTCCCAGCGCCATGTAGGCCTTGCCCCAGGCCAGTTGACCGACGAAATCTCCACGAGCCAAGCAAAGCTGGATATTTGCTCTCCACAGACGCTTGGTTTTGCAGGTGGAAGATGGTTAGTCTTCGGTATCGAAGGCGAGGGGCCGGGAGACCAACGACTCGAAGCAGGAGGAAGTCTCGTGTTTGACACACAGCCCTTGAACGAGCCACTAGATCTTCTCGGCCCTGTGGTGCTTAAGCTACGCATTGCGAGTGATAAGCCTAATGCTTTAGTAGCGGCAACCTTGTCTGAAGTCCTGCCCAGTGGCGCAGCGACTAGAGTTTCTTATGGTCTATTGAACCTGACACATCGTAAAGGTCACGAAGAACTGGAAGAGCTCGAGCCTGGCCGTTTCTACGACGTAACTCTCAAGATGGACCACTGCGGACAACGCATTGGCACAGGAAGCCGCATACGCCTCGCACTATCCTCCACATACTTCCCCATGGTTTGGCCATCTCCCGAAACCACCACCCTCACCATCGACTGCGCTCAGAGTGGAATTGACCTGCCAGTACGTGGGCATAACCCCTTGGATTCCCAACTCAAGCCATTCAGATCAGCTGTCAACGGGTCCCTTGCAATGACTGAATTACGTCCCGCCAAGCACACCAACAAAGTTGAACAGGACTGGGACTCCGGAGAAACGACCCTCTGCATCGATTGGGATGACGGCATGTGGGAAGTGACTGAAACTGGCTGGCAGTTTGGCTGGACAACACAAACAAAAGCCGGAATACATCCGGACGATCCTCTGTCGGCCTTTGTCGAGCAGCGGTTCGATAGAGACTTCAGACGTGACGAGATAGTGCTTAAGATCAAAGGCTGGACAAGGATGAGAATGACAGGTATGGACATGATCATAACTGCTAGAGTTGATGCATGGGAGCAAGACAAGGCAGTGTTCGGGCAAGACTACGCCTTTACGGTCCCTCGGGATCACGTTTGAAGCCCTTTCCCTATGGGCATCTATTACGTATAGACCAGATAATAAAAGATATATCAATCTCCTAAAATCATTCTTACTGTTCCTTACTGTCTCTTTTGTTATATCTACTGTCTTGACTTATCATCACAGATGCGACTTCTTCTATTAAACTACGAAAGAAATACACTATGTCTAGCTTTATACTGACTTTCTTGTTTCACTTCTCTCTTAGTCTTCCATATCCTAACGCAAGGCCACTTATTGCTAAAACACCACCTAGGTCTACCTATTGAATATTAAAGGATATTTAAATTCATTGCTTTTAATAAGGAGAGCTTCGATTATCTAACCACACCCAGTAATTATATTCTAGGACAACTGTATAGTTCATGTTTGAAGATGATAAAACTTGTTTGTCACACATTGTGTCTTGCTGATGGTTCTGAAGACTCTGCATCAGACTCATCTCGTAGTTTTCTGTCTTCATCACCACACGCGTCAGCAAGGCATACAAAAAAGGGTTCCAATCGGGGCGTTGGTTCAAGAGAGCTTACTTGCATCTCGCTTTTGCAATGTAATTGCAACAGTGAGTGTTATAGTAGCTCCAACAATTAGAGCGACGGTCGTCGTATTACCAACAAGGAATCGGGGGGCGTAGTTGGTATTGTAAGTAATGAGAGGGATCCAAGCGTTGAACGCGTAACTGATGGCTTTCCTTAGCGAATCCGTTCGATTTGATGGTAGCGTGCTGTGCTATAGGCAATGGGCTACTCACGCAATAGAGTTGGTAGTTCCAAGGATGAACTTTCGCTCTAGGCTGTCACCAGCGCACATCTCGTTCACCATCGTCTCAGAAACGCTTAGTTTTGTTTCACGACTAGAGACAGATAACTTACGAAAAATATCGGACCAGAGCCTTGAGCAAATCTGACGTGGTATCAGTACGTGATGAGATGGTAGATCATAGGTGTCTGAGGTCAACTTACCCAGTGAGGTAGAACGAGGCCCATTTGAGCCCAAAAGGAACGCCATCCCAGATAGCAAGATTCATGGCAGCAAAAAAGCAGACCAGAAGAGAAAAGTAGATGATGGGCGCTCTGATCTGCAATGCATCGCTGGTCCAACCGTAGGCTAGTGTGGTTATGATAGTTACTGCATTTGTAACTGTAGGATATGTGTTGACCTGGGCAACAGAGTACCTATTCATCGAATGAGTCGGAGAACAGGTTTCAGAGTTGGCTCTACTAACTTGTTTAGACTTTTAAGCCACAGGTTCATATAGCTGCCAATGTTCTCGCTACAGATGAAGAACGTGTAGTAAGTTGTGTAGACCCAGAAGTGCCACTTCATCGTTACTCTCTTCAGTCCCTTCAGAGTAAAAGGCTCTTCGAGATCGCGTCCTGCCTTTTGCATTCGATGGAGAAAGTACTCTTTTTCTTCTGGCTTTAGCCACTTGACTCGAGTGTTGGAAGGTAGATCTGGTAATGCATAGTAGGCTGGGATGTGTCAGTAGAAGTGGAGTGCGAAGGTTGTCGGCGCGGTGAGAGTGGGCGTGGTAATGAACGTACCCCAGAGCGCCATAGGCAACGTGATGACTCCGTCAAAGATGAACAGCCAGCGCCATCCTGAAAGTCCATGAACACCATCCATACCATCGTGAAGTGCCGCTTGCTGTGGTTCTTTAGCAGACAATAGAGAACCTTTGTTGGATATCTGCACTTACCAAATAGCCACTGAACATCGATCCAACGAAAGCCGTTGCGAAGAAAATGCAGGATCGTTTGGCAAGCTCTATGCATTGTCAACCCACGTCACTTATCATGCCTGCGCAGGTTACTCACCTCGCTTCGTATACCAAGCTCCTAGTACTGTATGAACAGCAGGGTAAAATGTGCCTTCGGCTAATCCGACCTTATTGTTGTCAAAAGTCAGAGTAAACATACCAAAAGGACAAATTAGGTACTCACGAGAAATCGACATGCATATAACTGGTGAGAGGTTTGAACCGCAGCTGTTGCAAATGTGACGACGACCCAAAATAATTCCCAGGAAGGGCACCATATGGACAGGCGAACTAAGGAAAGCTATGTCAGTCCAAGTCAAAATTAGGCGTTGAGGTGTGAATACCTCTAGTGCAGATGAGCTGCGATGGGATTTGTGAAATAACATATCCACTATAATCTATCAGTAGAAAGTCTCAACATGCATGGCGCGGCGTTCTAACATGGTCCACATAGTCGTGAAGGTCTGATATTCGTTTCCAACGACGGGGAGTTCTTCTTTCATACCAGAAACATAGGCATTGGCTTGGTTAAATCAGTATAGTGTAAGTTGATAGTCCACGGTTATTCTTACAAAGATTGTTGGTGTTGAGATTCTTGCTAAAGTACGCAAGGCTTGCCCAAGTAAGGATGAAAAAGTCAAGCTTTGCGATCATCCGACGTTCCTCTGGACTGCGGTCAAGGGTATCCCAGACAATTTCTCTTATGCGCTTCTTCAATGACTGCTTAGAAGGGACATCTTGAGTATTTGATGTTGGAAACAAATTGGTTGATACGACACCAGCCTGCTTCGTTGGTGATTCCATGGTCGCAAGAAAAGGTGCTAGTAAGGCTAGACTGGCAAAGGTCAATGGAACCGAAAACTGTCGGGAATTAGTAGCTCGATGCTTGAGTGGTTTTCTTAATGCCATTATCAGTAGCTTTCCCTGTGTTTTAAGTAGCCGGGTTTAACTGGTCAATTAATTACAAAGTCCGGGTTTTGATGGTGCCATCATCCTTCCAGCACGCCATCAGCTCCATACCAATTACAAGTCTCCCAATGATATCTATCACATTTTACACCACATTGCAGTTCATCATCTTTTGTAATCAATACTAGTGAGCTTCCCCTCACTCCAACAGTGACGTGTTTCAGTCCCCAGATAACGCCATAGTATTCAGACCCAGTCAGCACGGGATATTGACAAATACCATCTTTCCATTGAAATAGGCAAAAAGGTCTGTTTACATGTTTCATGCTGAGAGATGCACTGGTATTGAATCTTTCGTTTGTATTCTGTGCTGCCCTTGTCATCATGTCCGCTCAATCCCAGGTCCCAGCTAAACTGGAATATAAATACCCTGAGGGCCCTAAAGAAGACCGTAAGTGAGATACGTCTTGTCAAAAGATAACTCGCTGATCCTCTCTCGTGTTCAGTCGACTATGCCGATCTCGAAGCCCTCGATTTAACAAAGCTCAGCACTCCCGAGGGCAAGCGCCAGTTGGCAGAACAAGTAGTTGGCTTCATTAACAAGAAGGGTATGTGTTCGGATTCCTATCATTGTCTCAAAGTTCAAGCAGATTTCTCACATACGGCAGGATTCTTCTATGTTGTGGGACATGGTTTTTCAGACGAGGAAGTTCGACGACAGTACGCTTTGTGTCAGGCCTTCTTCCAACTTTCCCTCGAAGAAAAACTTCGATATGAGTGCGACACGGCCAGAGGAGATTTTCGTGGGTACAAGCCGCAATCGACTGGCGATCTAGCTGGTCGCGACAACGACGAAAGATACAACATACCCAAGTTCACGCCTGAGCATGAGAGAGATCATCCCCCATTGATCACCGACCACCTTGACGAGATCCGCGACTTTTCGCTGAAGGTGCACAACAATGTTCTGCTTCCATTACTTAGACTCTTTGCGCATGTTCTCGAGCTTGATGACGAAGAATACTTTGTCAAGCGTCACCGATATGAGGCGAAAGGCCTAGAGTATTTGAGATACATGCAATACCATCCCCGTTCAAAGGAAGAAGATGCAAAAGTCAATAACATCTGGGCCCGTGGACATACTGACTACAACACGTTAACTTTTCTCTTCTATCAACCCATCGCTGGATTGCAAGTCCAGAACCCTGGAGGAGAGTGGCAATATGTCAAATCGCCTCGGGATGCCATCATAGTCAACATTGCCGATGCGTTGGAGTTTATGAGCGGTGGTTACCTCAAGAGCACCATTCATCGTGTGATCAGACCGCCCGAAGACCAAGCAGAGAAGCCTCGTCTAAGTTTGATCTACTTCGCTCGTCCTGAAGCTGATATCAACCTCGAACCTGTGTCAAGTCCTTTGTTACAACGGCTAGGCTTGCAGAATACTAAGCAACACTTTTCTCACCCCGTGACAGCTCAACGTAAGTCCATTTCTCAGCCATGGTTTTTTTATTATGTAAAATTAACAGATAATGCAGAGTGGGCAGAAGCGCGAATCGCCAAAGACCATAGGTTTCGTGTTGGCTTGGTCGACAAGCCCGAAAAAGAGATTATTGCAGGGGTAGATCAGAAGTTTTTTGACTAGTTAATTATTGGGAATGTAAGAATACTCGCCTTTGGGGATCCATAGGAAGGAGACAATTAGTTTTCCAAGATTGCCGAACTGCGGTGAATAAATCTGAAAAAAGCTCGTGCATGAGGCTAGAAGCCTTCACTGCAGGTTAAAATTGCAGTGAAAGAGCACTTATCCCCTTCATTAATGGACACCAAGGGTTCCGCCTATGGCAGCTTTACGTCATACAATCGGAAGAAGGCCTAGGTACTAGGAAACAAATTAAAAACGGCGACAAAATCAATTTGTAGCAACGGGAAGATCGACAAACTAAAGTTAATAGGTTTGGAAGGTCTAAAAGAGTATGAAATTTGGGAATTGCACTCCCTTGAATTTGAACGATAACTTTGAATTAAACCGTATGCAGGTATATTAGCAGATTTTCTCAGGATGCGGAGCATTGGAAAAACGTACTCCGTGGGGGATGTAAAATCGCAGTGAAATAAGTTCCGGCTTCCTCAAAAGTATAAAGACTAGCCAGGGAAACAGTATATATGAGGTTTGGAGGCAGAAAATTGATCCTCTAAATCAGGGGTTCCCATTCATAATACATCCTAGCCGGGTATAGCTTAAGCTTTTCAATGATTCATTAAATTGTGTTGTATTGAAGTCTGGTAGAGCGAATGTGTCAGATTGTGTCACGTGCCGTCGACAAAGCGTCAGCAGGTTACCAACTAACATAGTTGCAAGTCAAAATATCAGTAGACAAGGCATAGCCTTGTGAACAACCCTCTGCAGGTTCTATCAGAGGGATCCGGGATTTGTTAATTTGAATTAACAGCGTACAATACCTGAGGTGAAAAGGATTATCGCGTATTTAGTGGCTCGGGAAAGATATAGGGTAGGGCTTAAACTGGACGATTTAAGAACCTCCATGTGAAACTCAAATTATCACCTGAATAAATCTGGGTTCTTTTTACAGACCACCTACTATCTGGTCGTTTACACGTATCTATTTCCTTTTGTTGTTTATGAGGAATTCTGGCTCTCTTGCGAAATGTACTTCATGATCAACTGGGTTCGTCAACATGACGCGGAGGAAACTGCGAAGATGCCAGACATGTTCCTGCGCTTGAGTCATCGGGTAGAGCATAAATCTTTGAGGGAGATTAGATGCAATCGAGGGTGCTATATTTGCGATTCTTCACTCCATTTAAGATTCGAAAGGCTCTGTAAATAATTTCGTGTGATTGATGACCTCATTGTTCTCACATGATGGGCTTTGAGACTTATTATTATTAGCCTGCAATAACCGGGCTGGGCCGGTTTTAGCCATCTGCGATCAGTCAGGGAGCTACACTGCTGGGCGTATGGCGTATGGCGTATGGCGCGTGGCGCAAGGCGGACCCAACAAGCGCCTTATCTCCGCGATCGGCCTTTACATTAAATCAATTCTACGGTCGACAATACTAAATGATATTGTTGAACAGGTCAGATTGAAGGGAGTCAGGCGCTAGATTCAGCTATCTCTAACGCCCACTCTGATCCATGATCAAATTCTTAAGAAACCTATTTCGTCGTAATTGTGCCTCTTACTTTTAACTTGAGGTCTCAGAAGCTGCCGCCCCGTTCTTTGCAGGACACCAACACTATGGATACTCGCATCAAGACAGCACTCATACCATGGGATCCCAACAGCGCGATACATGTCCAACGAATGTACCAACAGCGAGTTGCGTGCGGTTGGAGGTGTGATGAGGTGGAGGAATGGAAGAACAAAACGATCAGGAACGAGAAATTCCTTTACTGGATAGTAGGTCCATCTTTCCAGTATTCCTAATAAACTGTATATGAATGCGTACGATAATGTACAACAGACATTAGCAGATAATCTTGACCAGCGAGAGGAGTTGTTGGCGGTGTATACAAACCAGTATCCGAAGGAAAGTGAGAAGTAATCGCAAATCATAAGATCTGCATAATACTAACTACAACTAGGAAGCTGAAAAACTATTAGATACGGCGAGTACTGTATATAATACTCCTCGAGAACCAACGAACCGTCGATTTCTCCCCATAGGCCACGTCTCGCTCGAGTTACTTCCTGAACAGAACCAGCGGCTTCAACTTCCTTCTTCAACTATATGGATCATGTCACTCTATATTTCATGGTTTGTATCTTCAAAATTGAAATCAGAATACGAGCTGAACTTCGCAGGGCACTCCAGAGTGCTGGCCTCGGCCGCAGCGCCATGATCGCCGCTGAGCGACTCGCCACACTCCCGCCTTTCAACCGTAACATGATCGCTCTGGACTGTGTTCAGAAGCATTTTCAACTTGCCGACAATAATTTTGGGAAACCACCTGGATATTCTGGGGGGACACAGACAACAGAGCGTACGACGGAAGAATGGTATGCGCGTCAGGGATATGAGGTTGTCCAGAGGGTCGATCGTGGGTATGACTGGAAGGACCCTTTACTGGAAGAAGTAGTTCCAGTACCTGTTGTCTACATGGTCAAGAAGCTTTCGTGAAATGGGATGCACTGGTGGTACAGCGGTACAGCCCACGCGCGTAAGGTTGAGCACATTTACCTAGAAGGTAGTCAAACATCTTCCATGCCATATTTGTTCCTTTTTGGAATCGAAAGCTGCGCTATAGGAAATAATAAATCCGTTAATTTTGTCTGCGTGTCGAAAGATAGTAAGCATAAAAACAGGACATATCAGCCTTGATGATCTGACCCAATGAGATTTACAGTACATTTATATCCCTGCAACATTAGATGCAGGCTCCAGAGGCATACATCTTGCAATAGAAGCCAAGAGCGGGGTAACGTAAGAGAGCTCACACGGCTTCACCAAATCTCACACCTAGGCTTCTACAACCATAGAAACGAGCTGAGAAACAATTTGATGGACCCATATGCCTATAAGGTTAACGCGAAATAGTCCAGCCACTAGGAACTGTGCAGCCCTCAGATCGTCCCTTAGATGTTGACAATATGGCAGTTGAACGCTTTACTGATGGGTCCGCGAGTGCCGGGTCTGCTGATCCTGTGAGCAGCACGAGCGTCGATGTCAATACTAAGTTGTTATCCTTACCCAATTGCGTCCAAAGAATGCAACAAAACGGCGATATTCCATCCATTGATGACGATATCGACAAACTTTGGGCTTTACTGAGTGTCATGGAAAAGCCGCAAATCGATGCCCAGGATGAGGACGGGGACACAGCTCTTCACAATGCCACAAGACGAGGACTCAAGAGAGTTGCTATCAAGCTTTTTAGCGTCGCTGCCGATATATTTTTGAAAAACAACAACGGATACCAGCCGTTACATATCGCTTGCATTTGGGGAGACTTGTGCTTCGCAAAAGAGCTCTTCAACAGAGGCGCGGACATAGAAGCAAAGGACAAATGGGGCCAGACTCCACTGTTCCATGCAAGTTGGAGGGGTTTGAAAGAAATTGCCGAATGGCTTCTCGAGCACAATGCAGAAAGCCAGATATTAACTCGCTCGGAAAGACCCCGTTACTTGCTGCGTCTCAAGAAGGGCATCTTGAAATAATCAAGCTCCTACTGCGAGCAAATCCATTCCTCCTCAACTGGGCTCCGGGAAGCGTGAAGTGTACTCCACTCCATGGCGCTGCCTACTACGATCGAGAAGGGTCAGTGGATATTCTGCTGGAAGCCGGTGCGAGGATCAACCTGTGTGACAACGATGGATGGACGCCTTTGATGACGGCAATATGCCGGACCAACGAGGCCGCGACTAAAAAGCTACTTGGGCATCAACCAGATGGACAAGACCTGCAACTTGAAACACGAGATGCCTTGGGCAATGCCCCACTCGAGAAAGCGGCGCAGAAAGGCTTTGCCGCTGGTATTCGCCTCTTGATCAATGCCGGCGCCGACTACAACAGCCGCGACCAGCAGTTCAAACGACCAGTCCTTACAATTGCTTCCTATCTCCGCCATACTGAATCGATCCAGGTGCTACTTGAGTCTGGAAAGATCACTGATGGTAACATTCCAGACATGAAAGGTTGGAGCGCGATAGGTTTCGCGAGCGCCTTTGGTAATACCAAAATAGTAGAGCTACTTCTCCGCCATGAGGTACTACTTAGCTTATCAGTGGAAACGAAGACCCAGGCTTTGATTCAAGGATGTATGCAGGGCTGCGAAAGCGTTGTCTCGCTTTTACTGGGCCCCATGGGGAATGTTCCAATCGATGCATATCTAGCGGGTAAGACAGGGTTGCACTATGCCTGTCATGCAACTACCGAGGACTTACAATCGATTGACCCGCAATGGCATGGCTCTGACGACCTATCCGAGGACGAAAGACGTGACCCGGCATTCCAATCTGGCAGACACGACTCTGTGGTTAGGCTACTGTTACGACGAGGAGCAAAGCCTGGAACCAAAAGCAGCTTACAAGAAACAGCGTTGCACTTTGCAGCAGAAGGAGGTGACCCCACAAGGCTGAACATCATTCTGGAACATATTGAACACGGAGAAACCTCATCGATGAACTCGGAGAGGGAAACTGCACTCTGCGTTGCCTTCAAGGGGAAGAACCCCAAGAGCGCCATGAGGACACTCTTGACTTCACCCAAGTTGAAGACAGCCGAATTTGGCAAGGATGATACAAAACACGACGCCTTGCTCTGGGCTGCAGGAAACTCAGAGACACATGATATCGCAAAGCTATTGATACTCAAGGGTTCAATGGCAACTAAGGACTACAATGCCCCTCTAAAATCGACACAGTGGAGCGTTATAGAATGGGTAGTTTTCTACAAGCTCCCGCAAGTATTGTGGCTACTCATTGCCAACTCTCCTAGATCCTCACAAATAGAGACATCATTGGGACAAGCCATGCAGCTAGCTGCCGGAGAACCACGACTGCTCCAAAACCAGATGACTGATCATAGTGCTGTACCAGTTGTCGGAACTGGCCCACCACAATACGAAGCGAAAGATGGCGATATCCAAAGCCAGCGTAGTGACAGGCAAATCTTGATAGACATCCTACAGCACCCGCCAATCGGGCTGTTGTGCAGAGACAGCGAGACTTACGATCTTCCAGGCTTTGAGGACAGACATAAAAATGTACTTGACAACTTATAATGCACTGCCGTCCAATTCTATCAACAATAGAACCAGTCTAGTTTCATCCGCAGGTATCGAACGGTGAGAGAGATGGTATATGGATCCGGACCAAAAGCTATCATGGACAAGACAATTCAAAACCTGAGAGGAAATATTGGCACTTCACGATCCGTGCCGAGTATGGTGCACATGGACTCTAGACCTAGTTTTACCTGGGTTCACTTGCCTGCTGCCAACGTAAGTTTACACTGCCCCGAACAATCTGATCATAGCTAACTTAACTAGATCGTCTGGATGAATGTGAGTTTTGTCGACACTATCTTGCGTTAAAACCTAGATGGATCATTATCTAGTATGCTAATGAGCACTACAGGACCTCCTACAGAGAATCATGAAGGATGGTGACTACGGACCCGACGACTTTCGAAGTGTTTCTTCATTTCTTCAGGGAACTTGGGGAGAGATACATGATCGGACATCCACTTCACGAATCATGAGGCCGCGAATTGTGCTTCGAGGCTCGAGGCTCGACGAGAACAGAGACAACACAACAAGACCTACTCGAAAGGAGAGATATATTGAAAGGAAAGAGGATATAAAAGCCAGTTCAGAGAAGAAAGAAGATGAAAATGGCGTGGTCAAGCAGGGCGCCGATATCATTGGCAACGATGTACCAAAAAAGGGTGCCGATATGGAAGACTCGGCGAAGGGTAAGGTACAAGAGACAGCATCAAATGATGCAGATGGAAAGACACAGACTTTCATCCCAGCGTCTGCCATTTATGTAAGTTTTCATCCCCGCTCCTGCTTTGACTTCTAAACATGGATTATAGATGCCATATCTATCCTTTTCCACTCACTATCGGGATGACAAGAGTCTTGAGCCTGTTGATAACACCAATTCTCAAAAAGCGAGACTCGAACAGCTACGAAAGGCAAAGGAAAGATACAATGGCCTGCTACAAGCCTACGATGGCTCACCCATCCATGGGTCCCCAACACTCGATGAATGGTACTACCATTTCGCGGACGATCGCGAATCAACGAAGGACAAGATTTACCGGAATCAAACACAGGTCGTCGCCAAGAGCCTGGAAGCCGATGTCAGCAAGCTGACCTATTGGCCTTTGCTTCGAGTTAGTCAGCTCTGGATATGGACAATCGACAACAGTAAGACTCCCCGAATCATCTGAATATGCGACTTGCTAAGATAGTATTAGAGTAGATAAGAACTGCCACTTCCTCCCAGGCCGACGGTGATAGTGACAGGCTACTGGAAGGTATCCTACATCATCTTAGCAAGCAGATCGAAGCCCAGGGAAGTCGCTCTCAGCCAAGCACTGTGCTTGACATGAGCAAATTGATTGTCTATTACTGCATTGATTCTTACGAAAGGCAACGAAAGCTAGATGGCCATAGCAACAGGTCGGAACTTCAAACTTCTATCCGTCAAATCTTCTCCAATGCCATCAACATCATCGTACATGAAACCTTTCAATTCTTCCAAAGCTCACTGCTAATGACATAACAGGGCAGAAACGAAACAACTGTTTTCGACGATTTCAGTAGCAAGGCAAGAAAACGGCGTAACCAGCTGTATCATAAATCTGGAACAGGATCTCCAGCAGACGAGGAGATCAAGGAGACTATCAAGAATGCAAAAACTCTGTACTGTGATATCAAGGATATCCGCGACGAGCTCAGCATCCTCAAATCCATCGCGCAGTACCAGAAAACAGTCCAAGATGGACTGATGAGCGGCAATACCACGGCATTCAATCTCACGGCTACCTACATGGCAAATGATCTTCAGGAGATGGACAAAGTGGCAGTCAGGATCCAGGCGGCTGTAAGTTAGTACAGCAAAGTCGAGATAGCAACTGACAGATGCAGCTCAACACCACACTTTCTTTACAGCAAAGCGAGGTTGCTAATCTTCAAGCGACGCTATCAGTAGAGCAGGGGCAACAGGCCGCTAAACAGGGGCGGACACTGATGGCTTTTACTGTTGTGACTATCTTATTCGTGAGCTACGGTAGCTCTTGAACAAGACGATATACTGACAAAGCCCTACTAGCTACCTCTATCGTGTCTATCGTCTCTTTTCGCCATGGACGTTGAGGCGTTTCAGAAAAGTCCGCGCTGGGCTTTGGCAATTATTTGTAAGTTTGCCCTCATTCTCATTCTCATCGGCTTACCAACTGACTTTGGCTCGTCAGTTTTTGTCTCATTTGCTTTCTTTGTCCCTCTTGCAACCTACGAGATCTATTCCAAAGAGATCAGTGACGTAGTCATGAGTCGAAAGCAGAACGTTGGCGGCATTAATGGTGAAGAGGTTGCGAGAAGAGGAACAGGCCTCTCTGCCAAGGGAGGCTTGGAACGGACGGCTCCTGAAGCAAATGGGGAACTGAAGGACGGTATGAGTGGAGCCAACACTAAATATATTACCGGGAGAATGTCACTGCGGTCTCAATTTCCCCAGGAGAGTATGTCATGTACAAATGAGTGGGAGGAGACTAGGAGAGATACTATGACACTGCCTAGTTCTTCTAAAATACCGGATGAGGAAGCGGGACAGCCTTAGCTTAATTATGCATACTCTTTTCCAAGGTTTATCAATATTATTAATACTCAGTACTTCCTTATATTGGAACGGCGATGATACGGGTATAGGCGATGGTGGTAGATAATTAGTAAGACCGTCCTCTTAGTTTCCGCCGACACATAAGTTCGCTTCTGAGATAGACTTAACATATAGCAGTCTTGGGGTGAATTAATTTAAGATATCACAGTTATATCACCCAAGCTCATAGTTTACATTTCAACTCTTCAAAAGCTATATTGGATTTCTCTTGTTTTAATGAGATATATGTTTTTCTATAAGGTTCTCATAAATATCTTTTTATCTTGAAGGGATAATGTGATCAGAAAAGCTAGCGATACGAGGCTCGTCAACTTTGAAATGCTATAAAAGAGGACGTCAATGAAAATGCAAATACACCTACATATTTGTTTTATAGCAGAACTCACCCGGCCATGCTTGCTAACAACCACAAGTTTGTTCTGAAATATCACCAAGGGAGACCGTTGATCGAGTGCTAAAGATAGAATTCTATGTGTGCCTGCCCAAATGATTTATTGATCTGAATAGAAAACACATTGATAAAGTTCTTATTCACAAAATGCCGTTGTCGCGATGAACTGCTGCGAAAGACTATAAGCCCAAATGTCCACTTGGGTGTATTTACCATGGCTTTCGTATCCTGTTGATTACCACTAGGCCACTCAACTAAGGACCCGTAGACTTTACACAAGAGGCTATGGCACCATGGCTTTCATCTGTCTCAATATTTGTCATATTACAAGTCCCCAGCCAGCAAGGCGAAAGAGACGCCTGGGTAAACAGTCATGACGCTTTGGGTTAAACTTCTTGCAAAACTGCCATGGCCCCTCGTATCCTTCCGGTTAATGCCGTTCTCTTTGGCCCCGTCGTTCGGGACGTCCCACATGCCGTACGAGACTCCATGATACTGAAAGCACCCCGCAAATAATGTGGAGGGGAAGACTAAGCTGCCGGCCTGGAGCTAGTGGAGATTTGAAGTTAAAATCAGATGTGCTTATGACTTGCCTCGCAAGAAAGTTCCTAGCTGGGTTAGCGGCTCAGCCGCTCAGGTAAGGTACCCCATGGGGAACCAGCAGTGATCTACGCCCCCAGATGGCAGTGCCCCTGCATCGTAAGTCCTGGTAGAAGATAAAGCCATATTTGACTACCAAATTAAGCCAATCTTTTCACATGCGGAAGCCACCATCCGAGGTAGCAAACAGAATTGCGAATTCACAGGCAAGATGATTCAGTATATATGGCACGCAGTCTCATCTTCCCTTCTTTCCTAGTTCGCTGGACATCAGACCTGCTTAAAACATCAACATTGTCTTATCCAAACATCATGTTATCTTTTGATGCCTGCACCTTGGCCCTGGCAATCTTTGCCGCCACTGTTTTGGCTGCTCCCAAACAGCCCAGAGCAGGACCACCTTCGGTTGGAACAACCCTTGGCACTTATGTCGGGTATTCTTTCTTAGGAACCGACGCCTTCAAAGGCATACCTTTTGCCTCACCGCCCTCGGGAAAGTTGCGTTTGCAGCCACCGGAGCCCATAAAAGAACCGTTTGGTACCATCAAGGCCCTCAAGGTCCCACGGGCCTGTCCCCAGGGCGGTGCTTCCGATGCGCCTGCTCCAGCTCCCGCAAAGTGGATGACACCTGAGGTATCTGAGACTCTGGCGAACATAAGCGCCATCTCGTCGGTAGAAACAAGTCAATCAGAAGACTGCCTCACCTTGAACGTCCATAGGCCGTCTAATGCAAAGAAAGGGTCTAACCTTCCTGTTCTGTTCTGGATCTACGGAGGCAGTTTTGTTGGTGGTTCGACCGAAATTTACGACGGGACCCAAATTGTGAACTTTGCATCCTCAATGGGCAAGCCCATCATCTTTGTGGCCGCTAACTACCGTCTTGGTGCTTTCGGGTTTCTACCAGGCAAAGAGGTCAAAGAGGCCGGTGTTGGAAATCTCGGACTTCTAGACCAGCGGCAAGCCATGAAGTGGGTTGCCGACAATATCAGAGAATTCGGCGGCGATCCGGACCGGGTCACAATTTGGGGAGAATCTGCTGGCTCTGCCTCAGTTTTTGACCAGCTCGCTCTCTACGACGGCGACAATACGTACAAGGGGAAGGCACTATTTCGCGGTGCGATTATGAACAGCGGAACAATTGTACCCCTACAATCGATCGACAGCTCCAGGGCACAGAACGTTTTCGACACATTGGTCAAGCAAGGTGGCTGCGCTGGAGCAAAAGACAAGCTAGACTGCCTCCGAAAGCTCGATTACAACGACTTCCTCAGCGCTGGCAATTTTATCTTGAACACAGGGAATAAGGAGGTCCCAACACTACCGTATCAGCCACGACCTGATGGGAAGACCCTGACTACGTCACCGGATGTCCTGGCCAAGCAGGGTAATATCGCACCAGTCCCTTTTATCACTGGCAGTCAGGAGGATGAAGGGACCCTCTTCGTTCTTGGCGCCAAACTCTCCAACACAAGTGACGTGGTCCGCTACTTGAAGAACGTCTACTTCACAGATACCCCGAGAAGCAAGGTTGAAGATCTCGTCAACTTGTACCCAGATGATCCCTCTGCAGGAGCCCCGTTCCGGACTGGGGGTTCCAACAACATTTACCCCCAATTCAAAAGAGCTGCCGCAATTGTTGGCGACGCGTCATTTTCTCTTACTCGCAGACTTCTTTTGGACGATGTTGCATCCGTGCATCCATCTACCAAGACGTGGAGCTACCTTGGGATCTACGATCACCTACTGCCCGTCATAGGAACCACACATGCTACCGACATTCTACCTCTGTTTGGTTTCACTCCCGGCTTCAATCAATGGAGTATGCAGAACTACTATATTAGTTTTGTCAATGATCTTGACCCCAATACCAGCAAAAGTCCCCTTCTGCCCGAGTGGCCCCAATGGTCAAAAGGCAAGGAGCTGATGCAATTTGGAGCGCTTACAAACACCATTGTTAAGGACAACTACCGACAGTCAGCCTACAAGTTTATCTCCAATAACGTTGCCGAGTTCAGAGTCTAGTATTTCTTGGAATGCATCTTGACGCATGGCGCAACTATAGCATGTAGCATAGGAGTGATACCGCACTCACTTTCATGTGTAGTATCGTTTGTCAATCACTATCTACTGCATTCTAAGCCTTGCGGTGACGTATCACGCAGCCATAGGCCAAGTAAATAGCCTATAATAATATATAGTGTCTCATGGTATCCCCAGAGAATGTTTCGCATGTGTAAGAAACCATAATGATCAGGGTGATGCAAATAGCCCCCATTACTCGACACCCCTTGAGTCAGCCGAGTTCCCTCTGTTTCTGGGTGTATATTTCCTTCCTCAAAGACCTAGCTGCTGGTGGAAAGGGGCGGAAGTGTCTCTCCCAGGTGTAAAATGCACACGCTGCCTAGTTGCGTGAAAGCTAGATTGGAAGCCCCATGCCACGGGAGGAATATTAAGAAGTTACCATTACTACTGATGGGTCATTCATCACTAGTGGCCAGCCCTTATACGCGTCAGCAGTTTTAATGTCTTAGAGAGCACCACGTCAGACAGAGCAGGTTGAGATGTGGCATATGATCAATATGATGTAATGAAAAGCAAGCTCATGACGACTGCTGAGTTGAAGAAGATTGAAAAGGTTGATAGTAAATTATAAGACAAAGCCTGGAACGAAAATAGTGATTGGCCTTTTCTAGCTAAAAGTCCTGAGTTCTCCCACTCTACTTCTCAGAACTTCAAGTCAGGATTAATGAACTGATCTCCCTGGCTGGTGTTGATGTCTCCACTGGGGAAGCCCTTGGCTCGCTCCTCTCTGTAGGTTGTATAATTACCAGCCAACTCATCCTTGGTGTAACTGCTCAGACGCAATATTATGTCCCCGATCGCCATTTGCTGTACGCGCAATCTGTCAAAGTCGACTGCATCAGCTCCAAATCCCGGGGCCCAGAGGCTCCACGGTCCGCTGATGAATGCCATGGTAGGAACAAGCGCTGGGTGATAGTAGGTCCCAATTCCTCCAAAAGAGAGATAGGCTGGGACTTTAGATGCATTCTTAGGCGGAAACCCGGGAGCAATAATTGTTTTATCAAGTTTCCTTTCGCGGGCGACTTGGGTTGCAGCCACGATGGCGGGCTTTACAGGGCCGACAGCCCACAGAAGTGTTTCTCCCTCACCGGTGAACTCCAAGACATTCCCGTAGGTGCCTTTTGGGGCTGGTACTGGAATAAGCTCACGAGCTCCAAGGTGTTCTAGCGCAACAACAAATGACGTTGTCCCATTACTATCGTAGGTAGCATCAAGAGCTAGAGCGACGGTCTTGTCAGAGTCCTTCTGGTATGCCAGATGCGATGCCGCGAAAACAAACTTGATCGTAGCGGGTCTAGCCGACACAGGCAAAGCAGCGAAATACCTTGCGAGAGCAAGAAGCGCGGCCGGGCCGTTTTCCTGGATATAGGTATCTCCATCGGTGTGTGTCGCTACTACTATGGTTTTGTTGGTCTGCCCAGGAAGTGTTGCGATGAGGTGTGGAACTTCTACGAGGCCTGTCGTCGCGTCAATGCGAATCGATCCCTCTCGCTTGGCTTTAGCTGCGGCTCGAATCTGTTGATACTGCGGGCATGTGTTAGCTGACTATTGTCTCCCTATTGAATGAAGTAGACATCGAAACTTAAGGAGGTGATGGCCATGACTTTGACGAAATCTACTTACCTGCTCAGCTCCCGTGAAGATTGCGGGAATTGGCCAGTGGATTCCAGAGTGATGACTGTAGTAGGACTCCAACTGATCGCGTGAAACGTTAAAAGCGGAGATGTAGCCCGCCGCTCCACCAAGGCTCGACGCAAGTAAGTCGTCCGCCGGAGGAGTCACAAATGGACGAGTATAGGTTCCGTTGGTAGTGGTGTCATGAGACGCATAGTAAGATCCCGACTGTATGAGGGCTTCGGGAATTGGTAGTAGATTGTACTATAATCAACCATCAATATACCTAAATGGAAGGATCGATTGACAGAGTCATCAAAGAGAAAAGTTGGAACTTACATCACGGACCACGATTCTTCCTTTGACATTAACGCTTTTGAGTGCGACGTTGTTTGGCACGTACATCAGTTGACCTTGGATGCTTAGTAAAAGGCATGATGGATGGGGTTGGGAGGCTGCCCAAGTCGAACATACCGGAGATGTATGAGCCGTTGGTCGGCAAACAATATCCCATCGCGCTTACGAGATCAACTCTCCCATTTCCAATCTTGAACCGCGCAGCCCCGTACAGGGAGTTCCCATCTGGCTGCCACCCCGCAATCTCGAAGTGGCTCTTTTCTACCTTGAGTCCAGGCATTCCACTGAGCTGACACTCGATGAAGTCGACCACCTTCTTGTGGTATGGGCTCCCAGGAAGTCGGAGGCCACCATCACAGACCTTTGACACAAGATGTTTGATCTCATGTACAGGAGGGAATTTGCTGCTGTCCACGGATCGTAGGGACGACCTCGAGCTCACCAAAGGCATGAATGCTATGCCGATAGCGAGAAGTAGCTTGGAAGTAACCATGGCTTGCCGATGAATTGAGGAGCAGGGTACAATCTGTCCGAATCAGGAGGTGTTGGAGTTGCTTAGATTCCCGTGACAACACAAGTGGATTTATAGTAACCCTTCGAGCTAAACAAACTTACCATATGTCCCTCACGTGTTACCGAGGGTATGCATAAGCCATATTACTTCCCAAGCCGTAAACTTCTTCAAGTCCAATGGTTCAACTGGAATACGAGCCTGTGAGTTTGCCGTCCGAAGTGATCGATATCATCAGGCGGAGCGGCTCGCAAGTTCACAGTCGATCATCCTCGGTGGATGCTCCCCACATATCCTTAAATTATGCACCCCACGCTCGCAAGCTTTTTCTCAATCTAGCTAGCCTTCCCCACGAATGGCATTTTGTAGTACGGGAATGTTGCGACTTGCTTGGCATGATTTGTGCCAATAGTTTGTGCCAATAGTTTGTGCATCGGCTTGGACCTAGCCAGGTAGGTCTAACAACCCCATCCTGCCGCCTTCACCCACTCACCGATGTCCTGGTTCTTGGTATGAAGGTAGGGGAGTGGTGATGAGCGCTTTACTGATCTCAATTTCAACTGTTTTCTTTTTTTCTCTTCTTGTAAATTAAAATAAGGACTCTTTGGAATTTAATTGTAAGAATCCGAACTGGACCGTACTAAGTGAATTGAGCTGGGTTGAAGTGTTGATAGGGTTGTGAAGCTTGGAAGTGGCATCACCGCTGGAGAGTAGCTCCCGGGTAACATGGCGGAATGCACCGAAAACTGGCTGAAAATACTAAGCGCTGTATTAGATGGCTGGCTCTGAATTCACCCCAATCGATTCAATATCTTAGACTGGATGAGATTGACGACAATATTTCCAGCTTTTCATTGCCTGGAATGAACTAGAATTGAGAAGTCTTGAGTCGATCAGTACTCGGTTAGTGACGATTTAATGCCACGGGACGAGAAGGCTACCACGCGAATGGAAGGCAATTTCTTTTTCAGCTCATCGGTTCGACCCTGAGGGAAAGAAGTCTCATCATACGCCGTATTATATTCCACTTGCTTACTAAATACTATCTAACATGCTAGAGAAATGTAGTGTTTAACCAAGTAGGTCGCAATCTGCCCTGCGCGTGCCGAACTGCTCGGTTTTCTCCGTCCCGCAGGGTCCTACGCAGAATCTTACCACTTGAGCTTTTCGGGATGATATAGAAGAATATGACACCTATCCTCATTTGAGATATCAATAGTGGGTAACACAAAAAGCAGTCTGTTGCCGGGAGGTCCGCTGTACTCGACTGGTTGCAAGGAGATTGATTAACAACTCAAAGCCCATGCTATTTTTAGCTTGAACAGCTCTAAATTGAAATAGTTTCGTTTTTCACAATCGGCTAACCACACTCTGATGCCATTCCAGTTCCCGATTTTTTCACTTGACATCATTAAGCTTACCGAACTAAGAAACCAGCATTCCATCTGGCTATTTAGCAATAAATGATACATTTTCTTATCTAGACTAAAGAGTATATATACACATAGCTGTAAAGATTATTCAGTTTAGGATTGACGTCTACAACACTACATGGAAACTCTTCAAATATAATAAATCATAGTCCTAAAACTTTTTTACTCAAGCCTTAGGGCTTAAAGTAACCTGTCCAGAGCTTACGCAATTTACCCTCTGGGTCATACTTAGATGCGATAGCCCGGAGCCTTTCCTGATTCTCTTTCCCATAGCTAGCAACCACATTCTGCAGTCTACCAGAGTAGTTCATATACTCATAGCCAGCCCCAAATCCTCTTTTCTTAGCCATAGCGTCCAAGTCCTTGACAAATCGGTTCGTCCTAGAGTCAATCATATCATCTAGCGCCGAATCAGTCCAGGCCATCGGGATAGAAATGATGTAAGCAGGATAATCTGCAGGTTTGAGGCCCATGGGGTTGCCTCCATTTCTCTGCATCGCCCTGATTGTAGGATTGGTCAGTGGCTGGAAGACCATGCTCACGTTGAGGAAGTCTCCGTGATCTTCCACATCTGCTCTAAGCTTGTTGGAGAAGTTGATGAAGGCCTTAGTGATGTCATCCATGAACTTATTTCCATTCACGCCGTCGCGAATGGAAGTAGCATACCATGATTGCCTATCGCCAAAGACAGTTTTTGAGGTTACTCGAATCGTGCCTGAAATGTTCGCGATAAGTGTGTCATTGGAGATTGGCTCCGGAAGCTGAGAAAATCCCTTCATGGTGCCATACTTAGCCCCAGGCGCGTATGGGGAGGAGAGATCCATATGAAAGCCGTATATCGTTGGGATAGGCTCGAGGAGACTGGTGGCGCCGCGGTATGTCAAGCCAAAAATCAAGTGTGAGTCGGGGTCCTGTCCCGAGTGCACTTTCTCCCTGGTGACCTTTGTAAAGGCATTGAGGACCTTGGCAGTGTCGTTGGAGGACCATACACTAAGTCGGCTCCAAACATCGCCTTGCTCATACGCTTCGAGGTCGAAGCGTGTAACAATACCATAGCTAGATCCGCCGCCGCCTCGAAGAGCCCAGTAGAGATCTCGATGTTCGACTGGATTCGCGTTGATAATTTCGCCAGAAACGAGAACGATCTGAAAGTTTCGGACGTTATCGCAGCCCATGCCTCGCCTGCCTGTCAGAAAAGACATGCCACCTCCCAGGATGAAGCCTGAAACGCCGACCATAGGGCTGCGGCCGCCGACCACAGCAAGACCATGGGGCGTCACAGCGTCAGTCACATTGATCCAGCGGGCACCTGGGCTGACCGAGACTGTGGAGCGATCTGCAGAGACCTTGATGTCGTTCATCAAATCCATGGCAATGACCACTCCGTTTTGAATGTTAGATCCCTTTTGGAACGCGGTATGTCCCCCACTCCTGACAGTGAAGGGGCTGTTGTGCTTGGTCAAAAGCACCATGGTCTTTGAAACGTCTTCAGGGGAAGTGGGAAGAACAATACAGGAAGGCGTCATATCCTGTCTCCCAGACCAGTAGACGTTTGACTTATTGTATGCAGCCGTATCCTGGAATGCCACTTTGCCTGGCAAATCGTCGTTGATGACCTCGCACTCCATCCATAATTAGCTTCACCGGATACTTCGCTATCTAGAAGGGAAACCTACGATCGGTGTGCTGCCTGAAGGGCAAGCGAGACATAGCAAGCCTTGCATCAAACCTGGAAGTAGTAATTTGGCAATGGAGGCTTGCATCTTGGAAGTTATAGTAGAATAGAATCAGTAGTAGGTAATAGAGTGGTGATGATTGCAATGCAAAGGAGTTGCAGGATGCTCATGGTGGGAGCATATGATTCAATTTATAATTTAGAGGCTCTCCCTAACAACGGCCACAGCCTCGTCGTTTCCTTCGAGCCTCAATAATGATGGACTTGGGGTGTCGCTCCTTGCACACCAGTCGGATATCAAACACGGCCGGGGATGACGGATCGAGACTCGTACACAATCGTGGCTCATGCCTGACGTTGGCATCTGAAGGAGATATTAGCTCGCTTAAGCAATTTAGACTTTAGCAACTATTTTGGGTTAAATTAAGCGACAACGAGAACGAAAGCTTATTTCAAGCCTTTGGCAGATACTCCTCAATAATAGGTGTCGAGAGTCCAAAAACAAGGTTACACTTAGAGTTCCCATGATATAAAAAGAAATCGAGACAAGCTTGAACCTGGAAAAAGACTCAATAGAAATGCATTTAAATACAGGGATCAATTTTCTAACGACTAAGTAGTGATCTTACTTGGTCCTGGGCTGTGCCGGCTAACTTGATTCCATACATAGATTCGATTTGCTTTAATGTTTCTTTACAGACTCGCGCTTGCGTGTCTGTGCTATAGCTTGATTCAGCCACCAAAGCAAGGGGCCATATCAGTTCATAGCAGACAATGCCTTTGTAGTGAGGGTTCTTTATGGCTCGTCCCTCTTTATCAACCTCGCCAAGACAATAAGGAAGACTACTACAAACCTGGTCAGTCAACTGCTTAAGATGCGACTCCGCAAGACTTGCAAACTGTCCTGTGAATTCCTTGAGCGCGTTTCCACTGAGTGATCTGACTGCGATCAGGGTTCGACAACAACGGATGATGCCATGGTAGAAGATTATGCAGGTAGCGTGGAACATCATCCAGACAATCCCTAGCCACTGATGAGAATATGTGACGGGAACGCGGCCGTCGTCACCGACCGTAACTCCTGGTGTCCATGCTACTGAAAGTGCTTGTTTCCAATCCTCCATATGTACATGAATACACCATGCATCAGTAATCGAAGAATGCAGAAGCTCCGACTGTCGCAGCTGTGCCTCAGGGTCATCATATGAGTTTCCCAGTCTCTCGGAAAGAGCAGACCAGAAACGTCCGATTTTTGCAACCAAGACTGTGAGGCCGGTAGGATTATCTCGGGTATCAGGCTCTGGGTCTGGAACGGTCAAGCATTCGAAGCTTGTCTTCGCGAGAAAAGCATGGATTTGCTACGGAGTGTTAGAGTATAGTTTTTTATATTGGTGCGGATGTCTTGTAGGGCTCACCAGCTGCGAAAAAGCCCAAGGGTATAAGGAATAGCCCGGTAGTTTGCTCAATAAAACCTCGTTGCGAAGTTTGAGATACCCGTTCATTCCTCTTAGATGGGCCACCTGATTGCTGAACACTTCCCCGTCTGTGTCCTGGAATGATGACGTCAGAAGATGAAATTGTACCCATCAAGCTAGAATCAATACCTCGAATTGGTGCAACAACATTATAGCGGCCAAAGTATCGTCCTGCGATGTCTTGGACTCCCGAGCCAGAACTGCGCCCACAGACCGCAGGGCCATACCATAGTATCTGCGAGCCGCTTCATGCAGTGCCGACGACTTGTAGTGGCGCGACAGAGCCAAATAAGCTGAAGCACGTGTGGCTGGTCTTAGCGGTGAGGAGGACGGTGACTTTATGATCAACCCTGGGAGGAATTCAAGATGGCCTGAGTATACTCCCGGCAATGCATCGATGGTAAATTCTTTCAAAAAGAAAATGAAACATTCCTCGTCGCACATTGGGTCCGACGGTTGGGAGCAAAGCTGCCTTATGTCTAATCGGAACGAGGGGTCCAGCGACGTCCCCTCTGATTCTGTTATCGTAAGACAGGGCGCAGAGGATGCCAGCGCCGGGATTGGTTCCCTCTCATCTTTCAGCTGGTCCAAGAGTGGCAACAAGCGTTTGCCTTGGGGTCCATCGCACGAACGAAACTCGAGGGGTCTGTCGTAGCCGGGGCAAACAGTGTTATACAAGTCACAGCGGCGACAGCCCGGCCGCCTTTGGTCACACTGTTTGGCAGAGACAAGGCCTCGTTCAGTCGCGGGTCGTCAAAAATGCTGACATGACATACCTTGACTTTTCTCTTCCTACAAAGGGCACAGCCCGTGCTTCGTGCGCCTGGATAGACCATGTTCAACCACTGCGGATATTTTGGGCCATGATTGTGAAATCGTGAAGGGTCAAGACAGGGGATGCGAGCTAACGAGTTTCGTCGGCAGTCGGGCATTATTACGTAGTGCATTTTTTTAACCGAAAACGAGCTGTGCCACGTTGGGACTTGGCTGTGGTCGGGCCGCATCTACGCGCACAGCCAGCGATCGGCGTAGTGAGTATCAGACATCTCTTTCTTGCTGTTAGATCATGATTTGCAATGTCGTGGAGCAGTTCACATGGGGCCAGAGACACCTAGCAATAGAACTTTTACCTTTGTGGATCTGGTCCTGGGCTTTGGAAGCAAAACTGACGAAGTGGGGGGACAAAATGGGGGGACAAGAACCGTGGTACAGGGAGGATACGAGAACAAGAGGATAGCAACACTACGTGAACGTACGGTCTGTTTACAAGTATCAGCAGACGTTTGCTAACGATGAAAGTGGCTGCTACAACTACAATGGGACTGACTAGATCAGCCTTGAAATTTTCTTCCACACCATAACCTGGAGCCAGGTGCTGATAAAGCTTGAGGACACTTTTGAGGAAGATTGCCGTTGGACAAATGAGTGCTACTAGTACAGAGCGGGCTAGACTCAACAGACACGACTTGGCTTAAAGCGCGCGGCACGGCGAAATGACGGAGGTCGCTCCTTGGGTTGAGACACGCCGAAAGCACTTACTTTGGTCAGGAAAGACTGATAATTATCAATCATGTACCGGTATCCCGATCTACTATAGAACCTTCCCTGCATCCCACTGCCCGTTTTCGGCTCACATTCTACTCAGACTCTGGAGGCCCACATTGTATTTATCAGCATGATCGGGTAAAGCCGATGCAGTATTGATGTCACCAAGGGGTGATGTCGCAGGAATAAATATAAGATCAGGTAGCCAGAGGATCTGAGCAAACATCTAGATCAGTTCGAGTCTATAGTTAGCTCGTCACTTCTTGAACATCATCTTTCAACATCGCCATTATGCTTCGAACCTCGCTGCTTGCGGCCTTGGCCTTCGCCGGCTCCCATGCCTACGACTCGCTCCTCAAGTTCAACGGCCCCCCAACCTACGAAAACCGAACAATTGAGGAGATCTACCAAGCTGCCTTGAAAGAGGGTGGAATAGTCACTTGCTGGCATGGTGGTGATGAAACATACCAGCAAGATGGCTTAAAGGAGGCTTTTGAGACCCGTTTCCCTGGAATGACCCTCAATATCACTGTCGATGTCTCAAAATTCCACGACGGCAACATTGATCGACAGTTGTCCACTGGTGGCCTTTTCGTGGATAGCATCATCCTTCAGACTCTTCACGACTATCCTAGATGGGACCACGAGGATGCGCTGCTCCGCTATGCACCTATGAATTTTGAAAAGATTCATCCTGCTTTCCGAGATGTCCGGGCAGCGTGGTATGGCGTCTCGATTTTTGCTTGGACCTTCATTTCCAACAACAACCGGACTAGCGAGAGCCCTCGTGAATTTGCGGACTTCCTCAAACCCGAGTTTAAGGACAAGCTCGTCTTAACGTATCCCAACGACGATGATGCAGTGCTCTATGCGTTTGATTTGATATGAGTCCCTCAATTCTGCTCAAAGTTCTTAACGTCCCCCATATGGACTACTAACATGTGATCATAGCATGCAAGAATTCGGCTATGAATGGTTCGAGGAGCTTCTTAAGCAGAACCCACGATGGGTTCGTGGAACAGGAACTCCATTGACGCTACTGAACGATACCAACAGCACCGTGGCTGCGACATTCACTGCCGGAATGGGCCTCCTGTCATCCGGAAACCTGAATGTCACCATTCCTACCAAGGGATCTTTCGTCACTTGGGCGCAGCGTGCGGCTATCTTCAAAGATGCTCCTCACCCCGAAGCAGCCAAGCTGCTGCATAACTTCATGTTGAGCTACGAGCACCAAAACGGAACTGGCAGCTGGAGTGTGTTGAAAGATATTCCTGCTCCTGAAGGCTATCCCGATATTATGGATGTTCCCTCTACTAACCCGGTTGAGTTTGAGCGTTTCATGAGTGACCGAGTTCGTATTGAGAGGCTCAAGCTATTCTTCGAGGACAAGATTGGAACAGCCCAAGGACTGAGCCCTCTGATTGACGACCTGTAGACAGGGTCGGCATGCGCAGCCTCCATACCTGAAGAAAACTGGTCATAGGTACAGGGAACCTGATGCCTGACCAAATTATATTCTTTCGTCTAGCTAGACCCATTTTAACACAGCTTTAATAGCGTCGCCTTTCTCGGTGTCTGAAAACGCGTTCTCGAAGTCTTCTGCCTTGTAATACGTGATGAGTTCCTCTAACGGGTACGCCCCTTCTGCGTGCTTCTCAATTAGAAAAGGTATCATCTAGAAAGTCAATTAGATCCTGAAGACACGATACGATGGAGCTCATTACACATACCTCCTTGGCGACACTCTCGCCCTGATGGCAACCGACGTACTTGCGGCCGTTAATCAGATGTGCAAAAATGTTGACACTGGCACGGACGTCGGGGGCCGGAGCTCCAACGCTACAGGCGTGTCCTTGGGTGCCCAGTGAGTCGATCATGGCCGAAACAGCTTGTGGGTTGCCAGAGCAGTCAAGGGCGTATTTGACACCATTGGTTGGGCACAAGGCCTTGATGCGGTCCACGATATCCTTCTCCGATGCCAGGATGACGTCGGTTGCACCAAGCTTCTTGGCCAACTCTAGACGAGAAGGCATCATATCGATAGCGATGATACGTCCAGCCTTGCGCAACTTTCCGGCCATAACGGCACTCATCCCTACCGAGCCGACACCAAAAATGGCCAGAGAAGTGCCAGGCTGGACATCCAGGGTGTTAAGGACAGCGCCAGCCCCTGTCTGAAGCCCACACCCCAGGGGAGCAAACAGGTCCAAGGGCGTGTCTAGTGGAACCTTGACTACGCTTTTCCCGCTGACCACGGCGTGGCGTGCAAACGAACTCTGTCCGAAGAAGTGGCCGTGGAGGTCTGCGTCGTTAACTCCCGATAACTTCAGCGCGGACGTGCCATCACCTCGGCCACCACCAAAGTTCAGCTTCAGAATAGATTGACAGTAGAACTGATGGTTACCAGCACATTCCTCGCAGGTGCCGCAAAAGTTGTAACTCAAGATGACCTTATCGCCCGGTTCGACAGTATTGATTTCCGCTCCTTTAGCCAGGACGACACCGGCGCCTGCAAGAAAATCAGTATTTCTACACATAACATACTGTATAACCGTTTTCCACCCATACCTACCTTCATGACCAAGAACAATGGGGGCCGGTGCAGGCAATTTGCCCTTCATACACAAGAGGTCGGTATGGCAGACTCCAGTGGCGTGGATCTCAACAAGAACCTCGTCTGTCCTGAGCTCGCCAAGGACGGTAGTCTCCAAAGCGACTGCTTTGTTGTGCTCACGCAGCACAATGGCATCAGTTGTTCTAGACATGTTCGAGAGTTGTGTCACTACGGCTACAGGTACATCAAGATCTGCCTCGTCTCTATTAGAGATCGATTGTTCATGTAACAAACGTGGCGGCAGAAATTTGGTCTTTCCAGAAGATGGGAATGTGCTCGGAGCACTTGCCTAAAAAATCCAGACTTGTCCAAGGGGTACTGTGCAGCGGTGGATGTGGGATACCCCCCATCATCGATTTTGTATTTTTCCAGTTAGTCCAAGCCCAGTAGCGCCCTCCGGCGCTCCGGTTTGTACTCGTTCCGAGTTTCTCGCCTTCCGATTGCTCAGCCAGAATCCGTGACAGTGCCGACCCAACCAACTCCCAATCTCCGGCCTGGCGTCAGCCACCGCATAAGCGTTCGTCCCCCAAAGGAGGAGCTTGGTGCCTTAGCAATGGTAGATACCCGGAGTTCGGAAGGCAACCTTCGGATAGCGTATGCAGATGTTCGGAACACCCCAAAAGTAAGCAACATTATATCGTTGGAGAGTCTAGATTCCCTGCATCATCCCCCGGAGTCACAGTCAACTTTGTTCCAAACCCCACTTCAAACCCGCTCCAGACACAGTGGTCTATTGCCCCGACTTTACCATTTAGCACTTTCTTCATGATCTACAATCATCGGCTACTGGGGTGTTCGTCAGATGACGTCTCAGAGAGCTCTATAAGCTATCACCTTGAGTCCTCGATATATAATGCCTTCTCATCTGCCTCAGGCGGCCTCTATCATTACTTCAAACACAATAGCCTGACGTCGCTCATTCCCATGACGCCCCTACCGCCCTATAAATCTCTTTGACGTATTCAACTGTTAAGTCAGACCCTTGACCAACAGGGTAAAGCTTGTTCATGACATATACGATGGTCATCTTCCTGTCCAAGTCCATGATGGCGGCTGAGCCTCCCAATCCGGTCCAGAAACATATCCTTCCTTGAGGTAGCCACGTAGGCATCGCTCCTTCGCCGGTCAGACCAAAGCCTATTCCAAATCGTGTAGGCATGTTAGTGACCAAGTCTGTGCCATTCGACATCTGTTGGAAAATCAAGTCAATCGTTTCCGGCTTGAGATATTGTTTTCCATCGACATGTCCGCCTAGAGAAATCGCCGAGAGGATTCTTGCAATGGAGCGCGCATTTCCATGGCCGTTAGAAGCTCCGAGCTCAGCATTGCGCCACAAGGCGGTATTGGCCATCTCAGGGCTGAACACCGGGTTCCCCATCACCCGTGTCGAAATCGAGTCAAGACTAGATGTGGAACTAGAGTTGGACCTATTGCTCATGCTCGGGGCGACAACCCACGGGATGAGATTAGAAACCCGATGCAGATCGGACTCGGCGACGCCAAGCTGGAAATCTGCACCCAGTGGCCCAGAGATCTCGTCTCGAATAAATTCTTTCATTGTCTTTCCCGTGACCTTGCGCATGACCTGCCCGATCAAGAATCCATGTGTGAATGAATGATAGCCAGATGCTGTTCCCGGTGCCCACCATGGAGCCTGTGCTGCCAGCAGGGACACCGCCTTGTCAAAGTTGCATATATCAGCTAGGGTGACTGGCTGGTCCCAACCCGCAACTTCGGAGGTGTGTGAGATTATGTGCCTTATTTCGATGTCTTGCTTGGAATTTACGGCAAATTCAGGCCAGTAAGTTGCCACTTTCTCGTAGGGGCTGATAATGCCTCTATCGATGAGGACGTGTGCTGCAAGGCTAGTGATGGTCTTGGTGGTAGAGAAGACGTTGACAATGGTGTCTCTCTCCCAGCGACGGGTGCGACTCTCGTCAAAGTAACCACCCCAAATATCGACTACATTGTGACCATGGATATTGACGACGATCGAGGCTCCGACTTCAGCTCCTTCGGACACGCGCTTGCTAAGCAACTCTCGGACACCCTTGAAATTCGGCTCGCAGGTGCCTTCAACAAGATTCGCCATGGGAGCGAAGGCAAGTGGGGTTGCAAGAATCGAGGTATGATGTTGCAAAAGCGGCAAAGGAGACTAACAAGACTGACAGCTTGTAAGGACCTCGTCTGGGCTGATGTCTGGTTGTATAGCGGTAAAAGTGGACTTGATAACGTTAACATCAGATTACAAATCTGCTATTTGATACCTAATTTTTGGGCTTTATCTACATATTTAAGTGGACCATTACAAGCATCCGAACCTGTAAGCTCTGATCCCGTTCCAGATTGTGGATGCTCGAATATATCCCCTCTTACCGAAGACGCATGTCGGATCGTATCTTGATAGGCAGTTCAAAGTTTCAAGGTTTCGAATTCTCCGTGGAGAAATATCCTTAGCACCACTAGTGGAATGGCTCTGCTAGGCTAGACTCCTCGATGATATAATCCAGGGGGGGAGGTCCCGGACAGTCTAGCCAGATCCAGAGCCGTAGCCGCGACCACCAAGCCTGGGACGAAAGATCTGGATTAGATGCTATTCGCCGAGTCGATATTTCGGTTAATCAAGAAGAAGGGTTGGTCTCTCGGGGTGCAGCGTCATGAAATGTAGCATTCAATCCGATTATGTCTAAGCCGTGGCAAGTCAGCATCACAAACTAAATCACAGCAATGTTGTAAAACATGGCTGGTCTCGCAAATGACGAGGCTTCGCGCCGCACTGGAGTTATTCGCTCTGCAACATCAACCGCGCCATGATGCGAGCAGTAACATTTGTTCAAGCTCAACTTCTTCGTGCTTTCGCCCGTCCTATCGACTGTGTAGGGAGGATTGTTTCCATTCACGGAAAGTTTCCTCATTTAAATGATCAAGATGCCACTGGGGCACTATAGCCCGTGAATTGAGATTTCTCAGCCAGTATGATAGGCAACTCTTCCTCCACCAGGGAGTTGAAGGCAGACTTTTCTCGCGGCTTCCAGCCAAGCGCGCGCAATCTGTTGGCACGGTTCCTTGCATTTTGACCAACGACCGCCAAAGACCACTTTCCAAAAAGGTCGTTGTAAAGGTCGGTCGGAATCTGTCGAGGGGATGCATCAGGGATCTTTCCAGAATCCTTGAGCGCCTTACCGATCTCCTCGGCGCATTTGCCCCATGACGACTCTTCGCCATTTTCCACAAAGAAATACGGATTCTTGAGGACCCCATCTTCAGATGTAGACTCCAGAAAGTGCAATATGGTCATGTATCCTCTGGCCAGGTCTGCGACGTGGACATGGCCCCAAACTCCGTTCCCACCCCCAATGTAGCCTGCGTAGCCATGCTTGATAGCGAACCGAGTCATCGTAGTCAGCTGGATAGAGAGGCGGTTGCCTTTTCCCACTCCGTAGATAATAGGTGGGAGCACAATGGAAATCTTTGCTTTGGCACCGAACTCGCTTTGGGCTCTGAGGATAGCGAGATCGATGGAACGATGAGGGGCGTCATCAGCGATGCTGTCAATGGTCTCTGGCTTATCATCTTCAAAGAGCTTCTCGCTTTTGTAGTTGCCATTTGATTTGTCGGTGATGGCGCTGTAGCCACTGGTGTGAATATAAATTGTACTTTTGCCAGCTTGGGCGCGCTCCCGGATGCCATCCAAGATTGAGATAGCGGACGGCAGATGGTCGGCTGATGCGGTGTGGATGACAATGTCGGAATCA
Source organism: Fusarium torreyae (assembly GCA_027945595.1). Lineage (NCBI taxonomy): Eukaryota > Fungi > Ascomycota > Sordariomycetes > Hypocreales > Nectriaceae > Fusarium > Fusarium torreyae. The sequence goes on along the minus strand of JAOQAZ010000032.1, from coordinate 396,407 downwards.
ACCGTGGCATGCTTGACGACGTTGTGGTCGTCTAGCGACCCAAGGATGGTCTTGGCCCCGAGCTTCTCAAGACTCGCCCGAGCCTCCTTCCTTCGTACCAGTGTAGTCACTGGGTAGCCCTCGGACAAGAGCTCCCCCAAGATCTGGAGGCCGATGAACCCGGGGCCAACGAGTAAAACAGAGCCTTTATTGGTCATGCTGAGTGTGATTGATATAGGAAAAGTAAGCTATGGGGGATACAGCATGATATTGACGAAGTTGTGTCATCATTTATAGAGCTATTGTGCTGCGTCAAAATAACGTTTTAACACGCCAGGCTTACCAATTGGTACTAGAAAACTGGGGTGCTGCTGATCAATCTAGCCCCTGATCGGCCCGAAGGCCGTGAAATTGCTAGCTGCGCAACAGGTCTGGACGCAGGAAACTTTCTTATAAGATCTCAATGGGTGCAGAGAAGGTCTTGCGAATCACCGCCAAGGTTTATACCGTATCCTTCTAAACCTATCTATTCCCATATCTTTTGTGTTGGTTGAAGATGGCAGGAATTGCCCACGTCGTGCAACTTCGGTTCAAGGCCGATATTAGCAGGGACAAGATCAAACAAGTCAGTTTCAGTACACTCGCCTCGTGAGAAATGCACATCAACATCGGAAAGGTGATGGATGATCTCAAATCCCTCAAGGCAAAATGTGTCCTCCCTGAAAGCAAACAACCGTACATTAAGTCAGTGACGGCGGGAGAAGATAACTCGGTTGAGGGACTGCAAGTACGAGATAAATCCAATTGCCAAGGTCATTAAGCAGAACTAACATACAGCAACTATGAAGAACGGCTTCACTCATATGATTATCACCTTCTTCGAGAGTGTTGAACATCGTGACTACTACGCCAAGTCTGACCCCGCTCATCTGGCGCTGGGGGCAGGTCTTGGCCTTGTGTTGGATGGGTTGCAGGTACTGGACATTGAAGCATGAACTGCCTCGAGAGTGGTTATCATGTGAGCATACATTCAGGAATAACACGATAGCATTCCAAATAAATTTTATTCTGTCACCAGCCACCTGCAATCACTCAAAAGCGTCTTCAACCCCTTTCCGCCCATTCCCGAAACCGCCATCCGATATCTTGCCATTCAGTTTTCGCGCTTCCCTCCCCCACACAAACCACGCATCCTTCTTTAGCTGATCAAGTGTGAACTCTGGAATTCTGATCTCCTGAAGGTCGTCGCATCTCACGTAGGCGCCCTCATCCTTCAGCAACTGTGTCTGAGCCGTGGGGTAGAAACCAGTGGGTTCTTCATATTCGTAGACGGCGGTAAATTTGCCCTCGGAGATAATCCTTTGCCCTTTGGACACCCCGAGCTCCAGCAGGTCGAGCCCCGGAGGGCAGGCAGTCCAGGTGTGTGGTACACCGGCGCCGATGAGGACCATGGTGTTGGGTGGGATGACATATACGTCACCACCAAGTTCAGCGAGCGCGACGCCGTTCAAGACTAGTATCTTTTCGACAATGTATCGGTTGCCGGGGCCGGGTTCCTTTGGGGCCATATGGACGTGGCGAGGCATTCTCAGGTTAACGTCGAAAGAAAAAATGCCGTGCGGCCCGCGAAACGCTGGAGTAGTAGCATCGGCTCCGTGGCCTGGGCTGAACACTTGCAGCTGACCCGGGATATTCAGCTCTGGGGAGTAGGCGTCCTTTACCAGTACACCCTCGCCGTGGATTATCTTGCTGCCATTGGGCAGCACAAAGCCGTATTGAAACGAGGACGCCATGGCATCAAGAATGAAAAATATTACCTTGGGACGTGGTTTGGGGTGAGAAGGAGAATTAGTTGAAATTGAAGGGAGTCGTGGTAAGCCATAAGAGAAATCATTTTACATTCATAGTGATCAAGAGCATGTGCCGCTATCCGATTGTGTTCAATTACATAATCAAACGCGAGCTTATAAATCCTTTTTAGGGTAATCTTACCTTTTTGCCAATCGACTTCCATATACCAATCTGATTGGATTAACTATTACCTTTGGGAGGCCTTATCAGCTCTTCTCATCGATTCTTACGTCCTCTGAAATACTTACTCCTCAGACGTAATCAGGATTATCTAGAACCATCTCGCCTACCTTATCCCAACATGTCGTCAATGAAAGCCGCTGTTCTCCACGCCCCTGGCGGTCCGGAAGCACTGCATCTCCAAGAAGTCCCAATCCCTGTGCCACAAGATGGCCAGGTCCTCATTCAGGTCCGAGCCTTTGGGTTGAACCGTTCCGAACTTTTTACCCGCCAGGGTCACTCTCCCAGTGTCCAGCTCCCCCGCATTCTGGGCATTGAAGCCGTCGGAACGGTGGTGTCATGTCCAGACGGAGAATTTACGAAAGGCGAAATCGTTGCAACTGCCATGGGTGGTCTTGGTAGGGCCTTTGATGGTGGATACGCGCAATACACCTGCGTGCCAGCGCGCAACGTGCAGGTCATCAGTCCAGATGCCGCTGACGGGCTCGACTGGGTCACGCTCGGTGCAATGCCTGAAATGTTGCAAACCGCGTGGGGCTCTTTATTCAAGGCGCTGAGGCTAAGCGTCGGCGACAAACTTCTGATCCGAGGTGGTACAACTAGCGTCGGCCTCACTGCCGCATCTCTCGCTGCCGGACACGGGGCCACGGTCATGGCAACGACTCGGAGAACCAGCGTAGCCGCTTCTGACCTTCTGAAACAACACGGAGTCGATCAGGTCGTCGTTGACGCTGGAGAAATTGCGGTCAACGTCCTGGAGATCTGGCCTGAGGGGGCTGATAAGGTATTGGAGCTCATTGGGACCAAGACCCTGGACGACTCGCTGGCCTGTGCGAAGATTGGGGGAACTGTATGCATGTCTGGAATAGTGGGTAATGAGTGGACATTGAACAACTGGAACCCGATGGAATCAATCCCACTTGGTGTGTGTCTCACCTCGTACAGCGGGGGACCAACTGAGTTTTTGGAGACGCCGTTGAATGACCTGGCACAGCAGATTAAAGGTGGGAAGCTCAAATTGCCGATTAGCAAGACTTTTGATCTAGACAACATCGGCCAGGCACACAAGTTCATGGAGGACAATGGGGCTTTGGGTAAGATTGTAATTTTAGTTTAGACATATCTTGAAACTTTTTGTATAACTATTAAGTGCACGCGATATATGGAACAACATTTCTTAAAGGATCACCCGGGAACTAGATAACTATGCCTAGTCTAGTAGATATAGCCCCTAAGGCCTGTAACCCTGAGCTTCCTATTTTCAACCTTTGTATGTACTTCCAAATACCCCTGTATATGTTTGAGCCCCTTATTTAAACCCTTCTGCCCATTAGTGTGTATCCCGCACCAACAAGCCGTGACCTCTCAGAGTAGATACTTATATATTCTAGACGGTCCCCTCATTGTGTTCTACCTCCACAATATTCTCGTTCTTCTCGTTGCTTTGGATCTTCACGGTGCACTTATAATCTTTGAATTGGCGTGCGGGGACCTTGTTCTGGAACATCTCCTCTAGCTCAAGGTAACTCCGGCCCTTCATTTCAGGAAAACAGAAGTAAAGGTAAATGCACAGCGGGACAGACAATCCGAAGAACACAAAGGCAACTTTCGCGCCCAGGTTAGCATTTGTAGGATTGATCAGAAGAGGTGTGATCTGGTTTATCAAGCAGAGAGACGCAGTGGTGCACATCAAGTTGATTGAGTAGGTCTTCTGCCGAACACGAGGAGCTGGGGTCTCTCCACCTACCGCGTACGCGACGGCTCCAAGGGTGAATTGATACTGTATTTTTTATCCTTGTTAGTCAACAGTCCGGTTGATATCCAACAGCGATCAAACGACAGCACCTACCAGAAATCCCCAAATCGACATGAGCGCAACAGTAGCTGTCAAAGCAGCCTTGCTGTTTTGTATCGTGCCGAGCCCCCCAATGACAAGAAGCGTCGTTGTCATTGTGAATAGTCCGTAGACCGCCAAAGGGCGTCTGCCAAGTCGATCAACGACAAACCAAGAAGCAATATTTCCAAGAAGCTGAATGGAGTAACTAATCTGGGCGATGCCGATCGGGTTGGCCACTCCAACGATGGTGAAGAAGTAAGGCAGATAGCCGGCGATGAAGCCGGAGCCTGAGAATTGTTGAGCAAGGAATGTCATCAAGACAATTACAGTCCTTCTCCTGTTGGAACCTCTGAAGCAGTCCATGAAAGTGGCTTCGTTGCTGTCCGACTTGCTTTCCTTCTCAATTGTTGCTGTGAGGAGGACAACTGCCTTCTCCGCCTCAAATTCAGGACCGTTGAATCGACGTAAAGAAATCCTCGCCTTCTCGGGGCGTCCATGCATAATCAGCCATGTGGGTGATTCAGGCAAGAAGAACAAGGCGCAGACAACCATGATTAATGGGAAAAGAAGCTGACTCAGCAGCAGACTTCTCCATGCCCAATCGGTCTTGATGTGCGACGTTCCGTAAGCGACGAGCGAGCACGACCAGGAGCCGATCACCACCATTGCATTCTAGATACTCGGGTCAGATGAGCGTTCAATAACAGACCTCGTATTCAATAAACTCACCACAAGCACCAAACAGATACCTCGAAGCACGTCCGGCGCAATTTCAGCCACGTACACGGGAGCGATGGTGTGTGCCATGCCAAAGCCCACAGCACTGACAAATTTGCCACCGAAAAGTACGAAAATGGTTTGGCAGAACCCTTGAACACATATACCGGCAATGCAAATCGTGGATCCGATCAGTATAGTCCAGCGTCGACCAAGGTAATCGGAAATGTATCCAGATGATGCGGACGCTATGAAGACACCGCAAATCATCGCAGCGTTCAACACCTGTTGATCATGGGCGGTGATTTCGATGCCGCCTCCAGGAATATAATTCCCGAACCGAGCGAGGAAAGCCGGATTAGCGAGTAAGTTACCGGTTGAGGCAGCTTCGTAGCCAAAGTTCACGGGTAGTATGTAGATCAAGAAACCTAGTACGATCAGGTCGTGGCCTTCTGAGATCACAGGTCCAAATACATACACCAAGAGAGTAGTCTCCTATTGTTCCAGAGGTCGGTAAGCCTTGGGCCATTGATTGAAGATGCCGATTGGACGACATCGACTGTCGGGTCGCGATTCGCGGGGAACTCTGGGGATACAAATGTGTTGGCTGTCATTTTATCCGCCGAAGACATTTTAAAGATGTTTGAAAAGGTTATCGTGCTTTCAAAACATGAACCAGTTCATAGGAGACGGCTGCACTTTTATTCTTTTGCGAAGGTGCTGAGCGAAGCGACACAGCGGTGTTTTTCATTCCCCTGTATTCCCCATGGGGTACTTGAGGACGGGTCCAGAATTGGAGAGTGCGGGGTATCCGAGCGTACGGATACCTGGTTTTCTGGGAGAGTGGCGATAGAGTTAATAGTTCCGTGGAGAATTTAAAAGAGGTAAGACGTGTGGAAATTTTGTAAAGGCTGTAAAAATAACGATGAGAACCGTACTGTCTCTTAAGTCCATATAGTTAGCCGTCCAGGAGGCTACGATCTACTTAACCCTAACTATAGTGAAGTAATAACAGCATTACCTAAAGTGTAATTAAAAGTAGCGCTTAAGATAACTTAAATTTAATTTAGGGATATATATACTTAGACTAGTAGTAACTTAGTTAAAGTTAAATTATAAAAATAAATAAAAGAGTATATATTATTTAAATAAAAAGAAATTATTTTTATTTAAAGAACTAGCTTTTTATATTAAATAAATTATAACATTTTAATTATTAAATTTTTAAATTATTATATAATTTTATATATATAAATAAAAAAAGAAAATAAAAGTAATATTTTCTAATTTATAATTATAATAAAAACAAGTAAGTAAATAAGATATATAATAAAATGTTAAATATAATTTTATATTATTTTTACTTGAATTTAATACTATTATAAAGAGATCTAAGTAATTTAAAAGCTTTAATAATATTTATAATAGTAACTTAATATTTAGGTTAATAGCTTAGTAATTTAAATTTATAAAGTTACTTTTAATTATAGCTATAATAATATTACTTTAATTACCTCTATTTAAAATTAATAGCTCATAAGATTACTACTAGGTATATAGTTTTTTGCCTATTAAGTAAGACTTTCTCTAATTAACTTACCTACTTAGCTATTAAATCTTTAGTAAGTTATTTAAATTCTTAGTTTTTATATTTAGAACTAAGCCTATAAATTAACTATTTAAGTTGCTTTTTAATTAAAAAAGCTAATTATAATTATAGCTAATATATATATAATTATTAAATATATAAGCCTATAATAAAGGTTTATAATTTATATAAAAAGCTAAAATATCTCTCTTTTAAATATTAAAATAATAATAAAAAAGCTTCTTTTTAAAAAGTATAAAAAGCTAGAAAGAAATAGGTATTAAAATATAAGCTTAAAAACTAAATATAAAAAGCCTTAAAAATCTTATTAATTATATAATTTTTAGCTATAAGGTTTTTTTCTTTAATAGTTTTTTTAAAGGCTAATAAAAATAGCTTAAGAAAAAAGCTTTATTTACGAAAAAGAAAGCTTATAAAAGGCTTTAATAATAATACTAAGGATATTTTTATTATAAATCTAAAGAATTCTTATTAAATAATATATATTATAAGCTTATAGGCTTAAGCTAATATTATAGCTCTTTATATTATAAGAGAAAAATAAAAATAAAAAATAAGTATTAGAAATAGAGGTCTGCTAGTTTAGAGGGATTATATAGTTAAGTTTTATAAAAATAGCTATTAAGGTTAGAGTTTCTAAAGAAATATATATTTAGAAATAAAGAGTTAATACTTAAAATTAAAAAGAATCTTTTAATATAAAAAAATATTAAGTTTAATTAATAAGATATTATTTAATTAAAACTTAAATATTATTATAAAATATAATAGAACGTAACTAATAGTATTAAAAATAGTAATATTAACTAGAGAAATATAATTATATATTTAAATTAAAACTGCTAATAGATTTATAAAATTAATTTATTAAAGCTTATAAAATATATGTAATAGTTTACTTCTTATAACACTTAAATTAAATTAAATATCTATTAAATATACTAGCTAACAAGCAAGGTACATGACCGAGAATCAAGCCTACCTAGAACATTTAACAGCCGCGGAAATAGAGCTTTTGCTCGAGAAGCAACCTGTGTATTATTGGTTTCATGCATTACTTCGAGGAGAGTCGTCCCTATACACCGAATCTTTGCAACCTACCGTCGGTATATCAGCGGCGAAATAGTGGCATCATCCGCTGTGGGACAGCGGAAGAACGTTCTCGACTTACACAGGATTCCCCATTCGCGAGGAGGCAGTCAAAAGGAACAGTGGTGATTACGGTGATGAAGTCGTGCGCGACTTCCATCTTGCGCGATGCCAGCGCAATTGCATCACTACCATAGCCGAGGATTTGCGCCAGACCAAGATCAGCGAAGCGTTGGAGGAAAATAATTCTCAGACAATGGTATGTGACCAAAAGGTGAGCCTTTTGCAACCAGAACATCTGCTGCGACGACCCTACTGGTGGATGACCCGAACTGCTTATGGGATCGAGGCAATCTAAATGCCGAGGTAGGGTGTCCAGGACACCAATGAACCGAAGGTAGGTCGCGGCCAGATTCTGTCTTGTTGCCTCTTCCGTGACTCCAACACCTGAGGTGTGATTGCACAATCGCGAGACTACCTGCAGGTCGAGAGAAACCTCGGAGGCCGTAGCCCAGAGTTGCTGTATCAAGTAGAACCCTGCCATAAGTTGATCCTCGTGACTGGCTAGCGCATCCCCCAGGCTCTCCATCAACAGAGGAGGCTCTACTTCAGTTCGCACCCGGGTTGTAATTGGCTTGGCCAACGAGAATTGGTGCATCCTCATAGGTTTGCCCTCCACTAGGGCAGCGTAACGATCCAGGATGTAGACTTGCCAAAAGCTCGAGCGTCGGAGCCGGGCTTCCAGCGGCTCAAGCCCCTGGTAAGAAAGTTCATCAAAAAGTTGCATCTGTTCTATAAATCCCATGATTTGGTTGAATGCATGCCAAGCTAGAGTTGTCTTGCCATCAGTGTGCAAGGCGCTCGCATGCCAAGTGCGGATAATTAGAGAACTTGAGTTTGGGTAAGATACATCAAAGTCATGGTATAGCTCTAATGCTGCACGAGAAGCCCTGAGAAAAGACTGTCCGATGAGAACATTATTTGCTATGGTCTTGGCCTGAGGGAGAAAAGACACGGCTGCGCACAGAGCTGTGAGAGACGCATAGGATCGCAGCTTGGCTACATCGTCTGGGTCAGTGACATGGAGTTCGTAGGCCGAAGTACTAGAAACCTGAGTCGGTGAGTCGCTCCCCAACAATGGCGCCTTTAAGGGAAGACTAGATCGGAGGCTTTGCTCATGGAATATGGGCCCGATTGGAAAGACGGTCTGTACAGCGATGTCGATGCAATCGTTAATGATAGTGTTGGGGCCGCCGTCTAAGTGAGGTACAGAAGCTACCAACGTGGAGATCAGTTGATCATGCAATGCTTGAACGTGTGAATTGAGCTGTGACCGGGGCTGGATCCGAGTGGGCTGTGGCGATGTTGTCGAGTGCGGCGATGGCCCTGGAGAAGGGCAAGCTGTGGAGAAGCTCTGGGACGGTGCCGGCGATGGCGACGTGGCTAGTAATGGGGACTCCGTCTCGGCAAGTGCTATATCAGTTCGGTTTGCGTCTCCGTCCGCGGATGTGGGGAGTGCTCCCCGAAGAGGTTTCCTCCCACGCTTTCTTGTCGTTAGGCGGTACTGGCACGGAATGCCAGACATGCGACAATTAGAGCATGGCTCGGCTGACCTATCGCCATGACCATCACACTATACCATTTGGCGGGTAAGAATAAATGCGACAACCAGGGGGCTGACGAGGGATGAGGGATGAAGGGCATGGGGGAGAGGGGACAGGGGCTTGCCTTGACTTTCCGGGCTTTGCAAGCGTCACAAGCACGCCGAGATAGGGCGGATCGAGCTCCAACTTCCATGTCGGCAGCGGGTTGATTGATTTGTCGTTGACAAGACTGGAATTTTGCCGTGGGGAAATGTTAGATAACGAGAAAGGGTTTGTTTGAATAATTGACCGAGTCATTTGGTGACACTAGCGTGTAGGTCATGTGGCGACTGAATTCTCCGAGAATTGAGCCGCTGAGAAAGTCTCTCTAATCTGGCCAGTGCTGATCTCCAAATACGAGCTACTAGGGCACCCGCATTTACTGTCGGCGTGTTTGCTACCATGCTTTGCTAAATATCTTTCTGAGCAAAGACACGGTACCTTTCTCTAACTCTGCTGTTCTTCCGTTTCTTCTGTATCCTTATTCTTTACCCTTTCTAGCTCCGACTAGTTCACACCCACGTCCATCGCCCATCACTCCTTGGAAAATCCTTATCCTTGTCCAGCAAGTCCCTGCGCCCACCATGGCGAGTGTGTCACTGGACAATCATCTTAGGGATATCAGTCACTCCATCGGACCTGTCACGCTCTTGGCTTTCTTATCGAAGCAGAACGTCGTCAACTTTCTGAACGTTAAATATGCCCATGTCGGAAAACGCTTCAGACGTGCGACGCCTCTTTGTCTCTACAGTCTCCTTTCGCCGTATGATGCTACCCGCTATGGCCCAAGATGCCCCCAAGAGGCTGGCACATTGCATCTTAGCATGAGCCACCTCTTTGATAGGGTCTCTGCGGTGCACCAGCTCTCAGATGAGTACGAGTGTCTCAACCTCAACATCTACACGCCGCCCTCGGCCATAGAGCCAGGTACTGGTCCGCCTTTACCAGTTTTCGTGTGGATACACGGTGGTGCTTTCAATACCGGAGACAATACGGTCCAGTTCGGTAGGCCGATCCACTTACCACCACCAAGCTGTTACTGAACCATCTCAGACGGAAACCATTTGGTGAACCGATCCATGAAATTCAATCAGCCTATCGTAGTAGTTGTCATGAACTATCGTCTCAATCTGTTTGGCTCAACTTCTTGCCGAGAGTTGGACGAGGAATCAGAGGCTCTTGGTGAAGTGCCCACCCCAAACCAAGGTCTCCAAGATCAGAGAATTGCGTTGCAATGGGTCCAGTCGTACATCCACGAGTTTGGCGGTGATCCCGCTAGGGTTACACTTTGTGGTGAATCAGCAGGCGCATATTCTGTTCTTTGCCACTTGAAAGCCGGCATCCCTCTTTTCCACCAGGCTATGATTCAGTCGCCTCCAATGCTGCGTTTGAGGAAGCGACATGTTTCACAAGTAATGTTCGATAAGCTAGTCCCTTCTTCCGTCGACAACCCTGACACGTCGAGCACCAGCAAACTAGCTGCCATTCGCTCCTTGTCAGCACAAGAATTGGTGGATTTGTTTGATGGGTCTTTCTCGACCCCGATTGAAGATCCAAACTGGTTTACAGACTATGATGAAACACGTATGGATCTGTCAGCTTATTGGGCCGATATACCTACTTGGTGTTCCCGTGTCATCTTGGGTAACACTAGAGACGAAACTGCTCTGATGTTAGCACCCATTGGGGACCTAACAGTCGAACAGGCAGTCGCCTTTACCCGAAGCCTGTTACCACATGCTATCGTACCAGTGAGCTTAACGGCCAATCAACCCTCCAAGCGCGAGTTGATTGAATGGTCATCAAAAGAAGCCTTCTTGCGACCACTTATGAGCCTCGCCTCATCTGCAATTGCTCAGTCAAAGGAGACCAAGTTGTATGTGTATCGCATCAGCTGTGGGGACCCGTTTCCAGGCCCATTGCAAGGCTACGCTTGGCATTCATATGGCATTCCGTTCACCTTCAATCAGCCTGCCTGTCGAAAGTACTCACAGCTTGCCAGACTTCAAGATGACATAACATCAGCCTTTTTAGGGTTTCTAAATGGATATGAACCATGGGACGTATTTAATATAGCAAATCAGGTATTAAACTGGTCTGATATAGATATGTAATGATTATTTTAGATACAAGATATAGATATTTACTTGGGCAGCTAAGTGATTACACGATCATTTGTTGAAATATTAAATTTTGCCTTAATAGTCTTTAACTGCTTTACTTAAGCTTCTAAGTTGAAACTCTCCATAATAAAATAAATATATACCTAATATTCACCGACCTCGCTAGCAAACATTTTTCACGCATAACACAATCATGCTCGCATAAAGTGTTCCTTCTAGCTCCTTAGTGATAGATGTGATTAGCGCGATAGCCCAATGCTTGAGGAACCAGCAACTAATTTCACCGTATTTGAGCAGAACGGCGTAGTGCGCGAGGACTACCAGAGTCGCAGGTCGGCGTTGTCTGACAAATGCTCTGAACTGGTTACCCACCTGTATTGGCCATCTAAAAGCCGCCCTCAATTCAGGTGGTGTGCCGAGAGAGTTCTTTAGCTCGGCTTGGGCGATGCTTTCAATCAGGGCTTCTATTGCGCTGATAGCAGCTGCTCCATCCTCGTCGCTTAGACCCAGATGAGAATCACCTAGGCGAAGCCTTGTCTCTGCGATCTCGTTGATGAGGGTTTGAAAGACAGGCTGGACTACAGCAGCATTCGATGTCTGCCCAAATAGCCGTCTTAACGGACCCTTGCGAAGGATCCTATCGGATGAATTGAGAATCACAGACATGCCCTTGATCAGTGCGAAAACATCACAGATGCTGTCAATTGGAGAAAAAAATGGATCGGTGATCTCGAAGCTGGGGTAAGTAGCGAACCCACTGATGATAAGAAAGATAGAGGTCGCGTATGCGCTATGGCAATTCTCAGGGGTTAAAGAATCGGCCAATGTTGACCGAAGTAACCTGATCGCCTTGTCTTGGTGATGAGAGGCGGCGAATAAGTAGGCCTGACGACCTTGTGGCCGGGTGTAAGCCAGATGAAAAGCCGAGAATGCTAGAATTTGGTGTAGAAGCGCAGGGGACGAGAAAGCTTCCCGCGGTATGTCGCACTGCAATGACTCGCAAACTTGATCCGTGGAAGCGATAGTAGCGTGTGCGGTGGCAGTGTAGTGATGTATGAGCTCGATGTCCGATATCACGTCGTCTCCAGTCGCGCATTGAGCGTGCCCACGTAGAGAGTCGAAGAAAGCGATGTCCCGGTGGGGAGAAGCGGTGTGGCTTGTGTGAGGCACGTCTGCGAGCGGCGGGGGAGTGTCTTCGTCCGTGGGTGAGAGGCTCGGGGTTACAGAGGCGTGCTATGATCTGTTATTCAAGCTCTCACAATAACATAAACATGGCTATAAGGCGAGTGAACCAACTCACACGAACCCTGCGTCTAGTTGAAGAGGCTTGACGATCGGCATAGGTGCTAGGTCTTGAAAGTAGACTGCAAGTTGTTCCATGCCGTTCGCAAGCGGAACAAGGGATGGCTTCATTGCACTACGATTAAGTCAATAATGCATCTTAAGAAACTTGAGTTCCTCGGAGTTCGGGGATGGGTGGTGACTTATCGGCATTTGCGGGTCAACATACCTTTACGCGTCTTTTTTTGCATCGTTCGCAGCCGTTGCGCGACTTTCTATAACCTAATCGCTTCATGACACCGAGGATCACCGTTGACATGCGGAGGCGCGACCTAGGGAGAGGTCGTCAACGTGAGCAGTATTGACAGGTCGGTCTGCAAAATTGCTTAGGGGAGGCGGAGAGTTTGGCGAGGAAGTAGAAACAGATACTAAAGAAAGGCTGATGTCCTTCTTATGCAGCTTTTACGCCAGATCTAAGTTTCATAGCTTCAGGGAAAGCTGTGAAGGCAATTGGATTAGCTTGAGTGTATAAAACAAACCTTGACCTGGGCTGCGGGCGTATTTCCAGAAGCCAAGCATTAATCAGATTCAAGCAAACTAAATCAAGCATAAACAAAAGTCTAAAACTTCGTATTTGATCCAACAGTGAAGATAAGCCCCTGGGCTGGAAAGAGATGGCTCCACAGCCGCGTAGCGCGGGCTACTTTTACTCCAATTTTGACATCACCTAGACTAACCTGCTTTCGAGTCAGTAACTCAGGTTATCTCGGATCAGATTCTGATTGGTTCACAGATATGCAGGCGCAGGCCTGCACTGCGCCCCGAAATTTGACTTTCAGCCCCCCCTGAAACGCGAGACGACGACTGCAAATAATGAGACACATGCTGGCGCTCAGTGTCTAGCCCAGTTTGTTGCACTCGAAACTTACCGAACGCAGAAATGGATCCATGGGGCCTTAGCACGTTATAATTATTCTAAGATTTAGTAGCTAGTGCTGTCCAGAATCGTCAAGTAGAGTAGTGAGGCGAAATGCCGTAGGCTGAATATCACATATAGTTAGCAAACAAATGAGTTGAAGCGCGAAGATTAATTGCTAGCTAGAAGAGCTTGTTGCCGGGAGTCCAGGGAAAGAGTGGCTATAGCAAAGCGTTTTAATAAGACTTTTTTGTTTAGCCTCACTATGTTCTCTAATTTCCGTAAGTTATTTATACAGCTTATAAGAATGTGCCATTTTGTTAATATATAAATTCGATACTAGGCAATACTTTAGTAAATATTAACTGTATTAGCAAAATTATAATTATATTTATTTACAAGCGTAGAAGGTATAACGGCCGCTGCTTCCCGTAATAAGATACCTATTTGCTGATAAAAATGTTTGAGGGAGATCATACCCTATCAAGCTAATGTTGACTCCCTTGCATGCACGTGTACCGGGCTGTGCTGTCACAGACGACGGGTTCTCCACCAGCCATCGCTTACCTCCCCGAGAATGTCATAGTTGCTCTCTGCTGCGGGCCACAATGGTACACCAGGACCGCGGAAAGGAAATGTCTTGGGGCTTGGGCGGACAATATGGAGTTCGCTTGTACCTACCCTATACACGCCTTGGGCCACAATAATGAACATTGCTGATAAACTACACCGTCTAAATGATCTTTATGAAGATCAAAATGTTTTCATCCACCCTACTATAATATTCCGTATGAGACATAAGGTATAGACAATCTTGGGCCCCTCTGGAAAGCCCCACGATTCATCTAAAAACTTGGAAATCAGAACATGAATATGAGTTCAATCGAAAGTGAGAAACTGCGATATCAAAATGTGGTCTCATGTGTCGACTCGAGTCACGATAAGCCTTGTAGCTGAACAACGGCGATAAACCGCCAGTCCTCTCCTCGGTGAATTCTCCAAGCGCATATATGCTGGAGACGAAATAGCCTTGCTAACAAAGCGGCAGGTGTGGGCGCCGATTTAAGAGACAGATCGATCCGTTCCACGTGACGGAGCCGAAAATCGTTTCCTTGTTTCCGCTTGTTAGCTTCAAGAACAATATTTCGTAAAAAAGCCTATCCGGCGAAATCAGGTGGACAAACAATTAAGCAACAACTAAAACTAACGAAAACATACATCTTCGAGAAAGGCTGAACGGAGCATCAGTGGTCATGACCATTTATCGCCAGGGAAGCCGGTTACGTTGGGTTAGCTACTTGGTGGATTGGTGCTGGCCAAGTGCCAGGATGGGTTCCCGACAAAGGATGGGACCCCCACGAAATCAACAAATACTCCATTCTCGACGCCCCGCGCCAATCTTTAACAAGTCCCAAGAAGAACTAGTGGTTTGGCAACTTGACTGACGGTAGCAAGGTTGCTAACGGTGACTACGTGCAAGTCTATGCTCAGCCCCTGATTGACTTTTGTGTCCACCCATTGTGTTTGAGTCTAAATCTGACCGGTGATTTTTAGGCTCTTTTACGCTTGCCTTAAGCCCTTCGGACAGCTTCAGGTGGCCAGCGACTGGGCTGTTTTTGGTGGCCACATTACTGTACTTGGGCAGTATGAGCCCTAGATCGGTAGTGCATGAGGGCTTCAATCTTTACAGGTCACAGATACTGTAGCAGGAGTGAGATTTTGGTTATGAGATATTCGAACTTGATATCAATGACTATACTCCACCTTCTAGCGTTTAAATAATTCCTGCCGCATTTGATAACTCTCCATAGATAAAGATCTGATGTGAGTACAATTTAGGTCATTCTCAATCACCTAGGATCACAACTATGTACTTCATTCCACCGTTCAGAAATTACGTAACCCTGGTATCAGAACGCTTTTGATCACAATGAACTTTGATGAACACACGCAATGCCATCATTTTGTGACACATGTGTGGTGACTCCTCTAGTATGCACCCCAAGCGAACTGGGACCAATATAAAATATGCTGTAATCTCGTCGTCAAACCTCAAAAAGACTTGTGCTGTCAGAGCTGGGTCCCTACACCCTTGTTATTCTAGTAGCTATACTGACGCTCACATCTTCCTCCACTAACGCCGATCCACACAGCAGTCAGTTTCGTGTTCAAAGACATGAGTAAATAGTATTTCAGATTAGATCTTAGCCTCAACCTGTGCCATACGTTTCAAGGACGTAGTCAACGTCTTTGTCTCCACGACCAGACAAATTGACTAAGATTCGCTCGGTTGGAGGACGCTGAGCTGCTAATTCTATGGCAAATGCTAAGGCATGCGCACTCTCTAAAGCAATGATGATCCCTTCACTTCTTGCCATGTGGAAAAATGTGCTAATTACCTTATCGTCGGGTATAGTCGTGACAGATATTCGACCAGATTGATGTAGCATCGCCATCTCGGGTCCAATACCTGGATAGACTAATCCTGAAGCCACAGACGAGACGGGAGCAGTCACGCCTTCATCTTGTTGCAGAACGAGCGTCTTTGCGCCATGCAACGTTCCAGATTTGCCAAATGATAGTGTCGCTGCATGCTCGCCCAACTTGTCAGATTTCCCAAGCGGTTCAACGGCATGCAGAACCACGTTGGTATCGTCAGTGAAGGCAGAAAACATGCCCAAGGCGTTGGACCCACCGGCGACACATGCGACGATATGGTCGGGCAAGGTGCCCTTATTCAAGGTGAAAAATTGCTCGCGGGCCTCTTGACCAATAATGGACTGAAAATCTCGTACAATCAATGGGAAAGGGTGAGGTCCGATGGCCGACCCGATTGCATACAAGGCATTCGCCTGTTGTTCGACATAAGCGTTGAATGCCGAGTCGCTAGCCTCTTTCAGCGCAGATTGGCCTGCAGTCGCTGGCACGACCCGTGCTCCAAGGATTTCCATACGGCCAACGTTTGACTTCTGTTTCTTAGTATCAATGGCGCCCATGTGGATCTCGCATTCTAAACCAAAGTAGGCGGCCGCGGTTGCAAGAGCAACACCATGCTGTCCTGCTCCCGTCTCAGCAATCAGTTTCGTCTTGCCCATTGCCTTGGCGAGCAGTGCGAAACCGACGCAGTGGTTGATCTTATGCGCCCCTGTGTGGTTCAGGTCCTCTCGCTTGACATAAATCTGAGCACCACCAACTTCTTTAGAGATGTTCTCTAAGTGATGTATAGGAGTTGGGCGTCCCTGTAGTCCAGCACGTACTTTATTGAGCGTGCCGTTGAATTCCGGGGATTTGCGAATCTCATGGTACTTGTCGGCGAGTTCTTTAAGTGCCTGATGTGCTTCAGGTGGGTAGAAGTTGCCTCCAAACTGACCGAAGTAACCTTCAGGGCTGGGGTAGGCTTCAGAATGAGGCTGCTCTGTAGCCTTCATGATTGGTTCGACTTGGAAGGGGAAAATGAGAAAAGATCAACCCAGGGAATCTTCGGTTACAAATTCAGAGCATGGAATATAGGCTTTATGTGAAGAAGAATTGGAAAGGGATTTTACAAAGACAGGCTATATAATGGATGCATTTCCTAGGATAATGTACCAAGGCCCACAGTAGGGCGCAGTCTGACAAGTAGGGTGCACTTTGACATCCAGGACGCTGATTGACGGAGAGGGTACAATCTATTGGTTAGTCTGCAGTTATTTTCCAGTTTTAAAAAAAACGAGCTACATCATAAATCAGTCAATGCGACCAGTCTCTGTCTTCTTCAATTCGGTAATGAGTGTTCAAGTAGTGACTGCAGTGTAGGCATCATGAATATCGCTGGATTCTACCGAGTCTATACCCTCAAGCAACAGGATAACTCTGGAATCAGACATTTAATATTGATGTCTAGGGTAGTAAAAGACTTGCTAGAAGCTAGTACATAAATGTGTTGGTTAGCCATATACTCTGACAAGAGTCACATGAGGGCTTTCATGACTTATAGTCGATGACTTATAGAAAGTGAGACTCGGGGAGTGGAAGGTTCCCCGTTATCGATTGCAACTATATTTTGAAAGCCAGGGGGTTCACCAATGCCCATTGACATTCATTATGCTTTTCCTACATCTTGTACGATTCTTACACCAATCACCTGCCATTGCTTACCTGAGTATAATGCACGCTTTTATCACCGCTCAATCAAAGCGGCATCGAATAAGCATTATGATATGTAAACTATCTTCAGCTTTAGTTGACTATCTTTTCGGAGCTATTTCTAGGTTAAAACGGTAAAATCAACTTTATCGCTGTATTAATGAAACATCTCAGAAGGAGGCAACGAGTGAGGTGTTATGGCGGTGTTGAATCTTGACCTTAATATTATCGACGAACGTAAACCACCACCAACGCGGAGCCCACACGTTATCTTGGGGATCAAGTTCGATCTGCAATATGTCAGTATCTGTAGTATGAGTGTTCAATCATGTTAAACCTTGACCTACATCAAATCTGGAAAATAAAGTAGAAGTCATCTTGTGAAGCTCGACAGTGGCCAAGTTGCGCCCAACACAGATGCGATTCCCATTTCCGAAAGTGAAATCAGCATCCTTCATCAACTTAAGCCGAGCAGCGAAAGCATCATCGGTCTCATCCTTAGCTTTAAGCCAGCGTTCAGGATGATAGACCTCTGCATCAGAGCCGTAGATTTGTGTGTTTCGCGAAGACACCCAAGGGTTGATACCAACTTTTGTTCCAGGGGCAATGAAGCGACCATCAGGTAGTGTCAAACCGCCAGAAGGAACTACTCGTTCCAGGATACCACCGATAACGGGATGCATGCGCTGGCCCTCTTTGATAACAGCGTTAAGGTAGGGCAGATCCTTTGTCTCAGCATACGCAGGAGGGAAAGACAGGTTTGCTGCGTCAATCTCCTCGCGAAGCTTTACCAGAACATCAGGATGTTTGAGAATATTGTACGTGATCGATTTCTGAACAATGGCAGTGGTATCCGCGCCGGCCAAGACATTCATCATGAGATATGAAACAACCTCATTGTCAGTCACAATATCAGGAAATAGCTGCTGGACCTCAAGAAAGTTATCCAGAAAGTCCTTGCGGGGACGAACTTCTTGCTTCGAGGCACGCTCAATCACGCGCTGGTAGCTGTATGCAGCTGCGTGCTCAAAGGTGGCGAATTTGATAGGACAGTACATATTCTTGCCTAGAAGTCTGTCTAGCCATGGCATCTGTCCGATCTGAAGAAAGAAATCATTAGTCTCAAGGCCTTCAGTGCAACAATTGGGCGTCACTCACACAGCCAAGGTAGCGCATAATGCTCTCGCCAATGTGGATGCTATTCTTGACGTCCGTTCCAGACTTGAGGAATCCCATATCCTCAGAGAATGTCACTTCCCAATCAAGATCCCAAGCACCTGCCGAAGCTATTAGCATTACTCCACAATAGGTCACCATGGTTGACTCACAGTATTCAATCCAGTCAGCAAGATCCGCAGTCTTGCCCTTATTGTTACCTTTCACAAAACGGTTCTCAAGTTGCTCGCATAGTAGCAAAACCATCTTATCTGCCAGATGCTCTTTCTCTAGGATGCTGTTCATAGAAAAGAACTTCTGATAAGGCTTCATGTATCGGCCGTGGAACGCATTACTTCGGGTGCTAAACACATTCTCAAGTCTCATGCCATTGGACATAGCATCTGCTACTTCATAAAAGTTGCTCTGCAAAGTCGCGGGGTAATTGTTAGCTCTGTAACAAATACAGAAACTCATGTCGTGTTGAGAGATCTACTCACCTTGACAAAATCACCACGAGTAGAGTAAATAGCTTTGAGAAGACCGGGATCACTCAGACTGATCATATTAGGTCCGATGCGAACAGCTGGTCCAAGCTTCTTATGTAGCTCTTGATGAGACCGAATCTGTGTCGTCTTCCAGTAGTCCCATAACCGCCAGATGTCAGTAAATCTGGCCCAGAAAGGACCTGGGAATGACTTGAGGGGAGATGTGAGAAAAGAGATGAGGGTACGAAGACCAAAGAGAATAAACCCCAGGCACAATGCCTTGGCTGCCAAACTTTCCAGCACCATAATGGATGATTTGCTATGAGCCGGGAGCGAAAAGCACAACTTCAAGAGAGCAAGTCTCTATAAAGACGCGACCCGGACGGAAGGAATACTCGAAATGGTCCAAGAGGTCCGAGAGGTCCGAAGAAAGGTGATTAGAAATTGGGTAACCTCAAGTTGAGACTTTCACATGGCTATTTGTTTCTGAGTCAGATCTACTTTGGGGGGATTTGGTGGAAACACGCCAGGATTATCTGATTTCAAATCCTGACACGGAGGGTAGTATTGCTAGAAAGGATCCATTCCAGTGTCGCGCAATCCGGAACTGGATCACTTCGAGGTCCCTGTTAACGAGGTATATCGATCGTCCTCCCGCATAACTAGGCCATTTAAAGTCCTTGGGGTACCGCACCCAGAATATTGGACAAAGATGGTTGCTGTACTTGCTGACAAACTCTGTCAAGTCTTGAGGCAGATGATCACTCTAGATGACACATGATAAGCTTATGCGCTATTATTCATGCGTTGAAGACATTTCGAAGACATTTCGGAGACATTTCGAACAATTATAATCTGCGCTTTAGTGAAGTGAAAGACTGCCAAGAGAATGCTCCCATTTGGTCTAAACTAAGTGACGACCCAGATTGTTGACGCGAAGTAACGTTCACGGGTCGTCAACTTTTTAAGGAGCCATAAAGTGGTTCTTCACTAATCGATTGCGGCTCATTCGTCGGGTACTCACCAGAAACTCCGCTGCCGTCCCCTGCATTCTCGCACAGACTGATAATCCCAGCCCAGGCTTATGCGGCTGGGCTAAGCTCCAGTGAAAAACATCATCCCCCGTTAGCCCGTCCGTCAACGGAGATAAGTCAGATCCTAAAACACGGGTTGCTCGTTTACGCAAGGCGTCTCCATCTGTATGCTAAACAGATAGGGGTGCTTGTGATACTACCCCCACGTTTCTACTCAGAGTAACAAGTGGAGCGAAAGACGTTACAACGCTTTTAAAGATCCAATGAATGGTCGTCACTCAGAGCAAAGAGAAATTGAGGCACAGACACTGTTGATGTCCTACTAGGGCTGAGTTCCGTCGAGGATAATTTCACAAAATGCCGTTCACTACTATCCGAGCATAACCGAAAATGATAGTCATGTTTCTTGATGCGCATGAATCTACCTATACATAGCTGTGACTCCAATCTTGTACCCGACTGACCCTGACTGGGATCCTGTTCCTTCCGGGATCGGCCGTCTCTTACGAAATAGTAGAAATTATACACTTGGCACCAAAGGAGGAATCAAGTCCCTGCTATAGATGATCCCGTCTTTCACGGCAAAGTTAACAATGTATCTTCCCCCTAGGCTGGGGAAAGAATGCCCAGGTTTCGGTAGCCACTATACTGAACCAACATCCCCACCAGGTGAGGCGAGGCGAGGCTAGTAAACTGCAGCCGCTTCATGCGGCCCATTGAAAAGCTCGAGCTGTGTTAGTAGACCCTGGTTAATAATCGATAGCTCTTCGCTACTTCGTATTGTACGGATTATCAGGTATCCGAACCCAAACTAATCCAGGGTTTATCTCCAAGCACGTTGTATGGATACAGCCTGCATTCTACCACGTTTTGAGACTCTCATTGCTTTTGCCTGAAACTTCCAGGGTGTACAGCGAAAATGATCTTCGCGGCGAATTGTTTTCGGCTGGGAACCCGATCCTTAGCTCGATCAAACCTTGTGATTTGTGCGGAGTCTCCTGGACATCTGTCACCGTAGTATTTGCCCGATTGATAGGCATTATTTTCTCGGTACATACATCCCGTGTTGCCAATTGTTGATATGGATAGTTATACGAATACTCTTTACGGGTGACGATCGTCTTGGAGGATCTCTAAGTGGCTCGTGCCTGGCGTGCAAGTCCGCCGGGATTCCTGTTGTCCTCGTGCGCAAAGCGTTTCCCACGCGGGCAGATGCGATCAATCAAGCTTCTTCCTCTGCTGTTGTTTACTGCAGGTCGTCACATCCTGCCCTCACCTACTGCCGTCTCTGTGGCAGCTGAGCTGTGCAATCGTATCTTCTACTCAGACGTTTTTGTCAAACAACTTACTGGCCGACATTATGAGCTCTTATGGTGGAAGAGGTCCTACGATCAATGCGGTACTGTGGACAGAGACGCTCATTGGATCCATTTTTGTCGCTTTGAGAGTCTACACCCGCAAAGTCGTGCTACGCAGCTTTGGCTTGGATGATTTTTTTCTCCTGATTACCCTGGTGAGTATCTATGATTTTCGAGATTTGAACTCCTAACATTAGCCAAAGTCTCTCCTCCTCATATACGCTGCTCTGATATCCGTCGGGACAACGTTTGGCATCGGCCAGAAACGCGACGATATTCCCGATCACGATTACATTGAAGCCATGAAGTACGAGCTGATCGGCCAGGGAGTTTGCATTTTCAACATTGCTACGAGTAAGGCTGCTGTCGCGTTCTTAATTCTTCGGATCGTCCGTGAGATGAGACATCGAGTTTTTATCTGGTTCTGCATAATCTGAAATACATTACTGGCGACATGGACGACCATTGCGGTATTCATTCAATGCTTTCCTATTGCTAAGGTCTGGAACCCAATGGGAGTTGAGGGAGATTGTTGGTTAGACTTTACAAAAGTTGGTATTGCATGCTCAGGTAAGTAGCAACGCTGGAATGTGACGAAAGTTTGCACAGAAATATTGACATGTTTTGTGTAGCCTATGCCGTCGCCATTGACTTCACTCTAGCTATCGCGCCTTGCTATATCCTTTGGGACTTGAATATGAAGCGAAAAGAGAAAACGCTAGCTCTTTTCGGTTTGAGTCTTGGGGTCTTGTAGTTTCCATTACTTTGGTAGCCGCCACACATTTACTAACCATTTTAAGTGCGGGCGTCTGTGGCATATTACGCACCACAGCGTTGACCAGCCTTCGATCATTCGATGAATACATCTGTACGTCAATGCCTTTATCTCTCCAGTTTGATCGCGATGCTGACCAACAATCTAGACGACACCTCGAACATGCTCATCTACTCCGGCACCGAGAACTTTGTCTCTGCCATCTGCGCCTCCATCCCAGTTCTCCGACCTCTATACATCCGACTCCGCGGCTATGGATCCTCTGGCGATTCTTATCCCCACCGCAGCTACCAGATGAACGGCTTTGGCAGCCAGGAAGCAGGAACTGCTTTAGGCGGTGGTGGAGATAGAGAAGGAAGAATGGCGACAAAGATATTTGCTGGAGGTCGTGATGCTAATAGAGTTGCGGGGGATAATGCGAGTGAGGAGACGATTTTGAGAGAGTCTAACAAGCAGCGCGAGCAAGGGATTCAAGTTTTTACAAAGACGGATTTCCGGATTGAGTATTCGAATGGTGAGAGATCACAACGATAGCTTTTTGGCGGGTATATAATAAAATAGCAATTCGTAACTATGAACAAGTGCTGTCTGGTTTGACCCCCCTCTCTAGACACGCGACTCGAGCTAGTGGGTAGAGTCACTTACAAAATACCTTGTCCCGTTCTCCCTATCCGTCCAGCCCGATGCATCACACAAACAATTGAACCACAGATCTCGATAAGGATGTATGTTGGTAACTCAGCCGAATCATATAAAGATATCGGCGAAGCTGGCTGATCGATTGCGACCACGCGCGGCAAGATAGTCTGACTGACAAAGGGAATGCCAACGAAGATGAGGGAAAGATTCACAGGGCAATTTGAAGTTTAAGCATTATAGTGTGATTCTCAAGCCAAACTACTTCCTATGAACTATAGCTTGGTAATGACCTGGCAGGTTTTACGGGAATAGGCTCTTATCAGATGAGCGAGTTATTTTCATGCCGAGCTGTCAGATTCCTAACATCGTGATAATTGAGTAAAGACAACTAGCCTGGTTTAACAGTTGTGGATCATGGCTAATTGCTTACAGACTCTTCGGTCAGTGGCGCAGCCCAGCTATCAGTCCTTTCGCAGCTTATAGCTGCATCGCTAGTTGCGAGACAGTCTAAAGGAGCTCAGAAGTGAATGCATTATATTTATAGACCCCCGGAAGCTTGTGGCGCTGCTTATAATAACTAATCATAACTTTATGTTTGATTTTAATACGCGAGCCAGGATATCAATTATTTTGCGTCTAAGGTAAAAAATCCTTATTACTGCGATATAATATAATATTATAAAAGTCTCCTCTTTATTATCTTATTTAACTCTCTCGTAAGCTAAATTATATTAAATATATATCTTCTGAAAAAAAATTTAAAATTTTAGTTACTTTTTTATCAAGGCCAAGTCTTATCTAGATAATTGCTGTATGAGATATTTTATCTAATCTAACCTGGAACCTCACTACCAACCCCGCCAAAACATTAATTACGACTAGATTATATATAGAGCGACAAAAATACTTTTTTATTCTTACAAGAGCTACATAGCTCGCCTTCTCAAGTAATAGCACGCCTTTGGTTTTATAAAACATCTACTAACAGCTCGCTGAGTCTGATCTTCCAGGTTCTATTGTCAGAAGATACCGACGATGGAACGCCACTGTGGCGGACAGCTCAAAGGGCGTGGCTCGACTCTACCTTCGGATCGGAACAACCTGTAGCCAACGACTTTCGCAGGTAGCGTGATCACGCGATTTTTCTTCAGTCTCTGCACCGCGTTCTAACACGCTCCACATCCATCTTCATTCACAGTTGCTCTCGACGTGTGATTTGACCCGCGACCAAGGAGATATGATGGAGAATGAGACAAGTCTTGCACCCTCAAATACTAAGACCCAAGCTCTAGAGAGCAATGCGAAAGAAGCCAAGGGTGATGCTTTGACCGCCTGATACATGAAAGTGAATCTTTTAACAATCACGTGCAGATAAGATAAGCATGGACGGCTTGGTCAGTTCACACGCCTCGTCGTTGGCTGGAGAATTGGTGTTACCGGGAAGTCCAGCAGACATCTGCCGCTCCGTACCATGCCGCCAAGATTTGGAGTTTGTGGAGAAGATTGTGTAAGGAGCCTCGGGGAGCAACAAGGGACCGAGTTCCGAGTGCTATTTGTTTACCACGATTAGATCCTTATGGGCAGTGCAGGTGCCCTGTTAGTGCGAATGTAGATCCCGTTCCCGTACCGCTGCGCAACTGATAGGATGGCGGTGCCGATGCCCTGTCTTTCAGCCTGCAAAACAAACTCTTTTACTGGTTGCCTGGAAATGTGCCCAACTTGCTCTTGGTCTAGTAAAGCCGCATTATCGGCGGGTCGATCTATCCACGGTGTAGTATTGAAGGATCCATGATGTCATTCCCCATGTACTATTCCCCACATGTATTTGTGGTATTTCACTCGTTTCTTACTTCCAACCTTGATGTTTCAATTAGAACACCATTAAACAGTCAAAATTGTGAGGAGAAGTACGGCATCGCAATGATTTCTAGACCTCGCAACGGTGTGATAGTATGTCAAATGATCCTCATCATGTTGAAGTTGTCTTCTGGAGAAGCTTAAGCTTCGTTAAACTTTGCGTTCGGAAATAAGCATAGAGTGTACGGTTTAGTCGGAATGATTGGAATGAGGATAGACGGTGGGCTGAAAAACTCAGCTGGTGTTGCCTAGATCCACGTTACATTGTGACCCATAAAGTAAAGCAGGATCATCAACATCCGACAGTCGATCTTCTAGCGAAACAAACAAAAAGGACCGACACTGGAGTCGTCTAGCACTTATAAGGGAGTGTCATTGGATGTCTTGGCATCTGGGGTGATGGCGTGCTTGATTAACTCCCCGAACGTACCCACAAAAGCCCATATTAGCTTCCTTAAGCCACTACTGAATGTCTAGGGATGCATTTTCGAAGGATTCAGGATTTATTTAGTTTAAAGCACAGCGGCTGATGACGTCGATCTTGATGTTGATCAATCCTCTTCCTCAGAGCTGTTCACGGGTATCCTATTTTGGAAAATCTATCACGATCTAATCATATCAGTAGTCATTGAAATACACATAGAGAGATATCCATATATAAAGAGAGTCTTGGCTCGTCAAGTGTAGAAATATTTAATGACATTAGCTTCTATCACAAATCAAGACTTGACTTGAGCCTTATCACAAAACTTCCATCACAAACCTCTTTGACAACCTTTCAAAATGCTTATCAACCCCGCCAAGGCCATAGTCCTTCTCGCCGCATTGGCAGCAGCTACACCAGCTCCCCGAAGCCCACTTACCAAGCGGTTTACCGACGGAGAAGACTGCACTGGAGACGAAGTCGCCACTGAAGGACAAGCTGGATTGTTCTTCGCAGTTGACAGCAATGGCTACACTGTCGACTGCGATGAAGCCGCCGACGCATCTGAGGACGCGTAAGTAAACTCTAGCATTGTGTAGCCAATAATCCGCTTGTCTTTTCTTCTATTGTTCACTTTTTTCTTTACTTTATGATGTAGAGTTCATTAAACTGACCGATACCAGTGGATATAAATGCTACGTCTCCAACGAGGACGACGAATCCCTAGGCGACTTTGCCAAGTGTCCCCAAGACCCTGCACCCAAGAAAAACCCAGATGGAACGGATGTTAGCATTGGAGAAGCTGTCATTGATACCTACTGCAAGAACGCTGGATCTCCTGCGTGGGCAAATATCCCCGGGTGCATGATTTTCGGCTACTACGAAGCTCAAGGAAACCCGGTCAAGGAGGCTGAAACAGGTGCTTACGGCATTTGCAACACTATCTTCTCAGGCGCTTGCACATGGTTCACTGATGTTGCTGGTGAGATTTCTAAGGGTATGGATAGGCCTTGTGTTGATGATCCTGGCTCTAACGCTTGCGCTTTTGCCAACCCTGGAAAATAAGGGCCTTGTACAATATTCGAGATGAGATGTCTTTTCATTTACTTTCTGTATCGTTAGTGAGACGCAATATTACAAATATGTATAACTACCTTCCTTCCTGAGATCGGTCCGTAGTCAACTGGTGATCTTTCAACTCGAGTGCCTGGTGACGGCTATATGTAGCCTGCATCAACAGGGCTAGGATACCCACGGGCATACCGCGAGTCACGACGTTGGTCATAGACGCCCCTAAAGTCTACTGTGACACCTGGAGCTCGGCGTTGCTACTTGACTGCCACTAGCAGAGCAACGAGATAGAAGTCAAGCTGGACTGTTTGGAAACGCTGTAGACTGGTATCTCATGAATCTTCCAAAGCCGGGTCTTTTGCGACATAATTCGCTGAAATTTGAATTCCTTCGTTGTGAACTTCCAAGTCATTATGGAGTCCTGAGCTGTGCTACCCTGATATGTATAGCACAGTCTCTTGACATTGGTTGATTTTGCTTGTGCTACGTTCGACCGATTCGATGTTTCTGATCCCAACAGCCCGCAGTTCTGTTGCCTCATTCTGGAAGCTTGAACGCTTCTCATGATCTGGTATAATAGTTTGCGACCCCCTTCCCACGACCTGGGCGTAGCTTCGAGATATCGGAGACATGAGTACTTGTGCCATAAGGCTAGGGTACCGTGACCGGAATACTTTCCTTCGATCTACCCATAGACTGCCTGCCCTACACATACCTGAGTGTTGTTCCACGCTAAGGAGCATTTCCTGCTCGGCCTTGAGTGAAGACGTTCATGTCGGCTCCAAATCCATAACAAATAGACAGGGGGCAGATACGTTACACTTCGAACGCAGCCCTGTTTAGCCTCTACTTCGTTTGGGGCACGAATATTTGGCCTATTACCGATGGGAATTCTAGTTTCCCATTTGACCATCATAAGTACTCCCCTTCAAGATCCCAAGCCTAGGAGTCTTTGACCTTCAGCCCTGTTTCAATGACCAGCCTTATGATATCTTATTATAGTTCGAATATTAGTCATTCTCTCACGCAGACAAGACCAATAATAGGAACTGGGCGATTTCTTCGTAGAACTAGCCTTACAGAGCTTCATGGGCAAAGACTTCCGATCTAGATAATAAAACAGGGGTGAGGAGCGAGATACCTTATACTGCCAGTGCTTCTATTCAAAAATTCTCTGATGCGCGATATGGACCTTGTAATTCCAGGGCCTGATGGCTGTAAGCATACATTTGTCAAGTTTCCTGCTGTGTCGCCCGCGTTTGTACTTGGCTTCTCGTCATATGCTTCCTCTCAGAGTATGATAGTGGGAAGATACAGAAGGTGGGACCTTCTGGCACCTGTCACCACTTGAATAAGAGAAAATACACGTACACATAGTGGTCGTAATATCTGCAACAGTTCCTAGATTAGTCAAACTTGATAGCAGCATGATTAGTTTCTAACTGTAGCACTCCGCAAGTCCATCTTCGAAACCTATACCATACACAACGGACTGTCAGGGATCCATGCGTTGTTGTTTGGAGAGACTATTTAGAACTTGTGTTTAAGGGCATACCGAGTCCGGTGTGGGTAATAGAGGACGTCGGTGAGGCGTACTTGAAAGTTGCTGCAAGTGAATTACAGAAGTGTGGTGCAGGAGATGCAAAATCTGGGACATAACTCATAATCGCAACTGATGTTTGTAAGAACTGCATGGGTAACTAGAACGCGAAATCTTTGGCAATGACCTGTTGAGGTAAAAACCATGTCTGGGATGCTCTCATGATCACAGCCCTTGCCAAGCCAACTTCTCAAATGGCCGACCTACCGAGCGATACATAACCGATTTCAACTGTGTCAAAATTATCATTCGAGAGACGAAGACTTCCCTGTATGTAACCTCGACGCCATTGGCGCGCTACTTGTCCGGGGATATCGGAGCCGATACTCGTGAGTCACGAGATGATGCTTTGTCGATCTTGTTCCTTTCTGAGTATCTCCCCACAGCTTCCCATGTTTATTCTGCGGGGTTACTGTAGCTTGTTTGCCTTGGTCTACCCCGGATTCTTACTCGCGTGTCTTATCACAAGATTGAACCGCTCATTTTTAAGGCTTGCCAGGGAGGATTATTCCCGAGTTGTTGGTCGGTCTAGCTCTAACCTTAATGCTAAGATGGAGGGTTACCATGTCGGTGTGGACGTTCGCTTCCGTGTAATTACGCGATGTCTTATAAAACTACGCATGCATTGATGAGTGCTTCACTCTTCCCCTCTCTATATTCTTCCTCCCAGACGCCTTGTATCCGTTGATTTGCTCTATCAAGTCAGGTAACAACAGCCACACAGGTCCACCGCCATGCCAGCCAAGCAAAAGACTGCTCCTTCAGAGCACGAAAAGTCAGATGCGCTCCACCGGGATTTGGTCGACGAAGTAGCACCAGTTGAGATTGCGACCGAGATTGCCCATGAGGTTGAAAATAACAACTATTCGCCATGGACAGCATCTATGTTCCAGCTTTACGGCGTGCTCATCGTTGCATATTGCTGCGGATGTTTGAACGGATATGATGGTACGTTGTCTTACACCGACCTTCTCTACACATGGTTAATTTGCCTTCAACAGGGAGCTTGATGGGAGGTCTCAATGGCATGACGTCTTACCAGAACACATTTGATATGTAGGCTACACATGAGTTGTCTATAAGTGCAGCCCCAGCTAACGAATTGCTAGGACGACTGCTGGCTCAGCCACTGGTATTGTTTTCATGATCTATAACGTCGGTAGTATTGCTGCAGCGCCTACTGTGCCATTCACTACCGACCTTCTTGGGCGACGTGCTGGGATGTTCACTGGATCTGTCATCATCATTATTGGGACTTGTATCCAGTGAGTCTACAGACATCATTCTGGTGGATGACTTCAACTAACAAATTATTACAGGGCGACAGCAAAGGCTATGCCCCAATTCATGGGTGGAAGATTTCTTCTTGGCTTTGGAGTATCATATTGCTGCATAGCAGCTCCAACGTATGTCAGCGAACTTGCTCATCCCAAGGTTAGTACCCCCACCATGCTCGTAAGAGGTGGAGCTGATCAAGTGCAAGTGGAGAGGTACACTCACCGGACTTTATAACTGCATGTGGTATGTGTTTAGAATCACTCGTTCTGTTCTGTTGGCTGACTGTTTAAAGGCCTGTTGGAGCTATTATCGCTGGTTGGGTCACTTACGGCGCCGCTTTTATCGAGAACAACGACGGGTGGAGACTACCCGTATGGATTCAATTAGTGACATCCGGCATTGTGTCGATCTTTGTCTTCTTTCTTCCCGAGTCGGTAAGTAAAACATGTTGATACTCTGGTAGAGAACACACATCTAACACTACATTGCAGCCTCGATGGCTTATCGCAAATGACAAACATGATCAAGCCGCTGCGATATTAGCCAAACTTCATGGTGAAGGTTCAGTCGACCATCCTATCGTTCAGCTCCAGATGAAAGAGATGATGGCTCAAATTTCGACCGAGGCCTCAGACAAGAGATGGTGGGACTACCGCGAGCTCTGGAACTCGCACAGCAACAGACGACGACTCATTTGCGTCCTTGGAATGGCAATTATGGGTCAAGCATCCGGCAACTCACTATCGAGTTACTACCTTGTCACCATGATGAACACAGCTGGTATAACAGATCAGAAAAAGGTCCTTGCTCTGAATGCTACCAACAGCGTTCTCGGTTTGCTTGGATCCGTCGTCGGGGCCCGTTTGACGGATCGAGTTGGTCGTCGACCGCTGCTTATCTACAGCATTATTTGCTGCTCTGTCATCTTTGCAGTCATAACAGGAACATCCAAGATGGCGGTGGACGACAAATCCAATACTAACGCAGCCAATACCACAATCGCTTTTGTCTTCCTTTTTGGGGTTGTTTTCTCCGTTGGATGGACCGCTCAGCAAAGCATGTATATCGCCGAGACACTTACCACCTCTACTAGAGCCAAGGGAACAGCACTGGGCAACTTTGCGTCTAGTTGCATTTCACTCGTCTTGGCATACTCGTCAGGTCCAGCCTTCGAGAAGATTGGCTACTATTTCTATCTGGTTTTTGTGTTCTGGGATCTATTTGAAGCTGCTTTTATCTACTTTCTGTTTCCAGAAACAAAGGATCGAACACTTGAGGAGCTTAACGAAGTTTTCGATGCTCCCAACCCTGTCAAGAAGTCCTTGGAACCTAGGACTGCTGGAACAGTTCTAGCTACGATGCAACAGAACCAGGAAAAGATTATTGAGGTGTAGATACATCGGAATAGCTGGCGAAGATCACAGGTCAAGCATTTAGATAGTCGAATAACTCAATGGAACTCTACTTGGTTTTTCACTTATAATTTGCACTATCTGTTGGAGTGGAGTGGCAGTCAATTGGGATAACTTTGGCCCAGATTGTGATAACCAAACCAAAAAGACCCCTGCGCATAATTATCGTAAAGGTCCGAGCAAGACACGACGTTACTACGGACTTGAGGTGAATGAAGAGGCGGGGTCGCCATGGGTTGGACCCGAAAAACCATGACTACACTATGAACCGGGATTGTGATCGAACCATGACCCCTCGGGCCGGATACCCCCGAGACACAACACCTTTCTTACTCTACCCCAGACTGACTGCAACTTTAAACTTGGTTTACCCCGCTTCCGTGTCAGTGTACGGGCCAGGTTGATCTCCTTGAGCAAGTCTGGATGAGAGAAACTGAAAGTAGACAAGCAAGGATATGTTAAAGGAATAATACCGTCGATCATAGCTCCCCGCATTTGCTTGTGACGGAGTACTCCATACTCTGCAGAAGCAGTTCAGCGGCAGTTTTTCGAAGTACCAGTGACATTGTCCACAGAATTTACATCGCACGCTCGGTACACATTTGCTGTTATCCCGCTGCCCGAGCCGATGTGCTGATGACCTGATTCGATATCCGTTACCTCATGTCCGAAGTTACCTAATTGAGAACAAAGTTCGGGTTGGAGCCATCAATAAGAAGGTCATGAGCTCTCCTAAAAGCCCGAGCCGAATTATCTGTGTTGCCTACACGAGTTCGAGAAATTCATCAGTGGATAACTCAAGTCACCGTGATGCCTCGCCTTCTTTCGACTCTTTTGGCTGGGCTCGCAGCCAGCAGAGTCTCAGCCACGCTTGACATTGTGTCTGGAGCAACATGGACTGCGGCAAGTTCTGATTTGGGCTTTTGATTGCTTGGACCTGGAACCTAATCATTACCAGACAAACACCGGAGAGCATATCCAAGCTCATGGCCACGGCCTCATGTATGTCGAGACTCAGGCAGTCGAGCCATGCGCTAACTTGGAAACAGTGAAGTTGATGGCACCTACTATATGATCGGAGAAGACAAGACAGATGGTACCCTATTCCAGAATGTCAACTGCTACTCCTCCAAAAACCTGGTAGAATGGACCTACGAAGGCGCTCTTCTTTCCCGCACTTCTGAGGAAGGAACTGATCTTGGACCTAACCGCATCGTCGAAAGGCCCAAGGTCATCTACAACGATGACACTGGCAAATATGTCTTGTACATGCATATCGACAGCACAGATTACAAAGACGCTCGGGTGGGTGTGGCCACAGGCTATAGTGTATGTGGGAAGTATACCTATCATCGTAGCTTCAGACCTCTCGGAAGACAGAGCAGAGACATGGGACTTTTCAAGGACGACGATGGATCTGCCTACCTCTTGACTGAAGATGTAAGTACTATGTACCTCTTGCTACGGTCGTAGAACTGACATGATGACAAGCGCGAATACGGGACACGAATCATGGCATTGTCAGATGATTATCTAAATGTCACCGAGATCACATACGAGTGGGAATACTTTGCAGAATCCCCCGCAATGCTGAAACAGAACGGTTACTATTACATCTTCGGCTCCCACCTCACTGGCTGGGATCCTAACGACAATGTAAGGCGTCTAGACCTTTTAATGGTCCGATATGCTAATATCCGAATTCAATAGGTCTACAGTTACGCCAAGTCCATATCTGGGCCATGGTCTGAATGGACAGAATTTGCACCAGTCGGGTCTAAAACCTTCAGGAGCCAAACCAGCTACATTCAGCCTTTGGGCAACGACAAAGCCATTTACATCGGCGATCGCTGGGTATCGACCAATCTTGCTGCAAGTACCTACGTTTGGCTTCCTCTCATAATCTCCGGCACCAAGGTCACGCTCGAGTGGAAGGACTTTTGGACCCTTGATGTTGCCAAGAAAACTTGGTCTGAGACCCAAAAGACTGGCACAGAGGGTGAAGATGGTCAACTGGAAGACGGAGCTACTGTTATCTCTTGCAGCGAGTGCAGCGGGGGCAAAGCAGCTGGTTACATCGGGGGTGACAAGAAAGGCAGTGTTACGTTTGAGAATGTGAAGGGCTCTGGTGGCAGAGATACCATCGTCTTCAACTACCGCAATGGCGACACGGCATCTCGACATGCGGATGTCTCGGTCAACGGAAAGTCGCAGCGAGTTGCATTCTTATCAACTAGGCATCTTTCTGGAATCGGCAGCAGTTCCGCATTTGTCGAGCTTGAAGTTGGATCGAACAACAAGATTGTCGTTTCCAATGATGGAGAGTGGGGACCAGATGTAGATGAGTTGCTTTTGCCGGCTGAATGAGTTAGATAGAGGCGGTAGCGTGGACGACTATTGGGAGCATTATTCAATTTGTTCAAATATTCCTATATATAGCTAGCTACCTTGATCAATATCTCCAAGAGATGGATCGAGGCCCCGGATCTAGAATGTTGAAACAATAAGCATCATGCTCCAAATATTTCTCTTTAACTAGGCTCATTTCCTCGCGCACTCCTGGTCTACATCCGACACGACATGTCTTTCTGTCTATGGCAAGAAAATCTCGAGAATGGTCTTGAAAGCGCGCCATTTTGATCACCTTTACATTTCTGTAAGAGAAAGTTAGATAAGCCCCAATTTCCCCATCGCCAACCAATCTTACCCTTTGAGTGACGAAGGCTGTGACTTCTTCAATAAATCCCCGAGCAAGGAGGGGTGCTATCAAATGCAGAAGTATGGTAGAGGCGACAGAGGTGTGAGAGTGAAAATTCCGCATTTCCGCACATATCTTCGCCACAGCAGAGAGAAAATTCTAATTTTACTCGTCCTTTCTGCCTATCACCGGTTGTCACTATAAACAGCAACAGGCACAGCATGTGGCTGGAGTGCCAATCTAGAGCGTCTACCAGTAATGAGCTATCAGTTTTGGAGACGCTGACAGGGGGTTTGTTGCTAACCAGTGGTGAGAAGCAGCCGACACTGCCCCTGGCTCAGCCTCCGCCTAGCCACTCTGCAATGTAAATCCCTCGTCAGTCCTTTCGCTCGAGGCAATTGCATATTCTAATCACAACGAGTATATCGCGCCTGTGGGCCGCAAATTCACCTCTGCTCCTTCATCCTAATTCATTTGTATCTAAACTCTCGTTTCATAACTTCCTAGCGTATCTGTCTCTGCACGGTTGTGCCCATGACGTCGCCATTCCGGTATGAACCTTTGAAAGAATCCGGACAATGGATCCGCATTCTCTATCTAGAGCCGAGCATGCGCACGGATACGCCTTTGCGGGGTCGCCTGTCAGAAGTGAATATGGCTACACTTCCAGAGTATCATGCTGTCTCTTACTTGTGGGGAGATCCAGATGCTCCACCCACCGACTCATGCGAATTGATGCTACCAGGCTCAGATGAGCGTTCCCGATTGACTCTACTAAAGAATTGCAGCGACGCTCTGCACCATCTCCGTTGGAAAACACAACCTAGACCGCTGTGGATCGACGCCATCTGCATAGACCAATCTAACGCCGCCGAGAGGGGACATCAAGTAAGAATAATGGAATTCATTTATAAACAAGCAAGTCAAGTCGTGGTATGGCTCGATTTGAAGGATATCCCCGCCTCAAGGTGCAAGGCGGTTTTTAAGCTAGCGGAGCGTTTTTCAGGACTGGTTAGGAGGGGTTATATAAAAAATCATCAAGGCGATCCGCAAAAGGATGCCAACTGGTACATGAAACGGGTACACGACCATGTTCGTCGCAGGTGCCAGCGTCTTAGGCGTAAGCTTCAGTGATTCAATGCGAGTCGGGTTTGCTAACTTCTCCTAGCTGTGATCATGTTGATCCTGGATAATCCCTATTTCAGCCGAACTTGGACCATTCAAGAGCTTGTCGTTGGAGTGCTACAGAAGACTGTGGTCGTAACGCATGCCGGTCAAGTACAATGGGCTCACATGCTAGCTCTCGCAGCGCACCACTTAACTGTCTCCGTCAGTTCCACCCGCGATGAGAGAAACATGAGAGTACACCGTCGTCTATCATGTCGTGGGGCTTTCAGCCATATCAAGCCTTCGCTGGACGGATCACAGCCCGGGTTACGACTCGCTCCGATGTGGTCCTCGGAAACATCCCACTACCCTTTCGAAAATATATCATCTCTGTCAGCGAGTGAGCCGAGAGACAAGGCATACGGTTTCCTATGGGCTTTGCCACGCAGTCGAGAATTGGGTCTCGACATTTTCAAAGTGGATTACACAAAATCAGTCGAGACTATCTTCACCGAGTTCACCGTTTCTGTGGCTCACGAGACAGGCGATATCCTGCCTCTGCTATATATGTCATGTCAGAAGTTCAAAATGTCAACACTGTCGTCTTGGGTTCCAGATTGGACGATAGGCCCGCGATTTGAAGAGTGGAACTTTTGGAGACGGCTTGGGAGCGGGGATTCCAAAGGCATGTTAAAGCAGAAAAATGCAAGATTCAGATTTCGCTCTGAAAGAATTGCTTTCACTGACAGCGCGATGGTCGTGAGCGGCTTTTCTCAGACCGATCGGATATCTCAACGCGAGATCTTGCCGTTTCTCAGCGGGGACAAGGGTGCAGGACTCGAGACAGTTTTCCTACACCACTACGATCCCAGAGTCTTTGAGAAGCTCATTGTTGGCGTGTATAACCTCTTCAAGATGTTAGATGGAGTTGAAGATATAATCAAGTTGGCAGTACTGTATGTCGACCCTTCAAAACCATTGGTAACCGAGAATGACGAGACTACGCCCCCCAAAGATCGATGTAATTCAGAAGCAATAGCATTTCTGATCATGCGGGGTATAGTTTGTACCTACATGCAAGCAAAGAAGTCAGACAACCATTGTGATGTTGACAGGGACAAATGGCAAAGCGGCATCCGCTCGGAACTAGCGGGTCTCTTTACCGAAGACTTCCTCGAGAAAACAGTGCTCATGATTCCGGAGTTGGGAGGTCCGGACACTGAAAATCCTTGGGGTGTGGGAAATCATATGGTCAGCGAGTTGATTTCCTGGATGATGGTACAGGCTAAGATTAACGTCTTCTGGCCTCTCGCTGAGATCGCGGGCGGTGAGATAGGAGCAGTTATCTTTAAGACTGAATCTGGGAGATTTGGACTGGCTCAAGCTAACGTGGAGATTGGAGACGAGATGGTTCAGTGGGAAGGAGCTTCTTGTCCAGTGATTGTCCGGAGACTGGTAGAGGAGGTCCATGACTATTTGCCGGAGGGCTTTCATTGTAGGTTGGTTTCAATAGCAAAAGCATCAGGAACAGGTCATGCAGACAGTAATCGGTGGGAAGATAAGGATCTTACAAAATACATAGTGGTTTAGAATACTGATTCCAAGACACTTGAGCCCTATACTGGGAGCGAGCATTGTAGCAATGCTCGCCAATGGTCTCTCGGACCCGTATGCTAGTGGTAGAACCAAGCTGAGCTGTTGAAGGAGTTTGGACTCAGGAGTTGTTGGCAACAGCCATGGTAAATTTTGAGAGATTACAAGATAGTTTGTGTGCCGACATTATATGACGTCGTTGAAGAAATGCCTTAGAAAGCTTCTTTTCACGGAGGTTCTTTTCTTTGCATGGACTCAGCTGTCACGACTGCTATGCGGATGCGAAATTTGTCTGGAGCGATATAGCAAACATACAAGTCAATTCAACGGCTCTTCTTGTCCGGCTGGATCGCAAAGCAAGATAACAAGAATTAGAAGTGACTTGATACAGTACAATCATATGATGCGTAGATCTTCGATCTCACCTTGACTAAATTGATCTTCAATCTGTTGCAAATTGGTAGCGATCAGCCAATGAAATGTGGTCAGATACGATATAGCGTTAGCGCTGACGGATCAAGTTCTGTGGCATAAGCTTAAGCTAGGCCCAGAATGGGACGCAGTTCGTGCTGGCTCGGATTCGCAATTATCTGATGGAGATGGTGTCGCAACTCGGAGCAACAAACATGAATGCATAATAATGTTCGTCCGATTCACTGTTGTTCGCCATGTATATAAAGCTGGAAAGGTCTGTCCGGCATTGTAAGTCATCACCAACTATTTTTCAGAGTAAACAAGCCTTCCCATCAATTCAATCTCCCCAACCAATACTATGGAGCTCTCCAATAAAGCTGCTTACCTTCTGAGCCCTAACGGGCCCACCATCGAAGTCAAATCTGCGGCTATACCAGAGCTTGGACCAGGCGAATTACTTATCAAAACACAAGCCGTTGCCATAAACCAAGTCGATGCAGTTAAACAGGCTATGGGCAACATGATGTTTGATTGGCTGACCTATCCACTTATTCTTGGTCACGACGTCGCCGGCCAAGTCATCAAGACGGGACCAGGAGTTACTCGATTCACAGAAGGTGATAGAGTTGTCGCTGTGGTAGCAGGCATGGATAAGCGAGGGAGAAGACCGGACGAAGGCGCCTTTCAAGAACTAGTCGTGCTCAGAGAGCATTTGACTGTTAAGATTCCTGAAGGAATGTCGAGCGCTGATGCAAGTGTTTTGCCTCTCACGACGGTGACAGCTGCGTGCGCTTTATTCCAAAAAGACCAACTAGCCCTACAACTACCTCGCATCGAAAAGGATCGTTCACCAACTGGGGAGACAATCTTGGTATGGGGTGCGAGTACAAGCGTGGGAAGAAACGCCATACAGCTCGCCGTTGCAGCGGGTTACGATGTCATCGCCACAGCCTCGCCCAAGAACTGGGATACTGTACGCAATCTTGGCGCACATGCAGTCTACGACTATCGAAGCCCGTCAGTTGTGGCTGATGCTGTATCTGCCTTCAAGAACAGGAGGTGTGCAGGTGCTGTAGCCGTGGGACAAGGTTCGCTGGCAAAGTGCATTGATATTGTCAAGATGATTCCTGGCGCTACCAAGAATGTCGCGCAAGTCACCCTCGACATGCCAGACTTTTTTCCGACGAGTAAGCTCTCCATGATTCCGTTCGTTGCCAAGTATTTCTGGTTATCGGGAACGAGTCGGCTCAAGGTCTTGAGGAATGGTGTCCAGAGCAAGTTTGTGTTCGGGACGGATATTATCGAATGGGATACCGAGGGAAAGCTGGCTACGTATCTGAGCGAGGCGTTGAGGCTTGGAGAGTATACGCTGAGTTCGGAAGCAGACATTATTGGAACTGGGTTAGAGAAAATCGGCGAGGGGCTGAATGAGGTACGAGATGGGTCGTCTGCTGGGAAGAAGGTAGTTGTGACTTTAGAGTAATGTGTTTCTGACGTACCTTTGGCGATAATAATATGTGTTATAACTACTAGAGGTGTTGTCTACTTGCAGTCGATAAGACAAAAAGTCCTGGCATAAAGCTATTGTCCTAAAAATAAATCTCGGGAGAAATAAAGAAAAACTTGTCATCTTTCTCCTGTCTCCAGCAATTAAGTAACAGCATAGCACTATCCACGGCCATCATGTTACGCGGCCTGGCCATCTAATGTAATTCGCATTCGCATTTGGCTAGAGAGGCTGCAATAGTAGTGGGATGTCTCAGTTATCATCTGATCCCCGCTTATTAGCCAGGATTATTGTGCAAAAGCGAGTAGAAAACGTGCTGTGTGAGGCGCAGCTTGCGAAAATAAGAAGCGCCAGCCACAGTGTACAAATTGTTAAGGCTGAGCTAACGGGGATTAAGGCTAGAGTCCGTCGGACACGGAACACAACACCATACGCACCAGCATATATATTCTTAGATGATATTTCATTACCTTCAATTTCCTCTTCCTCATATCTAACAGCGCGCTGGACAAACCTCAGCCTCAAACGACCGTGATTACTCATACTTTAAATATCCTAGCTGAATTGGCCAGATCTCACTTGCTATCAGTGCCGCCTAAAATACTTACCAACATGGCTTTGATGCGTTGTATGAACACCGCTACGTTTGAACTTCACACCAGTACGCAAATCGACTTTAAACAACGAGGCTATGCCATACTGTCCCACCGATGGGGAGCAGAAGAGATCCTGTTTTCTCAAATCGGGCAATTTGCTCAAGAATTGAGACACACCAAAGATCGCCACGTTCTACCACAACTAGATAAGATCCTTGGTGCCTGCAACACTGCTCGTCAACAAGGTCTCCAATGGATGTGGATTGACAATTGCTGTATCAACAAGTCTGACAACAGCGAGCTATCCGAGTCCATCAACTCCATGTTTAAATGGTATAGCGAGGCCGTGGTATGTTTAACATATCTCTCCGACGTGCGCAAAAGCCCCAGCACCACGAATGGTTCGCAAATTTTCCAAAGTTTTGAGACTGGCCAAATATCCAAGTGGTTCACACGTGGATGGACATTGCAGGAGCTTCTTGCACCTAGCAAGTTGCTTTTTTACGACACGGATTGGAACTATCTCGGAACTAAGCTAGAGTTAGCGGGGTCGTTAGAGGACGTTACTGGTATCTCAGCACATTACCTTACTGGCGAGAAAGATTTCCGGGTGGCCTGCATTGCCGCTAAGATGAGCTGGGCGTCAAAACGTGAAACGACTCGTGAAGAGGACATGGCATACAGCTTGTTTGGCATTTTCAATCTTCACTTACCTGTCCAATACGGCGAAGGCAAGGGGGCTTTCTTGAGGCTTCAGGATGCTTTGATGAACAAGAACGACGAATCTCTCTTCGCCTGGAAGATGCCCTCCGAAGGTCCAGGGTCTCCGTACCAGATCATACCAGATAGTATGGTAGATCTAGGCCCAGATGAATGGGGTCTTTTAGCTCCTTCACCAAGATGGTACGAGCACTGTGGAAAAATGACGATACAGCACAAGAAGGCTGTCATGAGACAGCGAGGAGGATTCACGAGAACGCCACAGGGTATTAGTGGTCCGATTTCTAAGCGAAATCATTATGTCACAGCTGTACTTACCGGGCTTACTGTTGTGGGAGCAATCCCTTTCCAGATTTGGCTGGCTGTTAGACAGAGGACAACATTGAAGTACACACTCAACTGTTGGGAGCCAGATGAATCTGGGTCAATGAGAGCGGTGCGACTACATCTGCGGCCTGTCAGGAAGGATCCTCCGATGTGGATTAGGACTTCTTGTCAAGGCTATGATTTGGTGAAAGGAGCGGCTTCTACTGATTATTCAGCAGTCGGAACGGTCTGGCAGCCTCAGCTGTTTTGATGGTGGCGTTTTAAAGTTATGTACTTGGTCGATTTAGCGAAATTAGATAGACAACTAGTCATGCTGTTTCTATGCATCTACTTCTGTCCTGTTCACTCTCTTTCATTGTCATTCAAGTCGACCGTCTACCAGTAGCTGTACATCCCCCACCTATCTAACCATGTTTATGCACCATTTCCATTGTATAACAAGAAGTTATGGACTCCTTTAGCATCGGCGATCAGATCTGGAATAGCCAGGTCTAGGATTCTAGCTTTCAGCGCGGCCGGTGACTTTGACCCTTCGAGTCTGAGAAGATATGCTGCCACACCAGCGACATAGGGTGCAGCCATAGAAGTACCGGAGGTAGTATATATCTTATCAGGTGACCCTACCCAAGTTGAAGGGATATCTTGGCCTGGAGCAAAGAGGTCAACTGTCGACCCCCAGTTCGAGGCCGACCATCTGCGGAAATCTCGATTGCTCGCTGCCACTGTGATAGCTTCAGGGAGATTGGCAGGCGACCAGTTCGCGGTATCGTCATTTGAGTTTCCGGCGGCTGCTATGACAGGGATACCGCTATCAATGACCGCTTTGACTGCGTCGTTAATGATTGCTGAGCTGGTGGTAGCGAGCGACATGTTAATCACGGATTTTCCAACGCGACTTTTGGATAGAATATCGTTGGCTGTCCATGATAGTGCGTCCAAAATCCAGGATCCTTGGCCTGAGTCGGTACCTGTTACTTGAACTCCGAGTAGTGAGGTCTTTTTGGCGACACCATATGTTTTCCCACCAATGATGCCAGCCACATGTGTTCCATGCGACTGATCCGTTTTCGCTCCGCCTGTTGCATCGTATGCCAGCACTGCTCTTCCTTCAAAGTCGTTGTGTTCAGCGTAAAGTCCCGAGTCGAGCACGTAGGAAAAGGTTCCTTTTCCAGCACTTGCATCGTAGATGTACGATGAGTTTACACTGGGTGGATCTGCGTGTGATATCGCCGACAGACCCCAAGGCGGGTTGTTTTGAGTAGTCAAACCTGACAAGTATACTTTTGGATCTTCCTCTATAGCGGCTACCTGTTCAATGGTCAATTAGTTATTGATAGTACAAACTAGTCTGGGGCCACGAACATCCGGGTCGGCCTTGAGCGCTACCAGAGTCTCCTCATCAAAGGAGCCCGCATACCCAGCGAAGCCAGGGAAGTCAAAAGTCGTCTCGATTCCGCTTGTTGCAGTTCCACGTCGTTGCAGATTCCGAGCGTGCAATTCAGTCACTCGTTTAACGTGACGTTCAAGTCCAGACGATGACTCTGCTTTGAGAGATACGATCCATCGATTCGATGTTGGCTGTTGACCAACGACTGGTGAGGCTGTCACGCCTACCATCAAAAAAGAGGAAATAAGATTGTGTAGCTTGACCATATTGATTAAACTTGGCGCTCAGTATGATCAAGAAGGGTTTTCGTTTGTAGTGGAACAGCCCGTCAACTGCAGATTGAAAAGGTTTTTGTATCAACTGGAGATATAATGAACTGATATGTCGACTGGAGATCGCTGTTTTGATTGCTGAATTAGGAAGGTCAAAACACCTGCCGGGTTTTCCTCACTGAAACGGCAGGTCAAGAATGTCATCACCGTTGAATGGCCAAACATCTGCCGAAGCGGGGAATCAACCCGTGTAAATGTGGAGGACGGACACTTCTTGGCGACAAAGATGCGATTGCAAGGTGTTAAGCACGTTTAAGCTTAGGCAAGATTGAGCTATCGCTCCGCGATATGCTGGGGTTCATCTCAATACGAGGTCTTGGCTGTACGTATTGGGCAGATAACTGCGAATAAAGCATTCATAATAAACATGATTTATACCCTAGTACTGATCCTAAATCCCTGACAAGGGCTTGTATGATAAGGTTTGTGCCTGCCTAAAAAAGCGACCTTATTTTCCTTGAAGGTTGGAGTGAGAAACCGGTGTTTTGCGGTGTTTGGTATAACACCCTATTTTATAAAAGCAATGTATATTATGTAACCTTCATATATGTCTTTAACATTTTAGTAAGGTTTCTAGAAATATTATTAGTTCAAAGTGGAACAGCATCGCAGCACGGCCTTGTATATATATGGGTTAGATAAGCTTACATGGGTAATTGCTGATAACGCAGGTTGGGGTTACAAGTGACGAGTAAATCATTCGGGTCGTGAACAAGGCTACGGCGGAGGTCATTCTTTAGCTTAGGAGTTTTAAAAAATGGTGACATTTCCAAAGTCATATCAAGAAAGCACACACTCTTCAGCTTGAACTGACAAAAAGTTGAGGAACTAGTTGCACTATCTACAACGAATGTAAAAACACTATCCCTCCTCCACTCAGATAGTTCTCAACCACATAGGTCTATCCCAAACTAGACGGAAACCTCCTTGAGATCCTCATGGATCTGCTCGAGGATACTAGGGTGTCGCGCCTCAAAGCCTAACGCAGCAGCGCGATCGCCCTTGACAAGCATGTTCGATGCAACGAGGTACTTGACATCACCATTTCCGGCCTGTTCAATAGACACGTTCTTTGGCTCAGGGCTTGAGAAGATGCCTCGTGCATGAATCACCTTTGCAAGCTCAGTTGCCAAGTCCTTCCACGCAACTCGGCTAGTTTCGAGCATATAGTAGCGGCTGTATGCATTTCCCTGAGCCGGGCCTTGGGCTGCAACATCGGAGATCTTTACGAGGAAGTCGATGAGGTCCAGAACATGACACTACAAGCATTGTTAGTAGGATGCAA
Source organism: Fusarium torreyae (assembly GCA_027945595.1). Classification (NCBI taxonomy): domain Eukaryota; kingdom Fungi; phylum Ascomycota; class Sordariomycetes; order Hypocreales; family Nectriaceae; genus Fusarium; species Fusarium torreyae. The sequence goes on along the minus strand of JAOQAZ010000032.1, from coordinate 354,000 downwards.
GAAGGCTTGACTAGATACGATCACATACCGTGCTCACGACAGCTGTTCCATCTCCGACGTAAGGAACGTAGCCTAGAGGCTTAGCATTACCGATGATGAGTTGATAGCCAATGCCCATTGTAGTCGCCGAGACGCTGGCACCACCGTAAACAACCGATGGACAGACAATGTAGGTATCCAGACCATCAACAGCGCCGGCCTCAAGCACCGGAACGTCGGACTGGCCATTGGCCATACTCTTGTGGATGGCCTTGATATCGTCCTCGCTGGCATCGTTCCAAACCTTGCTATCAGGATTGAAGTTACCCGAGGTGCCGAGATCGATAAAGTTCCCGCCTCCGCTGATGTGAATCAATTTGCCCTTAGTAGTGCCCTCTTTGTCTTTGAGGCCCGCAATTATGGCATCAATCGGCTCGTTAGTGAAAGAGTTGCCGGCATTGACAACAATATCGTGCTCCTTGCTGGCCTTTCTGACTTTTTCAAAGTCGTTGAAGTCGCCGACAATGATGCGGTCGGCTTTGAGACTAGCCTTGAGCTCATTCTCAGGTTTGGTGCTTCGTACGTATGCGGTGACAGACCAATCCGGATGAGCCTCCTTGACAGCCCTGGTATAAGGAGCTAATATGTCTGGTTAGTATCGTAGTCAGTCAGTTGAAGCAATTGACATACCACCGACGAAACCAGAAGCGCCGAAAATGATAATTGAAGGCATCTTGAAATCTAGTGTGGTTCGAGTGGAAATTCTTCAAGTAGTAGCTGATAATACTGCTGTATTGGGGTGGCTCGGGTTGGATGTAGGCTGATGATTTTGAATTGATTTGAGTTGTGATGATGCTTGACTTTTCGTGCTGGGCTTTGAGTTTAAGTATTCAGTGATGAACCAGAGTTTATCATATCTCATTTAGAGTGCGTGAAGCCATATTCGTTTGCCTGCGTTATTGCTAAGCTATTACAATAGTGTCTCTTTCCAGAAAGGGAAAAAAAGATTACATAGCATCTCACTTCGACATGCATGTCACTCAGACTGTGACGCAATAAGTCCTTAGTAATTTAGGCACTTTCCAGAAACCAAACAGCTGAACAATCATATCATCGTGAGGGAAATCTGTGGGGCTGATGTCGAGTATCTCGAAGCTTATCTCCCAAATAGGGCCGACCAGTCAGACAGGCCCAAACATTCGGGGAAAATCATGAATTTCTAAGCGACAGCCAGCTCCACTACACCTTTGGCATCTAGCTCAAGGCATTGGTTGCTTTGTAAGTGAGTCTCTACTCAATCGGCATTCGGCACCTACCTTGTCGCCTGCGTGGTGTCTGATAGGCCGCACGTTTTATTAATCCTTACTGCAGTACTTGCCAGTCAGTGATGGTGGTGGCAGAGCTGTAGTCTACAAGCAAGTTTGGGGCGACCTGCTGTCAACGTCATTGGCCAAAGAGCCAGATAGGTGCTACAACTCAACGTAGCATCTGAAAACGGTAGCCAGCCGCCATGTGATATCGGCGTCTTTGACAAACTTGACCGACTCAACATGCCAACAGGTAGGACGAAACGTTTCAGACTTCAACGCTTGATTTCTAATGTGCATTCTACAGGTCTTCCATCTCCAGCCAGTCTTGGGTACAGGTATTATTGATGATTACAAACTCTTACGCTGGAAAAATTTCCGATCTGCTATACCAGGACTAATGCCCAAGGCTGCAAAGAGGCAAAGGAAATATTGCAGCTTGGAGCCTGATTTGTGGTTGACACAAGGGCAGGTACAAGCTGTTCATATAATACATTCAAGACGGGAGCTAGATGAGATCAACATTGAAGGGGAGTTAACCATGGGTGCTTTCCTATGACTGGCTTCGGTGATGCATCTGTGCAAGGAGCGTATTGTGACGTACTCCGGTGGGCTAGATCTCGACTTCAGGAGGGCACTATGGGTTGCCTACGCTGCCTGGTCGTAGGGAGAAAATTATTTTTATTTGATAGATTGGTGGAATAGAGGCCAATATGCCACTAGTTCCACTATCAGAGTGAGCAAGTGAGGCAGGCTAGCAGGTTCTGTTTACATGGAGCGGTTGCCGCTTTAAACGAACCGACTAATGAAGCGAAACCCTCGCTCAATGAGTACTACTTTAGCTTCATTACTGCTTATTGCAATTACGTGACACCAGCCAGTCATCTCAATCAATGCGTTACATCGTATCTATACAGTTATCCACTAGCTGATAAACTTAGCAACATCTGGATGAGTGAAATGCCGCAAAATGGATCGAACTATTTAGCAAGTTGAGACTTATAAAGCTCGCTATCTCGAAATATCTCAAACCAGGATCTCATAAGCTTCGCAGTTTCTTCCTGCTTATTCGGTGGTCTCTACAGTTGCATGACTCGTGATGAAATTCCCCCTACTAATTAGCCTCAGTGGTGCCGTCGAGCCACAGCTCATTCTTACCGAAATCAACTCTTTCAACGTCATGAACCAAGTCTCGTAAAGAACTGCGAGGATAAAAATAGTCACCCGCCTAGAAACAGCTTTTAGAACCGTTGCACGGCAGTAGAATTGGGTGTTTGATACTGCTAAACTGATCTGCTAAGGCGTGACATGACCGTGTGGCAGTGATGCGTTATTACACCGAAACCTATTACGGCAATATTTTGTTCTTACAACTCCAAAGTCGCGCTTCAATGCGCTGCGCGAGTTAAGGATAAGGCAGAATCAGAGACGGTAAGAAAAAACTTCTAAGAATCTTTCGCACAGGCCAGTAAACAGTTTGATTCGACTTCACAATACCAGAGAGCTCCAGGGTAGCTACAAAATTCTGCACGACTTAATGGCTTGTCCTCCGAGCCTAAGGTTGTGGGTTCGAATCCCACCACGACTAAAATTCTGACCATGAAGGAATACACTGTTGAGGCCATTTTAAAGGCAGCTAGTGTATTCTATCTGGCAGATATGAAAAGAACCACATATTATCTAGATCCAGCTCTTATCCGCACGCTCAACCCGCCCGATAACAAAGATAGCGCTCTCATGCCATTCATGTCAATCACATAGGATCGAAAATCTGCTTATATATGCACCAGCTCTCATCTAAGGTTGTTGATCCTGGGAGGCTCACAATCTTTATGCAGTATCGTGATAGACTTGATTCTGAACTTAAAACACTCCTCGTGCTTAGTTTGGATGCTAAGCCGTGTCAGTCATTTGTTTGATGGTATCAACCCTTAATACTCTCTTTTGAATCGTAGTAGTAGCTCTGAGAATGTTAGCCGGATTGAAAAGCTCAACATCATTTTAGACAGTTCCTCTCGTGATTGGTGCGTGGTCTTTGAGATTAGCCATGACTTGACGGAGTGATGGTTCTCCCTTACTTTTGTTTGTGATAGGAAGTTGAAAATTGTATGCTTAGCTGACTGTATTAATTCACACCATCCTCTGAGGATCGAGGAGCGGTATATGAAAGGTCAATTGTGTATACTTTTCCATCAGTGTATGAAATCTCTAGCAGAAAACGATTTGTAGTTGGATAAGTTAAGTCCCAACTAACCGTCAATGGTACGTTGCGAAGCGAAGCGAGAACCCTCAATTATGCCATCTAACGAGAGATCATTATTCTCACATCTCCCTCAGGGGCGACAGCACTAATTGGATAATTTTAGGCTCTTAGGGACAAATGTCTTGCCTACACGTAATTGGCATAGAAAATATAATTTCCATACTGTGCTTCTCTCTTGAATAAAGAATCTTGAACAAAAGTGCAATTTAGTGTCTTGGTATATTTGTTCAAGACACTTTACGAATATGATACTGGGATGCAGCTTGGATTGCGCTATATGCTTTGTTCGAAAGCATGCCTGATATACAAAAATTAGATGTGACATACTCGACAAACAAAGTTGATATATTACACTGTACAAAATGGATTAGTGGGTGTTCGTCTGTAAACCTTATTGCCCAGACCTAGAGCCCAATGGTTATTGGACTGATTATGTGGCGAGTCTCGGATGCGTCTGTCCCTCCAGAACTCAGCCCTAGCCGAATCTTAACATGTCAGCAACCTAAGGCATTAGGATGCCTGTTCGGCGCCAGGATGTTGACGCTGTAATTTAATCCGAAATAGATAGACCCCTGCCATCAACCACCGGCCCAATTTCGCTTAAAGAGTCATTGTGTTCAGTAATCGTGCAAATGTTTGGTCCACTCCTGAGTCAATTCTAGCCTAAATTCAATGTCACCTTGATACCAAGCCGGCATATCCCTGCAGTGCAAGATTTTGTGCTCATGTTGTTCGACCGGAATACGATGTAGCACCAGGTTTCCGAAGTTCGGACTTTCGATTGCGAACGTGCTGCTTTGTAAAAGAAATCACCTGTCAATACGGGGAACATTAATACAAATGGATCAAAAACTAGACACAACACTACGACTTTCACCTATATACATCAGCCCCAGTATCGTCAATGATGACCCGATCTCGTCGAAGCTCTCGGTAGATGGTCTGATGATTCGGCAAGTTATCCGTCAGATCATCTCGAGGCAGCGATAAGTGGCGTAGAAATGGAATAAGTACCTAAAGTCAAACCAACACAAAGAAATCAACCGCAATCAATATATTGATTCAAGATGCCTATGGCCATCAATTTCTTTTAAAATGTAGTGGAAGAAGAAGAGGCAAAAGTGCGGTATTCTTGACATTCATTACATGCGATGATAAGAAGACAACAGTGGCCTGTCGTGTGCCGAATTCTCCCCGGTATCGAATTACCAATTCGGGGATTACGTCCGTGTCTCCAGTTTACAACGTGGCAAGGGGAGTTCCCGAGTGACATCGGCTCCGGGCTTACCAAGAAAGTCTGTTCGGAATGCTGATGGGGCAGACGTTCACTTTCGATATTTAGGCATAAATGTTTGTGTATTAATTAGCCCGTGATTGCTCTAGCTCCAATATCCAAAATTAAAACCTTTATGACTCCTTCGTATCGTCGCACTGAGTTGTACACGCCGTTTCCGGACAATAACCATGGTTGCAAGCAAATGAGCAAAGCCCCAAGTATCCATCGCTCAAATCTGGCAGAGGACATCCTCGGACATTCAACACTTCAGGCTCCTCTTTTGGTGTTCCGTAAGCGACACATGTGCAAGGACCCGGAGGGCAGTATCCGTAGCCACAGGAAAACTTGCAAAGGCCCATGTAGTTCTTTGTCTCACCGTCTGCAACGGTTCCCTCTGCGCAAACCTCTGTTGAACTTGGCGTTGCTTCCGTAGTCTTTGTGGTTTTCGTCGCTTTTGATGTCGTTGTCGTTAGTGTGGTCGATGTTCTGACAAAAGTTGTTAGCCTTGGACTTGCGATATGATCAATCCGGCGACTGACCTGGTATTCTCGTCAGAGGTTTCTGAAGACGTAGTCGGTTCAGTCTCTGTACTAAAGACGGACGTTGGCGACGAGACGATTGTTGAAGATTGTACATCATCTTGATCGATGGAAGTTGCGAGAGCGGCCGCTTCGTCATTATCTTTCTTCGAGGCTACCGATGAACCAACACCACCGCCCACTGCTGCTGCGACCACGACTACGACAACTGCAATCAAAGCAATTAACCAGTTTCGTCGGTTTTTCCAAAACGATTTTTTCGGGGGCGTCCCAGCGCCGGCTTTGTCATGGTGCTCTTTGTCATCTCGGGCGCTGATCGGAACCGTAACTGGCTCAGGTAGGTGGGCGGGCTTTTCAGGTTCGACGTAATATTTGGGGAACTGCTCCTCTAGGTAGCGATGCGCTTGATGCATCTGGTCCGGCTCGACCGCTTCTGGTGAGACTGCATCGTTCGGTGAAACTATTGTTTGGTTCGGCGAGACCACCGTTTGATTCGGCGAGACCACCGTTTGATTCGGTGAGACTACCGTTTGATTCGTGATATGGGTGTTTACTGTCAGGGTCAGCTAAGGATGTTAAAATGCAAGAGTTACTTACTATTCAAGACCATTCTGAAAAACTGATTGCGCTAGTCGACCAAATAGAAAAATAAGTAAGAAATGAGAATTCTCCGAACCGGACCGAATCTTAACAAAGGGCTCTAGTGTTAGAAAGAAGGAGAAAATGGGGAAGGTCTTGGGTGATAAAGTGAAATCTCCCCTTTCCTTCTCTAAAGTATCCATTCTGCCAAGTGATACGGGGCTGTGGAGCAAGAAGTTCTCATGGGTAGTGGCGAGAGTACGGTATTTAGCCCAACTCGCAAGGCTGTCAACCCTGTCAACGACTACGCGATGTAACTCGGAGCCTTAAGCGGAAACTGCCAAGAAGAATTCCCTTGTTGAAATAACCAAAGTTCCGTTTTCATTAGCACAGACCAGCCATAAGGCTACATTACATCCTTGCTAGTGGAATTAGGAGCCCTGCCAAGCACGGTTACGGCGCTCACTAAACTTCGGCAAATGCCGCCACATCCTGTCCTGACTTACCCATGGCTGATATAGGTGACCTAATTAGCTACTTGAAGTGGGAGCGTCGTACTATTGGTTGGAAAAATATGTTCGAGTCGGAGGAGTGAGTAAGCAGCCAGGGACGACTCTTCGGCTGCTAGCCGCGCGGAAGTGAACTAGGATGTCAAGGCGAGCTGGCAAGTGAATTCTGTCTTATGCGACAAGTCGACGCTCTACCAGGGATTTCACGACTGCTTTATGTACTGTCATGGTTGTTGTCCAAGCTTCAGCCCTCGGCTTGTAAATATCAAGCCGCGGGTGTTAACCTTGGCGAGGCGATGGCACGTAAATAGAACCCCAGAATGAGACAGTAACTCGAGATGTCTGGTTGCAGATAATATAGTCTTTGTAAACATGGAGGAACACGAGAAGCAATGGTCGCTGCCCCTAAGTGATTCACAATGAGATGTGGTGCTTCTGACTAACACAACAAAGTCCGCATTGCCTGGAAAGTCCATTCCATCGATATAGAGAGATTATTAACAACCTCACGATGGTCCAACGTCCGTCCCTCTGACGAAGTGATTGAGCATTGCTAGGGCCACTCAAGTGTGCTTCAAACTTGATATTCCCAGTGCAGTGAGATTACTGGTGGAATATAAGCTTTTGTCTGGTGACCTTGCTTATCTTTGTCAAGTGCCACTCGCGAGCGTGATGAGACCAGGAACTCTTGCAAGGGACATGCTGAGGGCCTGTGATCTATTCTAGATCCAGATTATGGTTCACTCTCGCTTAAGGCTCTTTTCCTCCCTTACAAATATTTGCCACGGGTACGGTAGACCAGTCCTGATCCTGACACCCCATGCGCCTTCGTGTCATCAGCGGCCTCTTTTGTCAGCGTAGTCCACATTCTTCTTTTGACAGCTATACGTATCTGTCGCCCTCACTTTTGAAGACCAGTGTGTTTTTGTGCTATTCCTTGACATTCTCCGTATCTTTTGTCTTTAGTGTTACACGCACATTATCTGCTCTTACTGTTCATGTCTGACCGCCATTACGCCCATTCTGCTATTCAACGGATCATTTCCTACATCTAGCTATAAATTCGATTTACACCTGATTCAAGTCTATGGTGACGGACGCCACCTTCAAGCCATGACTCTCCGCCTTCACCGTGAAAGGTCCTTTACCCTCGGGCTTTGACCGAACAATCGCTAATGCCAGTCCACTAAAAGCATTCCTTTGCTTCGAAGGGAACGCAGTGAAGTCTGCAGGAAATCCATTATCCGTAGCAACAATTTCTCCCGGCCCTGTGACAGAGAACACAATGGTGTTATTGGCATCCGGTACTGTTCTCCCCTTCGCATCTGTGATCGCCACTTTCAAAAACGCCAGATCCTCACCATTAGCATCGATCGTCGTACGATCGGCCTCCATCTTGATGGCAGCAGCTTTGCCTGTAGTTTGGACTGTTTGGGTGGCCCATTTCTTCCCGCTCTTGTACACCACTACTCTCACCTCACCGGGTTGATAAATGGTCTCATCCCATCGGAAGCGATACTCTCCTTTCTTCTTCCGCAGTCGTCCTTGTGACTTACCATTGATGAAAAGCTCAGCCTCGTCACCAGAACTAAAGACATGTACAGGTGTCTTTGCTCCAACACGGTCAGGCCAATTCCAATGAGGCACGATGTGCGCCATGGGTAGATCCGGTCGCCATCGCGATTGGTACAAGTAGAATCTCTCTTTCGGGAAGCCTGCCAAATCAACGATACCAGAGTATGCGGTTCGTGCTTCTGGCCAAGGCGGTTCGCCTAGGTAATCAAATCCAGCCCAAGTGAATCCACCAGCGACGAATGGGTACTCATCTTGAGTCTTGAATACTCTGTCCGCAGAAGACCCCGCATCTGCAGAGTAGAGTTCATATCCGGAAATCTCCAGCCGATCGTAATCTGCACCAGAAGTCTCATTGATCGGTGCACTATTGTACGGCGTGACTGGGAATGTGAATGTGCCACGAGTGCTGAGCGACCATCCAACCTCACTACCCACGATGAGTTTATCACTGAAGTTGCCGTGGAAATTGTCGTATTGTCCCGGTCGAGCTCGTGAGCGATTAAGATGCTCATATGCAGGCCCCCATCGAATACCCTCGCCCTGATAATTCAGACTAATGAGGTCGTAAATTTCAGGTAGAGTCTCGTTAGGAAAGCCGACGTTCAATGACCCAGTGACAGGTCGCGAGCTGTCTTCTTCCCGAACTATCTTCTTAAGGTATTTGGCAATTCGCGTTGACGCTGGAATATCGTGGAGGTTCTGTTCCATAACTTCGTTTCCAACACTCCACACAATGACAGAAGGATGATTTCTATCTCGTCGCATAAAAGCACGAAGATCCGGCTCCCGCCAGTCTTTGAAGATGAGATGGAAGTCCGAGGTTACTTTCTCGATCTCCCAAACATCAAAGATTTCATCCACGACAAGAAATCCCATCTTATCTGTGAGCTCAAGTAGTTCGGGGGCCGGCGGGTTATGTGCCATACGGATAGCGTTGACGCCGATCTCACGAAGGATCTCAAGCTGCCTCTTTGCAGCGCGATAGTTGAACGCAGCTCCTAGGGCACCAAGATCGTGGTGTTGGTTCACTCCTTGTATATACACCTTCTGGCCATTGACATGGACCCCATCGTCGGATGTGAATTGCAGTGTACGAATCCCAAACTGTGTTTCATACTCGTCCAGTAGTATGCGACCGTTATACAGGCGTGTGACAGCAGTGTAGAGGTGAGGTTTTTGCGTCGGTGGTGGTCCCCAGAGCTTGGGATTGTCCAATTTGACGCTCGCTTTAACGTTTCGTTTACGAGTTGACCCAGTCTGGATGCTCTTCTGTGGTAAGGATGCCACTTTTCGGCCACGAGCGCCAGACTTAAGATCGTTCTCGAAAATATCCGTTTGAACCGAGATGAGCTTTTGTTTGCCTTTGGTAGGACTAGTAACTTCGACCCCAATCTCAATGACAGCAGATTTGGAAGATACATCTCTAGTGGTAATATGAGTTCCCCAATGAGAGATAGATGTCTTCTCAACCTTTGTAATCCAAACGTTGCGATAAATCCCGGCTCCAGGATACCAACGCGATGAGCGAGCAGTGGGATTTTCCACACGAATTGCCAATTGGTTTTCTCCCCTGATCAGATGATCCGTCAAATCGATGCGGAATGAGTTGTAGCCGTATGGCCAGCCACCCATGAGCCTTCCATTAAGCCAAACGATGGGATATGACATGGCGCCGTCAATTTCCAGAAACACAGACTTTTCAAGGTCGCTGGAGTCAATGCGCACTGACTTTCGGTACCATCCCACTCCTTGCACTGGGAGGCGACCCATGTCTCCTGGAATTACTGGATCTTCCTCAGTGTAAAAGGGACCGCTTATAGCCCAATCATGGGGTATCTTGACATCGTCCCAATTGCTGTCGTCAAAATTCGTTTGTACGAACGGAACGTCGATGCTCGGTTCCTCTTTCGGTCTCTTGTGTTGCAAAGAAGGATCCTTGATGAAGTCATTGCCAGACGGTAGAATCCAATTTTTCAGAACATGAAGGCTTGTTTCGTTGGCATCCGGACGGTAGTCGTAAATAAGATTGTCCGGGGTTGACTCGAACCGCTTGAAGCGCCAGCCATCATGGAGTCTAAGTCGTTCTCGTAGGCTTCTATGATGACCACTGTTGTCGGAAGCGCACTGGGCCGGAACGCTACCAAATGCGAGCAGCAGGCCCAAAATGATCGTAGACAGCATGCCAGCGGCTCTCATGATGTCAGAGCAAGTGTATCCAACAGAAGGCGAGAGTTGCCAGCTCAACCTAGCACTAGAATATCATGTCGACATAGCATGGGAGCTTTAGGGTATAAATGCTGTGACTGATCTGCATGCATTTAGCCTGATGTGATATTCTCTAAGTTAAGGTGATATTAGCCGAGGTATATAGTAGTTTCCATGAGTAACATCGTGTGTCGATCTCAACCCAACTGAGTGTTCGGCAATGCGCCTATTTTGAACCAGCCTAAACTATAGGCTTCCGAGGTCGGATGATAGGTGCGCCTGGCTTATGCTTAACCTTCTTCATCCACCTTCTTCATCCAAGTATTGGAGAAATAATCCACAGCCAATACTACCGTCATTAAAGCGAGCGATTCTTGCCATTCCCCCGCTTTTGCTGAATAGGAAATAGAAAGGATTGCCTTCGCACGGGCGACCATTCTGATGTCACGTAGAGCGGGGTAATGAACCTCTCATCAGACACTGACACCACCCTGTGACATGAAGCTCATATGTAACATGATACTTTCCGGTAGTATCGTCCGATCCTAGGCACTATCCCTTATCCCGGACTGCCGCAACGAGTTACTTGAAGAATCTTGTCGTTTGTGACTCCTGGCCATTGATACCCGTACGCTTGTGTCGTTTCTAACCATGATACCTCCTCTATTTGCAGAATTACTCGGAAAACCATCCTTTTGTCTGACCTTGCTTGGACTGGTGATTGTTGCGATGTTGCCCTGGTAGTCATCGAGCGTGTGACTATCAGGTTCAGAGAAAGAGCCGCCATTGCTCTCCAGGCGACCGGCAAGTTCGTGCATGGAACTTGTTTCATCCTTCGTCATGCTCGATAAACGGATTGATTTCTTTGGTTGTGGCCGCTCGTAACTCTCGGCGAAGGTGTTAGCGCTAGACCCTCTTGTCGTAGCTGGGTTGGTGCATGTCGTAAGAAGAAGGAAAGCGGGTCGAATGGTTGGAAGACAAGCTGCAAACAAGTTGTTAGTAACGGTTGTACAAGCCCAGAAGCCTCAAGAATATGTACTAGATACTGTGAGGAGATTGACCTCCACTGATGCCCAGACTATGACCAGTGATAAGTCCCAGCTCAAATCAAGCGAGGCATCATCCAACTTTGTAGCGATTGAAATGATAACCAGTCCAGCTATACACACCCTGTGTCCGCTCTGTTAGCATATGTACTTGAAGGAGACGTGCTCTGGAGCCGAAGACCTACAGGGTACCAAACATGAACATCAGTAGGACCCCGAACTTTTGTAGCCAAGGTAGTTGAAGTTTCTTGATTTGCAAAATCGGCAACATTAAAATGAAAATATCGATGAGAATATGTGAGAGTATACTACCGAAAATGTACTTGTGAGTTTCGACGCGACATTTAGCAGTTGGCCTCAAGCTTAGGTCCCAGAAGGCTTGGATAGGCATGCATTGGAAAGTCGTAACAAAGACCTAGGAAAAAGGCGATTAGCATAAGTCCGATTTTCTGGATTGAAGTCATACCCGAGAAATCATCCAACATATGGAGGCGCCCAGCAGGATATAGACTGCGATCTTAATGTTCGTGATGCGAAACATACGCCAATAGAAGAACAACAGGGATAGCTTGGCGAAAAAGACTATAAATGCATAAATTTGCTCGACTGTGAACATGAAGTGTAATGTGACAGAGTTGGCCTCTAGACTGGTCATATCCTTTATGTCGTCGACGTGTAAACCGAAGCCATTACTAATCCCTGGAAGTCTAGACTTAGTAGCGAGAGAGGTTAACAGGCAGAGGAACGTACAAAGTGGTATTGTGATGGCCCATGCGACAGTTGCCACCTTTTTTTAGGTCAGAAAAATCATCAAATCCGTGTCGATTCGAGCCTAACATACATAACAAGCGATAGCAAAATAATCATCCCACCAAAAGCCAGCTTTGGTGAGTCTTCTGCTTAGTATACGGAGGAATAGGCAAAAAGTAGCAGCCGCAAATGGAATAAATTCAGCTACCCATAACTTGGGCTGTCTGGTCGCTACCATATCGATGAAAGCATAGATAAGTTGCAAGAGATGCGGAAGTACAGATTAAGAGAAACGAAAGACGAAGGAAGAGAAAAGACGAGAGTTTAGGAGGCATAGACTTCACTATACCGCGAGGCAGGCTGTTTAGCTGATATAACTTTCTCCATTCCTAAGTAGTCACCGATGGTCAACGATCCGGACGAAGTCAAAGCTGCCAAGACTTGCATTGTGACGGTTCTAGACAGAAGGGCTTGGCTCCAAGCTCCGGGGAGGTAGACTTTAATGTTGGCCAGTGGTCTTTTGGCGGCACGTCCTCCGGATGCAGGTAAGCCTGTGTCGCCATTCCTAGCACCTAGGAATTGTGGCGGTTTTGTGGCGTACGTTTCGACCCAGTCGTGTCCTGTGGCGTTTCGTAGCCGGATCTGGCCACGTAAATGGTTTGTAGGCGCCGGGCACTTTGCCCTGACCTTGGGACGAAATAAGGCTGTAGACGCGAGACTTAACCTCTGTTATAGTATCTGAATCGCATTTAACTCATACTGATATTATGCATAAGTTACTCAAAATAGGTTCATACTAATATCTTGGTATTTAGTGGGACTTGGTCTAAATTATTACTATTTTGGAAGAAAATTGGGCATAAAGTTGCTAAGGGTCTTTGTCGAGTTCGCGTCTGAAGTCTTACTTCTCTCCCTTTAGCCTGGTAACTTTAACTCTGATCTGAAATAGATAGCTCTCCCAGTCGTTTGCTAACAGAAGAATTTAGTTACATCATGAAACACAGAGTGGCATTGAAACGATTGCCCAGGATTGCCAGCCTTTCGAGTGAATAGCTTAGGTTCACATTGACTACAAGGTTAAGTACGATCTCGGAAGTTCGAGACTCTCATGTGTTAGTAAAAGCGAGCTCGAAATTATCCTGTTGATCCACCGTGACGCCTATGTCGAGGCTTATCGTAGCCCAACTACCATTAAACAATTAGATGAAGTTCCCATCACAGAAACAATCACTCGTGCACGGCTATGGTGTGCAAAAACACCATGTTTAAAAACGATGATGGCGCCTAACGCATATAGCCACCAAAGGATCGCACGTTTCAGCTTCAGCCACAGAGAAAGGTTGGCGTAACCACGAAAACCAGGAAGCAAGTCTGACAAATACAATTGAATATGCAAGGCGCTCGTCACACGGACAGATTCCATTCTTCCGCATCCTTCCACCACACGACTTTGAAGAACGGAAGAACGCTATACGTTTCTATCAAATACAAAGGATTCGACTCTTCTGCGCTAACTTCGTAATGTATCGCCAAAATCAGCCTATTCTTTTAGAAATGGCAACTCCTTAGGCATCGAGGAAAAGTCGCATGGTGCAAACCGCCACCAGTCTTTGCGTGTGTTCATGAATAGCCATCTAAGTACCAAATGCATAATCCAATTAATTGGCGGGAAGTCATGCCAGACTCCTCCTTCATAGGATTTGTCATGAAGGACGAAGCTAAGAGGAAAGACATCGGTCTGTGAGGCTGTCAGCTAATTCGCGCCTTGTGGACTTCGGACAGTCAAGGGCTGGACATACTCTGAATGCCGCATCTGCCATACTCTTCTTCACAATTCCATCCGTCTTTGCTTTCAACCACTTCTCCCAATCAGTCTTGTCCGAGTACTTTTCTAGCCCCAGCAACGTGTCGATCTCGTTTTGCAAATGTTCTGTCAGAGTAGGCATGAAAGAATCAACAATTGTCTGTAGCTTTATGCCGTTAAGCTCCTCAGTCTCTTTGGTAACTTTGAGCAGGTACTCCCGGTATGACTCCAGACCATCGTGAAACAGCTTATGCTCGTTCACATTAGCGTCCATGAGCCCTGGAACACCACAGATTTCATTGACTTCAGGGAATAGCTCCGTCTCTTCGATTTCGTGATGCTCGTGAATCATGTCGCCCCATCGAAGAGCAAAGTTTGCAAAGTCGAGCTTATCCTTCTTTGTGCCTCTGGCGGCGACGTTGGGGCTTTGCAGATAGATGGCGTTGATACCGCGGATGAGGCAGTTGTGTACAAGACTCATTTCGGCAGCCATTCTGGACACTGGCGTGCCGTGAGATTGTTTCTGGAATAGTCATTAGTTATGGTATTGACGCATTCTTTGGGCTTTATTACCGTCACACCATGTTTGGCAGAGCTGATGAGTCTGAACGGGCCCTCGACAGAGGTAGGTTGTGATGACTTCGACATTGCGGCGGTGCGGTTCTATGCATCAACAAGAAAATTAGGGATTTCAACAGGTTTTATATACGCTTGGATGATTGGGTGTAATAAGGCTGAAGTGTTGTTGGACACCATGTAAGAGTCAGCAGTAATTACAAGGCCTTGATTGGACTCACGGGTGCAAGCGACGAGTTGTCATGTCTTATCTCACGTCAGCACAGACAAGCACCGACTTCCAAATTTGGCTATAAAAGAAGTCACTAGCCCCCATTCATGAGAAAACGTTCCGCTAGAACCCAGCAGGCAGGCGTAATCTCCGATATTACAAGGTGGCATGATCACTTGGTGGCTTGGAAACCAAGCTGCCAAGTTGAATAGAATGAGCGCTGTGCTCAGCCCGAAAGCCGTTCTTGATGAGTCTAACCCTTCTAGGACTATCAAGCGAGGAGGAAGTCCGCCAGTGAGAATAGGACTGGGGCTTGGATGTGGTTAGCCAAGAAGCTAATTATCAGCTGAATCTATTTATGGTTACTCTGAACTTTGTTCCTTAGACTAGTCAAGTTCGTTCTTTAGCGAAAAAGAGTTGCAATTACGATGGATGTATGGCAGGTTGAACTGATGAGCAATTTAAGCTGACGTTAAAAGCTAATTATCTGTGAAGCCTCATATGCAAGCATCTACGCAGCGGCTATTGCAGTACGCATGACCTTGAGGCAGTGGTCGCCCTCCGCGTACGAACGGTTCTGTCGGTTTAGAATTTCAGCTCTAGCATCAATGACTGATGGTCAAAGGCGTAAGCTTTAAAAAATTTTTCGGTGTAACCAGTCGTAACCCTTGACTGCAAGTGGCGTGATATAAGTGTAGTGAATAAATGATCTGGCATTAGGCAGCCACGTCGTGGAGGGGGTAAAAATTGCAGTGAAATTCACTTCGACGCTCGCCCTTAATCACAAGTATTGAATAGTCTATTAGCACGACATCCAGTCAGAAGAACTAATTACGTGCTTTCTGCTCAGATCAACACAACAGCTTTTCAATGACATAAATAACTGAATAATTATGCTGCATTCTGAGCACTTGTGTGCCGAGCGTACCGAACTCTCCGCCTCACAAGCCTTGATGGGGATATAGGGTAGATAATAATCTAAATGGGAAACCAACCGCCAACCACGGCAGGTCCAAATAAAGAATGATAATTATCCAGAAAGGTAACTTCTTCAAATGTAAGACAATACATATGTTTCGGGGTCTGCTTTAATACCGCTTCCATTATGTACGAAGGTCCAAGTCGAATAGAGGGGCTTCAGGCCAGACTTGAGTTTCACACGAGCCGAACTTATGACACTGAATCTGTTGAAGACCTGTGTTCTTTGGACTAGGTAAAGATAACCTCAGCCAGGCTACGGCGCCTCATGGCTATGCTAGTCTAACTTAGTATAGCCACAATCAAATACCACAAGTACAAGGAAAGATAAAAGAGACATTATTAACGCACCGAATCAGAATTGGGTATCGTAGATTTTGTGCAACCGCACCTTTTGTGATCCATATACGAAGTGCTATCAACTAAAAGTAACTGCACGCGAAACGCCGTATAGCCTTCCCGTCCACCGTGTTAGATTACCACAGTCGTGAAAACGTATCACGTTTTGAAGAAAAGCTCGTGCATGACGTCATAAAGCAATCCACTTCATTAAGTTTAGTAACGGATAATCCCCCCTGTCAATCCTCTCCCTCCCATGCAATACTACACAGATTAGGTCAGGATTTGCATCTCAAAAAAAAAAAAAAAAAGGATAGGAATCTTACATTTCACTTAGTCTCCCAGGAGCCGGTGCCCTCAACGACTACCGGAGCTTCGACGTCGAGGCCGGGAAATTCCAGGTCCCCCTCGATCCGAACACCGTTGTCCAACTCGATTTTATAGGTTTCTGGGCCGACTTTACCATCATGTGAACGATTAAAATCCAATTGACTCAAGTCCTCGTATCTAAGCTTAGCCGTGTCGCTTTTGAAAGCCCGGATGGCAGGGCTGATGGTCATATTGTAGGCATAATGAGTGCCGTCGATGTTGAAGTCGGCAATCAGTTTGCCGGGGATGATGCAACTCAAGACTCCCTTCGCTGTTGTCGTTTCTGGGGCCTTGTCTAGCTCAACGTGGTACGTTGGTAGTGCCATCTTCAAGTCGAATAATGAGGAGGAGTTTATGGGGAAGAAAGGTGCGAGCTTGTGTAGGTGATGGAGTTGTCAGGTTTTAAATGTACTAAGAAGGAAGACCCCCATTTTTTAATAGGCTTTTTCCACGGTCGACAGGCTACTTAAAGAGAATTTTGGCCTGAACAGTGTCGATTGCATGTTGAGTGATTAAAAATGTGTCGTAAAAAAGAGGGTCTTCGTTTTGCGTGGAGAAAAAGTATGAACTCGTCATAGCGCACTGAAGCATCGTGAGATAGATCGAGCGATCGCTTATGACGCAAATAGAGACATGCTACTACTGCTATAAACACTCACTCGTGACATGTCATTGTCAGAAGCTGCAGACAACGCACTCACTGCTTAAATCCCTCGGACCTAGGAAAAAGGCACCTGACGTCAGTCTAGATTCTATAGTCGCAGATCTTCGATCCACATCCCGCTAGAGACTTCACGACACGTTTCTGATAGGCCAAAGCCGCAGCCAACTACCCGCTCCCCCAGTTATATGTCGTAGCCTTTCCCAGTCAGTTGTCACAGCAAAATCTTAATGCGACTCAGGGCAGGGGATACCTGGCCAAGGGCTACGTCGGACGACATTAGTTTGCTGATTACCGGACACCCTTGCGGCTATCTTCAACATGAGAGGCGGAAGTGTAATCCTCGGTATTGTAAAGCCCGAAATTAGTAATAGTTGGAATATAAACTTTGTTGAGCAGAACTATTGTTATGATTCGCTATGTAACAAAAATAAAATACTCTTTTGACCCCACCTCATTGGTTTCTACTCTCGCACAATACTCATCCCGTGGAAGGAACGGCTCACTAGGAAAATAATGAGTGGAATTTCCCCTCACCTGGAGCTCTGCTTGTCCAATGCGTCTGTACTCGCCATTTCTTGCACCCGTCGGTTCCAAGACAATCCCACTGTCGATTCGTGGTGACGAACGAAACACAATGGGTAGCCAGAAGGCCCGAAAGGTCTCGTTCCCTGCGTGCTGCTCGAAGTCATCGAAGTCCATGCTTTCAATAATTGTACGGCCGCGCAATGTGCGGTTCTCATCTATAATGATACCGCGGTTGTTGAGACTCGCGTATACGGTGCATTCCTTCAGATATTCGCACTTGATCTCTAGGGTCCCCCGGACGATTTCCCCAAAAGGATTTGAAGGGGTGAGGTACTCGACGTCAATATTTTGGATGTCGATGTATTCTTTTGTGACGGGCCATGTGTAGGGTGCGCTGTTGAAGTACTTGATAGAACCGGAGTTAGAAGCCCACAACCATGTTGGGGCTACTGCAGGATCATATCTTTGGCCACGGCTTGTGCCCCAGCAAAGCTGGGCGGCCAACTCATTTTTCCACATACCTGCTATATACTCATCAGGCGTGTCCCTCTGAATAAGCTGGGCGATAGCAGAGATGGCCACAAGTTTATCACGGCCGAAAGTCAGCCGGCAGGACGAGTACTGCTCAACGATAGAAGGCCAACCGGAGCGAGATAACCAATCATCGCCTTTTGGAAGATCGAGAGAACAGTTCAGGTAGTGTTGAACCCTTGGGATGCCTTCATTCCATATCTCACAAGCTGTGAGAGAGCGGCAAACCCAGAAGATCTGCTGCTTCGTAAAGTGAAGTGTTCGTGGTGAAAGAAAACGTTCTTGAACGACCCAAGCTCGACTCATAAGAGGAATCTCGTCGATGGGCTGTTCGAGTAGCCCAGGAGGGAAACACTCGTATAATCTGGACGTAGGCCCATCCTTTCCTAGTAGGACCTGACATCTCCAATTCTCCTCACGGTCAAAGAGACATCCCACCTGTCCGTCAGATGCACTTGTAGCTGCAATATTCAATCCTGAGCGCCCGTACACACTACCCATACGCACTGACTCATGTTTCCAATCTTCAGCGTCGTCTTGAATGATACAAAGGGAGTCGATCCAAATGTACTTGAATCCTAGGGTCCGTGCGATATGTATGGCTTCTTGGAATGTCTTGGGCAAGTCCTTCGATGGGATGCATTTTGTGAAGTCGGAAAAGTTGGATTTTGTGAGGGTAAGAAATTTCTTGAGACCCCAACAATGGCTAAGAGATGCGTATGGAGTTGATTTGCATATAGCGGACGTGTCTGCACATAGTCGAGGTTCATCCTCGTCTATGACAATGAGCCGGGTGGGGAGTGTCTCGGCAGTAGTATCGGAGTGAGCCTGGCAAGTGTGTGATGTATTGCAATTTTGAAGCCATGTCTTGCATAGTCCAAGAGCGTCCTGTGTATTTCTCATCTCACCAGGAGGACTATTTAGCACAACTATAACAAGGACTTAGCCACTCCTGATGCAATAAAAGCTCTGTTGCCCCTACCTTGTTGAACTCCAGGAATCAAGAATGCCCTGGCTGACCAAATTTGCCTTTCCATGTTCGTCTCGTTTACAGGATCTTCGAACCAATACATGCTTATCAACACAAGCATTCCTTCTTCTGGGTTTCTTTCATCGTTGAGCCTGTAGATGGCGAACTTTCCGACGTTGCTCACAATTTTCTCAGACTCATCCTGGGGACCCTCTAACTGGCCATTAATGAGAAGCTGGGTACACAAAACACACCCAGATCTGGCAGACTCCTCAACTTCGGCAACAGTGTCGTACCATCTGAAGTCGAGACCGAGTGGTTCTGGATGAGGCCAGGGGTCGAAGGGGCGCTGACATCTGTCACAGAGTGCGGCTGGTGGTTGGAGCACGCCAGTCGAAAGAGGTTCGCTAGTCATCGTTCGCAGGAGGACTGATCGAGTGAGCTTGAGAAACAAGTGACACAGAGCAACTTTTGGGAGTATAACAGATGTCCACGTGGAGATTACTTGCGCTTAGTAAACATGAATTAATGACAATGGACTTGACGTTTTATTCCCGCATTTCTTACTTGCCCCGCTCAAGTCACGTGTTTGTATGTACGACGCACAGGACGTCTGTAAATCAGTTGTATGTTTCTCGTGAACAGACTAGCGAGTTAGACTATCTATCGTCTCGACAGCCTGATAATTCTCTGAGGACTCTCTTGATTCTGCGTAGAGGCATTGAGTGGTTACCATCGCGAGCTCCGAATTCCAATTCTACATCTTATCATGCGCGGCTTGGCTTGTTTGGCTTGTCGTCGACGAAAATCTCGATGCAAGAAGCAACCAGGCTCTTCCGGATCATGCCTGATGTGTCTTTCTCATGAGACTCCCTGCGAGTATCCAACGGCCAGGCGTTCGCCTCGCAAGAAGCCCTCACGAGTATCCCCCTCAACTACGCAAATGGGATCCCAAAATTTCGAAACAGGTACCATACATACTGTTGACGAAGGTGCAGTATCTTCTGCCTTTCAGGCACCAATGCCGTCGCATATTGCCAATGTGTCGCTACCAACAAGCCACAGCAATGCCGTGGGCCAAGATGTAAGCCTGGAAGGTTTCCAAGCCCTCGATCCACCACCGCACAGTAGTAGCAATTGTAGAGTCCTGGGCCCCATTCTGGATAGCGACAGCAGAGTCATGATGGATTGCTTCCCACAGAGTCTCGGCGATCATCGTGTCGTGAAACCTTTCATGCCTTCAATGATTGCAAGGACTTCGTCAGTGTCACCTGTATTTGTAACTACAAGGAGGCGACCTGTCGGGATAGATGAGTTGTCGAATCCGGCGCAGGCTAATCTCAAGCTAATTGAAAGGTTCCTACATCCTTTCATCCAAAATCTTGTGGAAATGTGAGCGTAAACCGTGGCTTCTTAGGGGCATTGCTAAAGCGCCTTGATATAGTTTCTTGACTCGGATCAATCCGTGCTTTCCTTTGCTTGACCCAGAAGATTTCCGGGAGCAACTTAGCAACGCTGAACCCAAGAATCGCACCTCCCCTGCCCTCTTAAGCTGCATGTATGCACAGAGTATCGCATTCTGGACGTCTGATCCCGCTTTAGTCCAGGAGTGACGACCAGATGAGAGATTTATATGGAACTTGGCAAGCGAGGCGTTATTCTCTGAGCTTCGACTGTGTCCTGGTATATACACAATCGCTGCTGTACTACTCAGCGTTGGCGGAAGGCCGTCGACTTTGCCATTCAACAACTCTGGCCAACTTGGCTTTGCAGTTAGTGTCGCATTTGCCATGGGATTGAATCGAGATCCTTCAGCGTGGGACATCCCAGAACAGGAAAGAAAGCTCCGCAGAAACGTATGGTGGGCTCTTTTGATTCACGATAGATGGTGAGCGTGGCTATCTCTATCGGTGATCTAGCTGATTCGTGTTTCACATATAGGTCAAGCTTCGCGTGCGGAACTCCACCGCGCATCCGAAATTGCCAGAGCAACATGCCACTCCCCAATCTCAAATTGCTCTCCATATCCGGACCGTTGGAACAGCAAGAGGCAGAGATCTACGTTGCATTGGCTAGCCTTACCGAGATCTTGAACTATTATCTTGAACACATACACCAATTTCAATCAGTTTCGACCTTTAGTATAACTCCCCTGGAAAACAAAGCTCTATCTATTCAATGGGGGTTTGTATTGACTATCATGGTCTGAAACGACCAGTGGCCGAATTCGACGGATCGTCCTTCGGGGTGTCGATATGGACGTATCTGGAGCCGCAAACCTTCGTCTAGCTTTCCTGTCAGTTCAGTTTTTGTATTTCAGGATTTCGCTGGAGGCATCAAGACGTGAATCCAGCGAAGTTGCAAGCGACCGTTTCAATGAAGAATATCTCCAAACTCGTCGAACAGCTGAGGACGTTGTGGTATTCCTGGAGGAACTTAGGTCTTCACAGCTTCGGGACTTCTGGATGCCACAATCAGCAGCTACAATTTGTTTTGTGATGTCCTTCTCGATACGAGCTACAATCGAGTGGGAAAGTATAATTGTGGGTTGGACTGGAAACGAGACATTGAGTTTGGCAAGAACTCTAATAAAGACTCTTCAGTCACATAGGCAGAATTATGATTGGGATATTGTTTTTAGCTGCCTAGAGCAGTATTCTGAGCTCATGAACTGGCTTGATGTCCAGGATACGAGTACGGGCGCCGGGGATATCAATTTCGATACACTCGATGCTTTTATCACAGACGGAGCGTTTCAAGACACGTTGTTGTATCCAATGATTTTCGATTAGGGAACCAAGACTATGTATATAGAGGGGGTGGCCCATCGGTAAGTGGTCAATGGGCTACCCGATGGCTTAGCCTCCGAGCTCAAGCCAGTGGGTTTAAATTCCACGCCCCCATCACTACATAAAAAACGCAAAGCTTTGCGATGCTAGCTAGAAACAAAGCCTCTCCCTTGGAAATTCCTGGCTTCACGAAACCGGCTGTATACTTGGTGTTGTTGCAAAAGCCTCCTCTAAAATCCTAAGCCCCTCATCTAGCTCCCTTTCAGTCGTGGTAATTGGTGGTGCAATGCGAAGCGTTCCGCTAAAGTAAGAATCACTTGAGAGATTAGCCCATAGACCTCTACGGAAGGCGTTTTCTGCGACCCTCCTGCCAAGATCTACATCCGCCGTCTTGGTCTCTCTGTCAGAAACAATCTCAACACCTGCCATCAATCCCCGGCCTCGAACATCACCCACGCAGCTTTACTTAGACTGCATGTCATGTAGACCGGCCTGGAGTATCATGCCAAGGGCTTTGGTATTTTCAGCAAGATTGTCTCTCAAAACAGTTTCAAGCACTTTGTCGCCGACAGCGCAGGGCAAAGGATCATTTGCGTGTGTGGTGTACATGCAATAACCCTTCTTGGCACACTCATCGTTGATCTCAGTGCTAGTGGCAACTGCACTGAGAGGCAGACCGTTCCCAAGCGTTTTGCTCAAAGTGACAATATCTGGCACGACTTGCTCGTGCATGATCGCCATCAAGTCTCCGCTACGTCCGATACCGGTTTGTGCCTCGTCAACAATAAGAAGCATACCTCTCTTCTCGCATTCTCTCTTCAACGTTTTCAGATATCCAGGGGGAAGGGCATGAATACCAGCAGAGGACTGGATGCATTCGACGATGCATGCTGCAAGGGATCCACAAGATTGCATGTCAATCATAGACCAGCCATGCATCATCTCTTTTTCCCAATCATGAGAACCATCAGGTTGACGAAAGATAGAACGGTAAGAGTTAGGTGCAGGGAGCGCAAAAACTCCAGGCATGTTAGGCCCATGACCCTTACGTCCGTATCGGTACTGAGCACCCAAGGCTTGAGCTGTCATACCATGCCAACTAGCTCCGAGGCCGACGATCTCGAACTTTCCAGTGAAGACTTTCGCAAGCTTGATGGCTGCCTCATTGCTTTCTTCGCCCGTAGACAAGAAGAAGGCTTTGTCCAAGCCCGGTGGCAACATATTGTAAAGACGCTTCGCAAGGGATATAACAGGTGGTGAGAGCATCCCAGTAAACAGATGGTCGAGTCCCGCAGCGTGATCTGCTATTACCTGGACGATCTCTGGATGGCCGTGGCCTAGGAGGCAAGACATTTGTCCTGAGATCCAATCTAGGAACTTATGACCAGAGGCGGTCCAAACGTACCGCCCGCGGGCTCCGACGATTATCTCTTTACGAAAGGTGACACCTATGTTGCCGAGGTACGTAGTGGCCGCCTCGGAGAGTACATCTTGGCTCATGCCCTTGTAAAGAATAGGGAGATCTTCCGCACTCTCTTTGTCGTTGGGAGTCATCTTGCGTTGAGGATTGTTGGATGGTTAAAGGCTGTGTGCAAACGATTTGAAGGAGGTAGGAGCTTGGGTAAACAAAGTGGTCGCTGGTGGGATAGTCAATTATTACTTGAGATACTCCAGCGGATTTATAGACTCCAAGCAGTCTCAATGAGAAGATTGATGTACCCTAATCAATGAGCACCACGGCGCGGGTAACCTTAGGCCGCGGTCCGCGGTGGCTATCCTGTATGGGGCCTGTTCTAGTTTGTGCAACAATTAGGGTCGAGACTCTACTCACTCCTTGGATCCTCCTCGTCAAAAGCCTCTTTTCTCTTTTCGTAGCTTAATTTCAAGAAGGATCGTATCATGTGCCGTGTCAGAGTTGTTCATAGACTTAGACTCCAAATTCTGGCCTATCAGTCGTCTGTAGCCTGGTTATCACTCAAGCCTTGCACCAACCTTAGATACGATACGATAGTCTCTTACGCATCCGCTAAGACTCTTCAATAAGCCTCTACGTTTGACCTGTTCATCGAGCACATTCTATAAGCACGGCTTCCAGCTATCTGATGGCCGATGAGAAGAGGCTTAGATTGGGTTGGCAAACAAATGGAAAATCCATTTTTGTATTTGTTATTGTTAGTGTGGCTGCTCTCATCAGCCCGGGATTGGTGGTGGCAGTGCTGTGTCAGCCCTGCAAGGGGGTTGAAATACCCAAGTACCCCTCAGTTTATGAATCGCCATCTTCTCGTTTTCGAATTTCTAACCTTTGTCGGGTAAAATCTAGTGCAGTATGGATCCGCTATCCGTTTCGGCATCAGTCGTTGGGCTTCTAAGCGCCGGGGCCAAGATTACATCAATTCTTTCAACTTTCGTTGGCAATGCTCGAGAGGCGCCCAAGCTGGCACAAAGTCTTCTCATCGAGATGCACGACATCACGGCTGCGCTCGGGTCCTTGCAGTCCTACATCAATGGACGAGTCCAAGCTCCCGCCGATAGAGGAGCATTGATACTTTTGGAACACGTCCTAACCACTCTAACAGGATGCGTGACAACGTACTCGGATCTTCAGGCCATCGTCGGCAGCTTGAATGTGAGCTCGGATATGGGTAAGCTTGATAAGATGAAGTGGGCACGTCAAGAACCCAACATCAGTGTTATCGTCCAGCGCTTGCAGAATCACAAGTCCTCGCTGACTTTGATGTTAATGGTCTTGCAGTGGTACGTCTCTTCTCATATACATATACTTGGACTTGTTTGCTCATTCAGTAGTGACACGATGAAAGAAGCTGAAGGCTCGACCCGTAACCTTTGCGCTCTTGTGGACGAATTGCTGGAGAGCCACAAAGACCTGGCCGATCGCATTAGAGGACTAGAACGAGAAGAGTCAATTATTTCTGAGGCCTTCATGGTACGAGATCCTACGCCAAGTACTAGACAAACGAGAGTGTCAAAAGCTGTGTCGTCTATCGAAACTGAAGGTTCTGTTACGGAATTCACATTCGACCAGGATTTGCAGGCGTCCCGCGTTTACAATCGCGCCATTGGCCGACATTCCATGACATCGCTTACAAGTACTGCGCTCTACATGACTGCTCTGTCAATCTTCTCCCAGCTGAGCCTCTCGCAAGTTTCCAACATCTCATTCTATGCTTTGCCAATCTACTCGGTTGATCTGAGCAATAGTGACTGTTATATATTCGGCGAAGAGGGAGTTATACCAGTCTCTGAGGGCAGTCAGGCTCCTGCATCAACACCGACGCGTAGGAAGCAAGTAGACGAACCTTTAAACACCTATGGAACATCTATTGAGGCTCAGAATCCCTTACGGCTTCTCGGCCGTTTTGCAAGGAGGCGAAATGGTCCAGTTATTAGCGCTCCAGGGGATCTCGTCCACGTCACGCATGTAGTATATGACTCTTCGATAGGAACCTTCACGGTATGGACACATCCCATCTTCCTTCACTCGCAACATGCACTACAGGTGCGCAACTGATACTGACTGAAACCAGGGACTTCCCTCAGAATGGCAAAGACTGCTCACGTTCGAGATCCCTCGACGTGCCCCACCACCACCACCACTGTTATCTCGGCGAGCAGACAAGGCTGTTAATGACTACATAAGACGTGCCCTACTACCACCACCACCACCATCACCACCACCACCACCATCACCACCACCACCACGACGAAAGATTTCATATCCGGTGCCTGGCGATTCTCCATCGGTACCGACAAGATTGATTACAAAGCAGCGAGAAATTGGTCTGCCTTTTTATTGAGCTTTCCAACTCCATTCACAGCGACAAGTTGGTGATTTTATGCAGATCCCTCTCGAGAGTAGTCTCAAACTCCTTTATCTTAAGCAACAGACTTTCCCACACTCCGGACTTAATTGTATCATCTTTAAGTCCTGCCAGTCGAGTCTTGTATAAGCTCAAAACAAGGCTGACCTGAAACTGAAGGACGTACTGATAGAGAATGGACAAATCATTCTCGAGCTCTTCCTCCATCTTTGTGTCTCTTCTCAAGGAGACAGCCCATAGCAGGTGTTCAAGCTCGACGTAAATTCGCATACGGGATGTCACATATGTGAACCCTTCCTGCTGGGCCTCCTCTGCGGCCCTGGGGTTTGTCAAGAGAGGTCAAGTTGTACAAACTCTAGCCCACACCAATGAGGCTTCGCGAGACGCTTTGACGCTTTGACGGCCTCCTCGACAAGAGGTTTGAGATTCTGAACGAACCGAGCTGTTTCAGCGATTCGATCTCAAGGGACAAATTTAGGGCCGAAAATCATTTGCTTGGTCTTTTTCTCTTCCATTCGCCGTAAGCCATTGCGAGTTACTGTCTCTAGTTGCTCTTGACGGTGCTCCAGGTCTCTGATGTCATTGTGGTCCTTCATCGCATCCGAGCTTTACACAGTTTAGTCAAGTTAGCAATGATGGAGTGTAGAGACAGCACGGACGGCATCTTATAACAAGTTTTGGTGACAGTTCCCGTGAGAGCAGGTCCTCATATTCGTTCACCAGTTTAGACAATATGAGTACTGTTTGTGTCGTCTAGCTCCCAGCCGGGTGAAACGCATATGTGTCCGTACAAGAGCCAACCATACCATTCTCCAGAGACTTCTCAGCCCTTGATCTGTTGTTGGATCTAGAGATGGCTCCCCAGTTTGGGGGAGGGAGGCTAGGTTTCATGTTTTGGTAAGCGGTTGAGCTAGGTCATTAGTCGGGCGACTCGTTAGCGGAACAATAGAGTGATGCCGGGAGATTCGGATCCTAGCAAGTCAAAGTGTGCTAGCAAAGCTCATCAGTCGATTGCGGAGGGAGAAGGCAGGGCTAGGGACCAGGTACGCGACTAAAGCGGGTCAGTCTTTAAGTCCAGCTCAAGAGAGATCTTCTCGCCTTTGACAACACATCCTTGCATCGTGTATGGCTCTAGGCAGACTGGGTAAATAAGCGGAATACGCAATCCTTGCCTGCATACGCTGTCAATATTCCACCGCCCTTTAGGAAACCAACTCACTATCCCTCGTAGGGCCCTGGAAGGCAAGCCCTTATTGGGTGCCCAATCGATGTTATGCGCGAGAGTATGTCTACATCTACCATCGATAGTTGCTGGCTCAGCTGAAGGTGCGTTAATTTTCAAGATACCAGCCATCATTATTAAACTCCTCATCGTGAGCCCTCCCTCCTCGCCCTATGGTCAATTTCTGGGAAGTGCTACATCAATTCTGGAAACTGGAGATTTCCGATTGTAGATGTAGCACTAGGCGCCTTCATTTGAGACCGTAGAAGTGGGCTCATCTTCGTTTCCATCTTATCGTACCCAGCATTCATGATGAGATGACGGAAGCTTAGGCACAACAATCGCCCGGTGGACTTAATGCTACAGTTTCCAAAGTTTGAGCTTCGCTGCTGAGCTGGGTTGTCTCAAGGGTGGAAGAGAAGGCAGATCTACCGGCTTTGATATTTAGAAGAAGGAGTCATACACGGTACTAATTTCCCTGCGCTGCAGCTCAGAGGGCAAATCATGCAAGTATTAGGTATTAATGCCGCCTAGGTAGGAAAGGAAAACTGTGTTCTTTGTTGTTATTAATTTTGGGTTGCTGTAGAGATTATACAGTAGAAATTCCAGAGTTCAAAAATTGCTTGGTGAAATTAGAGCCTCCACTCACATGTCAGTCACACCAATTACAGAAACCTGGTGATCTTATCGGGTTGTGATGACAGATCTCCGAAATTTCACTCTGAATCAGTTTGTGATCTTCACTCAAACAACGTCCCCCAAGCTCGAAGCACTCTACACAAATGGCAAAGTGTCCACCATTGCAAGCTTCACAGGCATACAAAGCCTCACATCGTGACATGTTTAGAGTGCATATATCGCACCCTATACCACTTTGATAGAAGATTGACTCAATCAGGCCTAGCTTCGCTTGCTTGATTTCATCACATAAGGATATTCCATCGTTCTTTGCATAATCTAGTAGTACTTGTTGTAACACAATGTTCCCGCTTCTTTTAGCCCACCACCAGATGGTTCGCCCGAGGCGATCTTGGGAAGTAACGTCAACTTGTCCAGTAGCCAGAAGTGCTCTGACCACTTCAGTACAAGAATGCCGTACAGCTATCGATAGGTCTGTTGAACCAAAATAATCTTCGCGATGGAATTCGAGGGAAAGTTGCTCCAACAAAAATATTGCGGTAGCCTCTTGCCCGTATATGATGGCGTGAGTGAACGCCGTCCGTCCAATGTTATCTTTCGCATCAGTGTCAACACAGCCGGTGGCGAGAAGGAGCTCAACAACAGATGCATTCTCCAGGAGCGCAACAGCCCCAAAAAACGCCGTCCGACCCCAGATATCCCTCGCGTTGATATCGACGTTACCGGTGGCAAGAAGAAGTTTAACGGAGGCTTCATTATTGTTCCTGATAGCGGCAAATAATGCCGTCTGTCTAAACGCATCTGCTTCGTTCACGTCGAATTTACCGGTAGCGAGGAGAAGCTCAAGCGTAGTGTGATTGGTATGAGTTGTGGCAAGGGACAGTGCTCCTTCGCCATCTCGATCTTTTGCATGGATATCGACCTCATCGATGGAGAGAAGAAACCCGACAGTCGCCCTTCGCCCATTGAAAGCGGCCACTAGAAAGGGTGTGATTCCGTGAATGTAGGTTGACTTGACATTCACATCAACCTTGCCAGTGTCATAAAGCAGCTTGACAATTTCTTCGTGCCCGTTTTCAGAGGCTACCAAGAATGGAGTTTGGCCTTTGTCATTCTTGGCATCAATCTTGACCTTCCCAGTGTCAAGGAGTAGCTCTACAATAGCTTTGTGCCCATTTTTAGCGGCTGCGAAAAGTGTAGTGTCGTTGGTGTAATCCTTGGCATCGATATCAACCCTGCCAGTGCCCAAAAGTAACCTGACGATGTCTTCATGCCCATTCGAAACCGCCGCCCAGAACGGCGTCCATCCCTGGCCTTCCTTTTGGTCAACGTTGAATTTGCCGGTATCAAGGAGTAATATGACAATTTCTTTGAACCCATTGGAAGCTGCATAAAAGAATGGTGTCCGGCGGGAGTTATCCTTCGCATCGACGTCAATCTTGGTAAAAAGTATTCTTCCCACCAGAACATTGAACTTAGCCAAGCCCTTTTGTGTCGGAGTCTGACATATCATTTCGTTCTCTGTGGCCAAAACTGGTTTGCCTGCACGAAGAGGCCATTCAACAATGGGTGGCCTAGGAGGAGCCCCTGGTAGGCTTTTGCCGGCTGGCAGCAATGACCAGCCCCGTCCATCTTTTGCTTCCAGCAGGAGTCTAACGATGTCTTCGTGCCCATTCTCGGCGGCCCACGATAGAGGTGTTCGACCCTGACCATCCTGCGAATGGATGTCAGTCTTATTCTGATGCGCCCTCAGCAAAATTGCTTGTAGCGGTCCCCTCAGCCCATACCGTGACACAATGTGAGTCATGGTGGTCTTTTTTGGCACAATTCCCAAACTTGAACCTAAAATTTCATTGAGCCTTGTCCATTTTTGCACGAGTTCATCGGATGGCCACCTGAAATAGTTCAATAGGTCATCTTGCGGGACATTCCTCATCTGGCTTTGTCTTGAATGCTCCACCCACGAGGCTGTGGCATAGTGTAGCAAAGCAAATCTAGATATCATTCCATCTAGTCCCAGGCTCTTCAGGTCGTTGATACTCGGCGTCTCCAAGTAGCGTATGCATACCCTAGACATCCTATAGTGTGTCCATCCTGCTCCATCAACCACATCGCCTACTGGGGTCTCAGTTACGGCTCGTTGTCCTGCATTATCCAAATGTGACAGGTCCTTCTTCACGAGAAAGTCTTTGACAGACTCATGAATAAACTGGACGGTCTTTGTATTGGATGATGTAATAACTTCTGCGAGACCGCAGCTAAGCATTGGAATCCTCGTCTCATAATCGTCGTCGTTGGCGTAATTTGCCGATGTGTTGCCAGAATCTGTGTCAAATTGTACGGCACACTTCAATTCTTCGGGAGACAGTGGCCGTAAAGCAAAGCAGATCCAACGAACCAATATTCGCGAAGTGTTGTCCATTTTCTGGAAAATCTGCAAATAAATATCATCGAGCTCAGGAGGGGCCGTACTGATTTCCGCCTGAATCTCATCCCAGGTCCGTCCATCTAGCATACGAGTGATCACTCGTTCTGCTATGAGACGCGCCAACAAAAAGATTCCTGAAGCACGGCTTGCAATCAGCTCCTCAATCCCGACGGGAATCCTAGACGTCTGAGTCGAGAGCTTGGTCTTCAGGTATGTGAAAATGTCCTGCTCGTTCTTTCTATCGAGAATAATGTCGCGTCCATATTTGAAAGACAAACGTGGGTACTTTCGGCAAGCAAAACATATGCGGAAGGGTATGTTCGAATTTGGGATTTCCTGAATCCAACTCTCGAAGTTACGAACTAGTTCCCTGGCACTTTCATCACCGCTTTCGTCTAACGCATCGACAAACAGCCAGATCGGGCGATTTCGAAGAACTCGTTCCAGTGAAGATCGAAAGTAGCGCTGTAATTCGTTTTCATGCCACTGCCACTTTTCTCCGTGATCACCCATATTCTTGCACCGCTCCTCATAGGTATAAACAAGCTCAAGAACTGCATCGGGCACTATGCGTAGCAGCTGATGGAGAAGCGATCTGAAGAGACCGAGTGACGTTCTCTGGAGCTCAACACCGCGGCCGTGAAAGAAGAATGAGAGAATAATAGCGTTGTCTCGGATTTTGCCTGCTTGGACCCTACCAAGAGCGTGTTTAAGTAATGTCGACTTCCCAGAGCCAGGGTTGCCCCTAATCCAGAGTAAGCCTCGGTTGCTCTTTTCCCAGGATTTATAGGTATCATGTTCGAAAAGCCATTCGCAAGTGCCAGTGGTGGCAGTATCGATCTGCTCAGGCCGATGTTCCATCTGCAAGAAGGCTAATGATCGTGAGCAAAGCACGTGCGGCGAGCCTTTGGGTACGGAAGAGCCTAATGTTACTTAGCTAGGATACCACGGCCCGAACTCGAGAAATCCCCATACTTACCTATATTAACGTCACCCCAGAAGACAGCCCCCGGAAACTGGTTGCCATTTCCTAAATTGATGTTCTGAACACTTCCATCAAACTCGTTATACTGAGATCCACCCTTGTTGTGGATTTTTGACCCCGCACTCCGGTTTGCCATCTCGCGTATAAGATCTGGCGGGGGGGTTGAGCTTTCGCTCAGTCGAAATTATCCTTTGCTGAGAATCGATAGGCAAATAGATGAAAGTAACTCTGACGTTGGAGGAGGTTCTGGCAGAAAGAGCGGAATATTGACTCCAATTCGGGTTTGCAGGGAAGTTGGCGCCAGGAGCGATCAATCAAGATTGAAGCCGAGCCCTTCAAAAGACGAAGATGACAAGTTCAAGACGATACAGCGGCCGTCTTATGAAAATAGTGAGTGGCTGCCTTACGGGGCTGATCGAGTAAGCTAAGGCTCCAGGCCAGCGAGCCTTAGTTGATGATCATGGGTTGGTCTGGGAGGGGCACAGCTGCAATCCGGTACAATGCATATTATTCAAGCCGGCAAGTTTACCTCGCACTTCGCCATGGGCAGCTTACCATGACACCAGCCACATATGTATGTTGGCTTCTTCGCCCGGCTTACTTGGGGCGATGTCTGACACCGCCGGGCGATCCAAGCTATTTGCATGCATTGATACCTAATGATCTACACCGGGGTAGGGACCTTCATCCCAGAAAATGCTCAAAGTCACTGCTGCTGGTACTGAGGGCTCATAGTGGCTGCATGTTTTGTTGCTTCAGCCAGCCACTAACGCCTACTCCATGCTGCCCATGGTTTTATAAGAACTGACAAGCTGAAGGCTGAAGTACGGCGTATCTCAAGCCCGCAAGGGCTATGGGTACCGATGTAAGCCTTCGCGACAAGTCAGAGGTGAAACCACCCTGTAGTTATGCGACCCCGCACCTTGACGCTCAGAAATAACAGCCCATCCTCCTGACTTTACTTTGGGTGCTGATTCAAAGGACGGGGTAATTTATTC
Source organism: Fusarium torreyae (assembly GCA_027945595.1). Taxonomy (NCBI): domain Eukaryota; kingdom Fungi; phylum Ascomycota; class Sordariomycetes; order Hypocreales; family Nectriaceae; genus Fusarium; species Fusarium torreyae. Next base: position 322,105 of record JAOQAZ010000032.1, on the reverse strand, counting down.
ATCAGTTGGTCAGTTGGTCTGCAATTTGCCCTTCATTCGTGCATTCATTATTTAGTTTATGCTTTCACGCGCAAGGAGGAAATAACTGGAGAGAGCGAATTTCCGTATGATATACTCTGAATGGAGGTAAGCTTAAGAAGAATGGTATCGGGCCCGTCGTGATTGACCCTAGATCACAAACTTCGAGTTCTCGGTAGGAGTCTGCCAGCAATGTCTTGTTCGGGTAGGTTAGGTCGTTATGGCGATGGAGTTGACGACCTCGAGTCACTGATACGGGATGGCAGGCTCTGGTGGTTTGAGTACGTCAGTTGGTAGAATTGAGAGGTCAAAGTGTTCCCGGGCATGTCTTGCAACTTGATCGAACATCGAGACGGTACCTAAGGCATATTTGAAATAGCCTAATTGTTCACATCTTCATATCAATCTAATTGCCGTGCAAACGTATACTGATATTGCTAGGATGTTTGGCATGTGTTCTTGGACGAGTTTGAGCGGCACGGCTTATCGATAAACCTGAAAGGGTAAGGGCTCGGTCCACGAAACTGCCTTGCAGTGGCACTCGCCTTGACCTCTCCCTTGTATGATCATATGTATCTTCGCTTGTATAGACTCACTGTTCCCAGGATCCCACTGTGACTAGGCTGTTTCCTCATTAAGGTAATGCATTTCCAGGTAAAGAACGCTGGTTCTTCCACGACTACATGTGCCTTCAACAAAAAAGTACACATTCAGTCACATATTCTTGGGTCGTGAGTTGCTGAGCGGGACTTCTTTGGTGACTTGCATGAGCTGCAGCTGTGCGAGGCCTCGAAGCCAGATTCTTGCATGCACGTGTACTTATATAGCTACGTTATTCAATATTTCGAAGAGATAGATCAAGGTCGCACTTGTCTGCACGTGATACCCCATAATATCTCAAATCGATGCACTAAGCTAAACCATAAGTTAGGCCATGAGGCTAATTCTTTTATTCCGTTAGTACAAACCTAAACTTAAATGGAATATCAAGGCATCCACCACATACTTATTATTGTTAGCATCCTTCGGGGAATACCTTGACAAGGTGCATCGAAATGATTGATCGCATGAATCGCGTTCCCAGAAAGGTTTCGGCCTTCGAGGCCATCCCCAATCTTTTCGACAGAGGTCAAGATGTCGTCCAGCATGTAATATAGTATAAGAACTGAAAGATGCCTGGGGGAAGAGTGTGACGAAGAGCTAAGTAAGGAAGCATCAAAGTTTCCAAAGGGCGATGATATCACATTTACAGAAAGGTTCCCAACCAGTAGGGAAGCAGCAAAGCTAGGGCTTGACTCTCAAAGCAGCCAGCAATGGCCTGACATATCATGGGGTTATGACGGCGGGAAGAGAGTTTATGTGTGGAGCGTGTTACCCCATTAAATTTAGCCTGTGTATGTGACATGGGTTGGCCCCTACCCTGGTTGTCACTGGTTTAACCGATGGTCCCATTACAAAAGGCGACACCGTTTTCCATTAGGTGTTCCACTTGATCGTCCCTCTCCCCTCAACTTTATTAAAAATCGAGTTATTCAGCAATAATTGCCCCATCGTATCGACCATAAGGATAATGTCTAGCAAGAGCCCTTCTAAATCACCGCGATCACCGCGGTCGCCTGAACAAATTGCAGCGGAAGCCGCCCCTGATACGGTGCCTGTCGAAGTGGATGACCCTCATGTATGTCTTGCCAACCCTTCTTTTGATATAATAGCGATCTAACAACCTTTCAAGATTAACGACAGTGACTCGACCTTGAGTAGTGACATGTTAGTCCACAAGACCTTCTCAATTACCTTGCTAATTAGGTTAGATCGACCTACACTGCGTCTCTGAGCTCGAGTGTTCTCAATTACCCTACCGAGTTTGGTCGACAATACCACGCCTACAACCCGGACTGTAAGTCTTTCGTCGTTCAGCATAGCTATGACTCCATGCGACCTCTAACACTTGGTAGCCTACAATTTCCCCAATGACGAGGCGGAGCGAGAGCGGCTGGACTTAACACATTTACTTATGACCAAAGGCATCGGCAATAAATTATTCCTAGCCCCAGTCGACTTGAATAAGCCAGCAAGGGTCTTAGACATCGGCACAGGAACTGGTGTTTGTGAGTATCTGTTCACTATAACCTTCCGCCGGTTCATGCTTACAGAGACAGGGGCGATTAGTGTCGGCGAAGAATATCCTAATGCTGAAGTATGCAAATCTTCCCCTATATAGTATATACAGAGCGATAATGTTGACTCTCTAGGTCATCGGAAATGACCTAAGTGCCATTCAACCCTCGTGGTATGTCCAACCAATGCCTTATGTGTACCATTGTTGACAAGAGAAAAAGGGTTCCTCCGAACGTCAAGTTCGAGATTGATGACGTCGAGCAGACATGGATCCACGATAACCTTGATTTCATATTCTCACGTTATATGTCGACTTCTATCCTTGACTGGCCAAAGCTAGTTAAGAACACTTACGAGTAGGTGATCTGGCAACGGGCAAGCAATCACTGACGCTCGATAGGCACCTCAATCTTGGAGGTTGGGTTGAGTTCCAGGACTATAACCTTCTCTACTATTCAGAAGACGGCTCACTCACAGAAGACCATCATCTTCGAAAATGGGTCAAACTGTTTATTGACACAGCAAGAACAAAGCTCAACCGTGAGCCATGTCCCGGGCCAGAACTCGAAGGATGGGTCAAGGACGCTGGCTTCACGAACGTTATCCATCAAAAATTCAGATTACCTCTGGGATCATGGCCCAAAGAGGAACATTTGAAAGACGTCGGCATGTGTAATATCGCCCAGGTTCTGGAAGGTCTAGAGGCGTTTTCATTGAAGATTTTCTGTGGAGTCTTGGGTATGTCCATGGAAGAAGTCCTCGTTATGCTGGCCAAAGTACGCGAGGAGTTGCATGCTCGCAAGTACCACGCCATGTTTGATTTGTAAGTCTACACCTCGAACAAAATTTTCACTTGATCTGACACACCTAGCCATGTTGTATATGGCCAGAAACCACTCGAAAATTAGACTGAAGCCACAAGATACCGTTACTGCTCCCTTGGGGCTTAGATGAGACCACAAAAGTACTTGTGTCCTTAATTATGCATAGAAAGGTCGGCATGAAGATCATCTATATCTCACTTCACGTGGTCATGTAGCGCTCGCTCACTCGTGCAGGTGTTGCAGGATATCTTCCATCAAGTCTTGCTGGAAGTAAAAGGACAATCGCACAGCTGAATCAATTCATTCTTACGTGACATCTACGATCAACTAGCTCAGAGTCCATAAGCTAGTTCTGTTTCCCTCTACTCATGATAATTCATCTTCACCTCATTCTTGTCGCCGCTTGCAAATTTCAATGTAATAACTACCCTTGGCGCCCCTTGCTGACACGTGGTTCTAGGACCAACAGCATTGGCAAGGTTCTTGAGGGTGTTGGTCAGTAAATCGCGCAAGTGACCTGTCAGTTGAATTGCGAATGGCTTGCGTCATCTGACTTGTACGCGAATTCTCGAGCGGGAATTCATCACGAGCATAATGAAGAGGATGCTACTAAACCGATCTCAGTAAATGACTGTTTGTAGCTTTGGATTCAGTGCAGGAGATATCTATTTGATAGGCCTCGCATCCCTAGGCGCGTACTGTCGTCCAGAGGCTCAATGACATTTCAAAAGAGGTAGAAAAATGCCCTAGCAGGGAGTCGCTTCGGGGAGCAAGGAAACACATCCGCACCGCAAAACTAGACAGGGGTTTACCTGTAACTTATGTGGAGCTGTCACCTAACGACAAGTCGATGAGGTTGAAGAGCAATAGCATAAGCACGAATTGATGGAGCCGCGGCTTCCATGCATCACCAACATGTTGAAGTTTTTGTTTCACCAGATACGAACTCAGAGGTTCCAAGCAAATTATAGTCGTCAACAAGACTCACTGAATACGGTGAGAATAACTGCCTTGCCATTGCGGAGTTGTGTTTGCTTCCTTCAACAACGCTGTACTCATTAATAGTGGGGAAGTGATAGCCGAGGGAGGGGGAGAAATCGCCGCCCTGCAATCGAAAACCTTCAAATGCATCAAGCACTATGATCTAGAGTCTACTCAGACCGTGGAAGTAAGAAGAACTGACCAAACTAGGCTAAAGAAACGCTTCAGGAACCATGCATTGAATTCATGCAGAACAACAAAGCGACGAATGACGTTCGACACCAGACGGGCGGGCCTGCCAAAGCCGTTACTCCGAGCATCCGGCAGCCATTGACGAGCAAAACCTTTCTTTCCATCGGCGCCTGGATGCCGTGAAGAAAGATGTCGCTGGTGTTAAGGCAACAGTGGTCACTATAGATAAAAAGGTGGATTTATTCTCGCACTGCTCCGACTGGATAGGTAAGCTCTTCCATGGATTAGGGGCATGGCCAACACAGATATGGCGGGAATGGGCTGGGGTCTCGCATTCTTATAGATAAGGAAAAGAGGAGGAGAAAACAGCTATATGGCAAATGAACTATATCTCTTGTATTTATATTAGACAAGTCACTGGCCCGTGGTGAATGACTACGACCTCTTTGATTCGACTAATGCGACCGAGGGCTATAATGCACAGATGCGAGGCAGCATCGAAGGCGCCAGTCAGAGGCTCTAGCGTCCAATGATACTTTCGGATGGCCGGATGTGATGTAATGATATTGGATGGTAGCATTCATGTACTGTCTAATTTGTGTGTCTACTCGTGTGCTCATCTCGAGGTAATTATGATCGACATAACAAGAAGAGATTCTTCCCATCCTTCGAGCTGCGAAGACCACCACGTGAGAGTCTCACTCGCTTTTTCTTCTCCATGCAATACCGGTTCGACTTTTCGAACTAACACATGCCTCGATATCCATTGTTTCCATCGAGTATCGAATGTGAGATCATTCCTGCGGGCGTCGGCGGGCGAAACAGTGCCCGCAGGCTTTGACTCGCCACCTTCAACAATGATGAAAGAGCTATCCGTGTATTCATTTCTACGATACAATATAATGTAGACGTAGTGCGCTAGCATGAGCGTATAACGCAAGCCCGTTAGCAGCCCTAGGATCTGTTTTGCTGGCAAGACGGTGCTGAGTTTCCTGGTGATCACGGGTAAGGCGCGAAGTATCACAACTGGCGCTAGAAGTTGTGGCAGCGCGACTCGAAGTCGGAAAGGCTCGCCTTCAATTGTAGACGTGGACCAAACAATGCCACAGATACTGTTAATGAGCTTGAAAATGGCAAATCCAACCCACAGGAGCGGAAGACCTGCAGTAGCCACGCCCCATATTGTCTTTGAATCGGCCATGTTGACAATAGTAGTGTTCATGTCCAAGTCGTAATAAAGGTAATAGACTGATTCGACCATTAACTCGAGGAAGGAAGCGTGAGGACTGCCCCAGCCTAGGTTTCTCCGTTTGTGTTCTGCTGGCACGGCACGATCGTCAAGTATTCTTTTAAAGAGATTGTCGCGCAGGCCTTGACAGTTGTATTTGATGGCGTCGTAGGTTGGAGAGATAGCGATGAGGCGTTTCCCCTTTTCTTCAATCTCGTCGTTGGTCATGAAGCTGCAACCAGCATATGTGCAAGAAAGAATAATACGCTCTGGTTCTCGATCGTTCAAATTAGACCAAGAGTCGTCCTTTGGCTTTGTAACAGGTTTGCGGGACAATTCGATCGAGTCGCCCACACGCTGCAGCTCGAAATACTCGCCATCGATTTCAAGCGCGAAATGGCACACCATTTCTAGGATATTCCACATAAAGCCAGGATCCAGCCCTATGGACATGGCCGAATTGATTACAAGGACCACAAGCCTCAGCTCAGTACTGAAGAAGAAGTTGGCGATGATGAGCGTCGCCGGTGTCAAAAATCTGCGTGTTGTCTGCATGGCCTTCGTGTATTGAACCCCCCGGAGAGGTCTGCGCGTTGCTATTTCGTGGAAGTCGACATCATTATCTTCGACTTCCACTCCACTCTCTCGCATTCGTGTCAAAAACTTGCGACGGAGCGATCGTAGGCGCATCGCATAGACAAACACCCAGACACCTGCACGCCATGCGAGAAAGACGACTCTCTCTTGTGCTCGGTAAAGTGTCGGGATCAGCCACTTTGGGCCGAATGCAGGGGAGGAGACAAAATACACAGGCTTCGTCTTGCGCCGCTCAGCAGGGTAGACTTTATAATACTCGGGTTTTTGGCGTTCGGCGACTGGTAAAGTACGATTCGCGGCGTCAAGGCAAACCCAGAGCATCAAGCCCAGATGGCCGACTAGCAAGGTGAAATAATAAGCTCTATACCAGCCGAATTTGTTATTGTGGCACTGTGATGTGAGCCACTCAAGCTCGAGAAGCATCGAGGATAGTCACGCAACAAATGTTGGATTGAGTGCTGCCGTCGACTTGAGTCGCCGCCTTCTCAGAACGGCAAATGTTAGGATCGACGTGACAGGCAAATTGCTGTTGATGAGACCGGCGGGAAGATAGGGACCAAAAGTGAGAGTGAGTACCTGCTGTACCATGGCGCTGATGAACGGGACATGTACTAGCACCGCGAGGGTCGCCCATATGGTAATGACGCCTCCCGGGATCCCAGAGCGGAAAGATGCAAAGGAAAAGGCCATTTTTGGATGATGAAGAGGCCTTCTTGCACGACTATTTGTGAGGAATTTGCCATCAGCCCTGTGAAAATAGGTGAATCGGTAGACAAGAGTGAAGTTTCTGAAGTCAAGTTGGCTTCAATCCTTTAAGTCCATTTCCAAGTTCCTCAGATTGACCGTGTCTCATCTCACGCGTCAATATGGCCTTTTTCGGACAAAAGCACAGCCACGGGTCTAGTTTGAGCAGTAGGTAGGTGGATCATCCCCGCGCTCTGCCTCGCAGGTGGCAATGCTGACACAGCCTTGGAGAGATAATCCCTCGCGATCTACAGATCGTCCATAGCTGAATGGCTAAACATATTATGTATCATCTGCTAGCGTTTGCTCATATCCACATCCGGGGCATCGAATTGGGGGTTGGAAATCGACTAGTCAAAATGCTTGCTCAATCGACACTCAGTGTATTTGTTTGTTTCTGTCGTCGAATCCTGGAGACTCAGGACTGGGCTGTGTATGGGAATAAATAGTGTATTACGTCACATTAAGCGTCTGCAGGCGCATCTTTCAACTCCAGTCCAAATAAGCACAGCCTATTAAAGAGGAGTCCTTTGATCCAAAAACAATCAAGTTGTTCGCCCGCAACACTGCGATCTCTTCACGACCGAACTTGCATTTCTCAGCTTATAAGGCAACGTTCCGATTCCTTTCCTGTTTCACAGTAAACATTATCACTTTTACACAAGAATGGATACCAGTAGAAAACGCGCCACAGTATTTTCTGTCTTCCAGGCTGTCTTGGCGGCCTGGCCGTTGTCGGTGATATTCCTCCCATGGCGGACAAATTACGAAATCCTCGAGCACGCGATCAACACATTCAACCAGGACGGCGAGACGAATGCATGGATCCAGCGATTCTGTGAATCCAAATCAAACGAGCTTTCTAACGTCAGCGTCTTGGTAAGATATCTTCATCCCCGCGTGGGAATTGAAACTTACCTTTTGTGTCTGCGCCAACTCAGGGGAGTATCACGGCCGCAGTAATAGGCACAGCGTTTACCTGGGCCCCTCCCGCGCCTGTTCCGGCCACCGTGCGCGGTGCATGGTACTGCAGTCTCATCTTCGCCCTAACTGCAGTATCAGTGGCGGCACAACAGAACATCGCTCTGATACGCGCCAAAGCACATCCGAAAGGGTTTGATAATATCCGCCACATGCTCATGGAGGCCAAGAAGACTCTCGACTTGCCAAAGACCCGGGCTGAAGTGTTAGCCATGAGAAATCAACCTATCTACTACCAGTTGTACCTCTGGCAGGTGCCTATCATGATGCTCAACTTTGCGAACCTTGTGCTCGCGATGAGTATCGTATACTTGGTTATTCAGACCGAATCTGCTGCAGTGCGTTTGCTACACCCCTCTTTCACGGTACAAAGCAGGGAATGGTGCTGCTTATCGGAAAAAACCCTTGATCCGAAAGTTTACAGAGAGCTAACCAGTAATGCGTTTACTCAGGTAATTATTTGGGTCTCAGCCGCAACGACATTTGCAGGCATAAACTACTTGGCATCGTGGGCGATTCTGAATACCAGCACGTTAGCCGCGAGCGATAAATCTCATCAGCAGTAGAAGGACGACGACACTCAAAAAGAAGGACAGTAAACCAGTTTTGGGTTCGCTGCATGGCTTGGACTTAGCATGGCCTATGCGGACGCACATTGAGGCAGATTTAACTCTTATGGGCAAAATACAGTGGCGATTTGACGATGCAGCTAAAGATAAAGTACTAATCAGTTTAAGCTTTTGAAGAGCTAAGAGCTATTTGATTGCTTTGAAACTACAGAAAATATCATTATATCGGTTTCAAGACTACCCTTGCTGGGATGGCAATGCGTGTGCAAGAACTTCGCGGGTTCTAGGCATATTAATTCGATGTTTAAGAAGGAACAATACTTCGCGAGAATGTAATACGCTATCAACCGTTCAAGCGCATGATCTTATTTAGCATACTAATATCACCGCAGATATTTACTACTGCAAGGTGATATCTAAATAAGTCATTAGTGGAAACTAGTTTCTCCGCCCTCAAAGCTATACTGCTTACTATAACTACAGCACTTTCGCTTCATCCTCAGTGAACGCTTCCGGTGACCTATGACTTTGGTACCACACCGGGGTTATCAAAAGGCCTTAACAGCCTTCCACGCTTTCATGTTACTTCCGAGTGCTACTTTGCACATTCGTCCGTTGGGTCGGGAGCCCTAACATAACTTGGCACCCCTGCAACCTGTCAGGCGCTTTGTTCTTACTGGCGGATGCTAAAGTGAAGTAACTTTGGCGCGGACGCTTGTCTTCCGAAGCTCCAAAAGAGGAAAGCGCACCACGAAACCACCAATCACTTGTAGAAACAGGATAGACTGTGCAACGTCCGGAAATATTGCACCAATGAAAGACATCGGGTCATCGTATTTCATGGTCTCGATTAGACTTGGTTGTAGCATTAAAGTTATAAGCTTAAACAAAGGAGATGGCCTATAAAAGCCCCAGAATGACATCAATTGCGTTTTTCATCTACTGATCTCTCAAGATTCAGCTGCCGTTCATGAACCCCACCAAAATGCTTGCCAATATCGCTATCACTCTTCTAGCCGCCCTTCCCTCTGTCCTTGCGTGCAAGGGATACGAGGGAGGTGTACCTGTGCCCACCTCGACCAAAAAGATCTCGGCACCTATCTACGTCAAAAATGGCGAAGTCTTTGATGCCGGTTGGGCCAAGTATGACCGCAGCCCTACCTCTTGCAAAGATCAAAGCGAAGGTGGTGAGAAGGACACTGCTTTCGTTGTTGAAAGGGGCGGTACCCTGAGGAACGTTATCATCGGCAAGACTGTTGGCGAGGGTGTCTACTGCAAAGGTGGTGGCTGCAATCTTGAGTTTGTCTGGTTTGAGGACGTCTGCGAGGATGCTATCTCTATCGTAAGTGATGTGACATATAGAGATAAGCAAAAATGATGATACTGACTGAATGGTTAGAAAGAAGACAGGGCCGGAGATGTTACGAACATCATTGGCGGCGGTGCCTACCATGCTAGCGACAAGATCATTCAGCACAATGGATGCGGAAAAGTCAACGTACGTACACAGCACGATACAGGCCCATTCACCCATGTGTCAGAATCTAATCATTATGCAGATCATCAACTTCTATGCTGAAGACTATGGCAAAGTCTACCGCTCTTGCGGTACTGTAAGTGCTCCTCCTTTGAAAAGTACCGATTAGAAAGGTAGCTAACTTCAGGCAGTGCGAAAAGTGTGCCCGAGAGGTCTACATTGAGGGTGTCACTGCTCGTAAGGGTGGTGAGGTTGCTGGAATCACCAAGGCCAACGGCGACAAGGCTACACTTGTTAACGTCTGCACCGACGCCAAGACTCCCTGCCAAAACTACAATGGTCCTGGAAAGAAGGACGGTCCTTGCTAAACACACAATCCAGGACTAGGAAGCTGATGGCTGAAAGCTTTTCTTTTAATGCACACATGAGTTATGTGACCTTGGAGATCGATCTATTCTTACATAACGCGAAAAAACCTTTGTCGAGGAACTTCTAACAACATAGCTCTGTTTGATGAGTCTCGGTCTTGTGTACATAGCTCAAAGTGTGTAGATATGTTATTCCCGCCGGATTTGAGAGAGACCGAGATCTTATACTCGCTGATGAGCGCCATCTTCAAGCACTCTGTCCTTGTTGCAGTCCCTTCAATGTGTCCCACGCACCCCAGAATATTTGGAAGCATAGGGCTCGATATGTGCTTTGGATCTCAGCGGCGCCACCGTAGTGATGAAACTTCTGCAGTTGAGGAGTTTCTTTAACCTATTACAGACCTAATGGTCGTAATAGACAGCCCTTCGTAGTTTGCAATTGAGTATATGTCTAGCTTTGCGATATGATTCTGCATTGCTTGTCACTTTGCTAAACTGTAGCTATTTCTGATGAGCGAAGTACTCCGACCCAACGACCTTGAGTACATTTGCATCCACGGCATGGCATGGTGCGAAGTAATCTTCATACACCATGTCCTTATCCGTGGTGTCAAGTATTCGTAAGTCATCAAAACGACGAAAGATCTGTCCGACAGTCACATAAACCTCGCAATAAGCCAGATATTTTCCAATGCAGCTACGGTTCCCTCTACTAAAAGTTGTCAGGTACTTCTCAAGATGGCGGGCTCTGTCGGGGTCCATCCAGCGTTCTGGATCATATTTGTCTGGGTCTGGGAACACATCTGGAAGACGATGCATGGTCCAGCTCGACATTCCAATGACGGTCTGGAGATATCAAGCCCACGTCAGCCTAAAGTCTTCTAGTCCGAGGCAACACTGTTCAAGAATACGTACCCCTTCAGGAAGGAAATAGCCGTTGAAAGTGGCACCGCCCTGCGGGACAACACGTGGGAGATGGTGAAGGATACCATAAGACAGTCTATTGTCGCAAGTCTTGTCAGCTCACAGCGAGTGGGAATGCTATTTAAGGGACTGACCTGAACCCTTCCTTGATAACGGCATTCAGGTAGGGCAGCTTCTCTAGTTCGGTATAAGTCATATCATCCGGGTTCGGGAAGGCCCCCTCCAATTCTGCATGCAGCTTGGCGTAAACAGCCGGATCTTTGAGAACCTTGTAAGCAATCACCGTCAGAGCATTACCGGTAGTTTCAGATGCAGCGGCAGTAATCGCCCATGCCTCGTCCGCCATATGGTTAATAGATGCGGGGCCGTTTGGATTGTCGGGACTGAGGATGGTGTGAAAAAGAGTAATGACTTTGGGTCGGATCCCCTCGTCTATGTCTCGGACAGTTGCCCTTACAACCTTTCTGGCTTCCTACTTGGCTGTGAGTCTTCACACCAAACACGCGCTGACACTGACAGATCCATGGGACATAGAGTGCAGCAGTTAGATCAGCTTACCTCGGTGGTTTCTAAGAAGCCCTTCATTACTGGATTTATCCTTACAGCCAACCAAGGTGGTAGGTCTCTCATTTTCGTCAAAGGAGGTAGAAGACGAAACAAATAGATCATGGGTGAGATGGCCCGCGTCAAATTGCCATACCAATTACCATAGTCTTCCTTATCCAGGAAGTCCCAGCAGTTATCCGGTCCGAGTGTGTACTCAGTGACCGCGTCCATTGAGACAGCCCGGAACGCATCATGAACGTTTGTCGGGACGTGCTGTTGTCGATGTTTTGCAATGTCCCGACATACCTTGAGCGCCTTGTCCTGTACGAGGCCCTCCCGTTCGAGCATTGCGCGACGCGAAAAGAATGGGTTTAATACGGAGCGATACTTCCGGTGAGTCTCGTTGGGTATCGTGGAGAAGATGGACGTGGGTCCTCCTCCTCGAGCATACATATTGGGATCTTTGTAGAACTTAGTATGGGCGGTATATATCTTATCGTAGTTCTCTGGATCTGTCAGGAGGACCTCGTTGGGCCCAATACGGACGACCGAACCTGTAGTCAATCAAGGTCAGTCTGGTACTCCCCGGGTAAGAAAGCATGATGTGATGCCGGGTAGACAATCGACATTCGGGATGTGTCTCAGCCAGCCATGATTAGAGACGCTTTCCCCGTTGCCGGAAAGCCTTTTCATAGCGGAGCACAATCCTTTCGATTCACGCACCATATTTCTTGGACAAGCGCTCAAACTGGAGATATAGGCTTCCATGTCTGATATACTGCCAATAAAAATAATAAAACTCCGATATCGACCCCACGAAGGGACCTGGAACCTTAGATAGAGGGTGAAGGTATCGACGGTACGCCGCAGTCGCAAGAGCCCAGAGAAAGATTGTGGGGAGTAAAGCTACGCTGACGAAGCGCAGTGCGTCGCGCAGCTCCATTTTCCCAAGGCTTGTCATGTCGAGACGGCCTAGTTGTGTGATGGTTGTGATGTTTCTCACATGCAAGTTTGACAGGTTTAATCCGACATAATTCAGCTATTGAGTTCATAAAAGTTGTTGGGAATGGCCGAGTCTTTCAAAGGGTCTTGTTTCTGAGTCCCCTCATCCCAGTCTCAACTCAGATCATACACGAGCAGCGGTGGAGAACATGGGGATGGTGGTATTGTTTGCGGGCCTTGACCTGTAGACGAAGGTACGGTAGCATATCCCGCATTCCAGGATGAGTAATCCCTGTTATCCATGGGATCATTGGAGAAGGTGGGTGGGTGTTTATGCTACGGATGTACGGTTATAGATGGAGATTAACAAGCCACTGTCGGACCCGGGAACTTGCACAATACCGAGGCATATCAGTATCAAGCACAAATTTTGCACAGCTTCTATTCTTCAGTGGGCCTGAGTAAGGAACATTCAAGGTGGGGGTACCAGCCTTGCGCTGATGACAGAACCTGAAACCGTGGCGAAATCATCAGCTTGCGTATCTGCGTATATAGAGTAGACAGTACGGATAGACAAGAATATCAAGGGAACTCCACTCTCATGATCTAGTAACCATCAGTCAGCGTTGGTAGGATTCAGGTTGCATGACCGGTCTCGGACCCTGGATAAAGCATACCCAACGAAAAACAGTGCCAGAGCGAACCATGCTCCGTGCACCACTGATCATCTTATCTATCATATAAAAGGTACGTACTTGATTGAGGATGATCATTCTGGTCTCTTATGACTGCACAAGGTCAGCTGGAAAGGCAACTGCCTGGCGATAACACTGTTTTTCTCAGGCTTTACCACATTACCTGTGTCTCACAGTGCCCCGTTAATTCCGGGTTGTGGAACGTACAACAAGCAGGGCTTGCAAGGATCATACTTGAACGTTATTCCCGCCAGCTCTAAGGCTAGTTGGGTTAATCCCCCGATTGCAACCAGGGCTGGAAGATCATCAATTAACAGTCCATCGAATCTGGAGCCGCGTGGGGCTCAGGAACAGTTTGGCGTCAGAGCCAAGGGTTTGTGTTAATAGGGCTAATTAACCCATAGTTACTACAGTAAAGAGATCAGCCTTGAAGAGTGGGCGTACCACCTAAGAGGCCACCGGAGCCGCAACCCTATATTAATTCCCGCAATCTCGGTTTTCATTAGGATGCATTACTCTCTCATTTGCCGCCTGGACCAATGTAACCCTTAGCTTCTGTTAGATGTAACTTCTAGCCCTCTAACACTAAGCGAAGCACAGCAGAAAACCAACAGCCTGACTAGGCCTTTGATCCTTCAGATCAACTAATGCAGGTCGAAATGGGGTTGCAAAATTTTCGGGCTGACTGGTCCTGCGTTCTGGGCCAAAGAGTGGAATCGTTTCAGCAACGTGGTGAAGGAGCCTGTTGGTTCATAGCATACCGTGCGTAGCCCACGTCTTTATCTGGGGTAGTCAATCGATTCACGTTTAGATACCAGTTATGGGACCTGTCCAATTCTTGAAACTACCTGCCATTGCTCAATCCTGGTCTGCAGCCAGACAACCAACAGTACCAAATTTCTGCGATGTGTTCATACACAAGAGTGAATCACGAGGTCTCCGAGCTGGCCAGTCCTAGGAAAAGTTGAAAGATATTAGTGTTGACCTGTATCATTTTACTCTATTATTAAACCCTTTACTTTCGTCGAATGATTATGATCATTTAAGAATGCTAAGCGTGCCGTCCGCCTGTTCATCAGATATTATGATGCCTGCTCAAAGTCTGCGTTCTGTGGTCTGTGTGTAGCTTTTGTGAACATGGATCGACTGCTTGTTAATGATCTCTGTCGAACTCGAGCTGGTCGAAGGCGCATTGCCCATGACCGGACCGGCCGTGACACGATTGGTCAATTCAACCTCATCGTCGTTATCTCCGAGCTTCAGCCTCTCCCCGCCACCAAAATACTTTGACCCACCATAGGTGAACATGGGTCCCTTCGAGCTCGATCCGCCGTCTTTCCACTGCTTAGAGCCAGTTCCCGTGGGCCCTCCTCCATTGCTGCCGAATGTGGATGAAATCTTGTCGCGAACGATGTGGCGAAGGGGTGCGAGGTGAGGGAGACATGCCGAGACAATTGCAATACACGGCTCGAGGTCGGACCAGATGAATATGGGTCCCATGGCTCTAGTGACGTTCGCAGTCTTCGTAAGCTCGGTCAGGAAGTAGATACGGACCGCACTGGCAGCACAGACACTGTCGACATATGTTAGCAAGATGAAAAGCCACAGCGCAAAGGGACACCTACAAGCCACCCAGCATCAGGATACCAGTGACACCGAGCCTCTTTCTGAGCGACATTTGCAGCCGAAAGATATGCGGGATTGGAATCAGCAGGATATAGAAGTCATTGACCATATTGACGATACCGAGGGCGAGGAAGAACTTGTTGATGTCGATGCAAGTGCCCTTGGTGCCGGAGAACTGCGTCCAGAAGTGTTCGAATGGCCTGCAGGCGTTTCCCATAGTCACCCAGATCACGACAGGGTACGAGAAGGAGAGAAAATAGCCAAATATCATCGAAATCCGGAAGAGCAGTTCGGTCGAAGGAAAGATTCGGTTGTAGAATAGAAGGATAGAGATTTTGATGACAGCGCATGAAGCTGCGTATAGAAATGTATATCCGAACAATATCTGCGCTTCTTGTTAGCTGCAAAGGAAGAATATTCGCTGGTGCCACAAGAGCGCCAGTATGAACAGCTAGATTTACTTTATAGACTTGCTGTAGGTCAGGTACTGTGACGGCCCAGATGTGCTTGCCAGCACCGTAAGAGCCCCCTTGTGATTGTTAGCAAGCTGAAGAAGCGAAAGCCAATTGCTCTGTTGCCAACTTACCAGCTATGGCCAGGCCTGCAGTCCCTCCCACCAATATCTATTTGTAGCACAGCACAGTCAGCCACTGGAACATTCGGTTCGAAAGTGGGAGTTCCAAATTACCATGGAAAGGATTATAGCCCAGTCATCCCAATGAATCTTGATGCGTTGAATACTTCTTGCAACAAATCGTAGTGCAATAGCTAGCAATGCCAGTATGAGCACGGTGATGATGGCTGCTCTATCTGAGGTGGCAGTGTTGGCCTTCAGATCAATGCCGTCAGGCGGCGGACCAGCAATGGCAATGATGCCGGGATCGGTATCGGAATCCATCCTCGGCAGGTGTTTAGGCGATTTCGACAAAGGAGAGGAACAGTGGTCCGTGGAGTCGGTAGAGGGGGAACACAATCATATATTGGGATGTATGTAAGAAACTTTACTTTGTTCAGGTGCATACCGAGGCAGCATGGTTGGTGGTCTGACGAATGGTGATCGACTTTTGACGGTAGTTACGTCCCGCTGCAGGAACAAGATAGTGGACTCAAGGAGACGCGAAACAGCAGATCCTACCAGATGAGGACTGCGATATAACATATCCCGGGATTTAGAAGTTCTCAGCTATTACCATTCGAACAAATGACTGATCCTGTTCGCAGAGACAACTTCTCTTTTCCGTCAGCTGAAACCCGCAATTGTTGCATCACAACCGAACTTACCTTAGACCACGTTCCTACTGGGTTCCCGCAAACGCATACCGAACCAGCATCCCGGTAGCTGATCGGCATCATGCATGCTGTGCCACTCATTGCTACGAGACGTCGTATGATAGTAGTGATCACTGGAGTTAGTGTATCAACAACCCTGCACTTCTTTTCCTATTGCCCTGTTTTCCCCTGGACAAAATTGGCGATGCTCAGGTGTATTTAGTCTACGTTTACCAGCCAGGGTACGTATACCAACAAAAGCGTTATTGCCGGGAGAAACGGCGCGGTAGATCCACTCGGCATGGCACGGCGCTTCTCCCGTTCGCGGGCCGTTACGCTGAAGGAACAATGGGACGCTAGACGGGCGACCTCCTTACAGGGTACATCCTTGTTGGACCAGTACCTGTTATGCTGTTGGTTCTGTTGGACTCCGTAGCAACATCGACACTCGAGTGGTATCCATTAGGTATCCATTCCTCGGTCTCTCCAGAGCCCAGTGAAGCCCGTATGGTCATGGATACTGATCCTAATACCCGCAAGCTCTACTTTCCACGTTGACATCCTCTATGCTTACTCTCAGAGATCGATTGCACATGGATTCTGTAGAAATTGGCTAACAATGACTGGGAACATGACCTTGTAACGGCGGGTTAGAAAATTCTTTCACAAGATGGCTGAGCTGATACCCACTATTCCACAGTTTTTCCAGCAGGAACAAACTACTGGTAATTCGTTCGCTTAAGCAAAAAATCGAACTGCCTTATATCCCTTGCCGTTCAAGATCCGGCGAAAATCTAGTTTCACAATGAAACCACAGACCAAACGAAAGGTGGAAATCTTGAAGTGAGCGAGTAAGATGAAACCAACACTTTGGATGAACCAACACTCCGATCTAAGCCGAGGCTTAAGTTCTCCAAGGCTGGAGCTAGCAGGGTTGTGGTCTTGATTCGAGGGTTGTCTGCGTTGAATTCGGGTTAATTGCTTCAGATGTCAAGGGCGTTGGACGAACAGGTCCCAGGTCTCTCCCACCCCTTGGTTATCGGCGTTTTAAGAACCAACAGGATCGGCACCAACTCTTCTACCACCCGAGTGGTAAGTCTTCATTATTACCATCCGATTAAGGTATAGTGAGACAGAAACGGCAGTCAATCCGTAGCGTCAGGGGTTAGCCAAAGTCGTGTCATTATGCTTGCCATCGTTCAGAGGTAGCATGAATAAATATGGCAACGTCAGCTCCCCTATACTCCCAGCGTACCTGATAACGTGAGTACTTTAAAACATTGCTTCTTTTGTTCTACATTGTACACCCTTGAGCCGCCATCATGACCTCACATCCATCTTTAAGCGACGTTCCAGAGTTAACCGCTTTGGAGCGTGTCGGCCCAAGGGGCTACCTCCGTTATGTGTTTCCCATGCGTCTGGACGATGGCTATGATCTCGAACAGATTGCTGACGTTCTCAAAAATGGTTACAAAGCTGCGTGTCAGAGAATTGGTGTCATGTCGTCGGAGGCAGTGCCGGACCCCGATGCAAAGCAGGCCAATTGCCTCAAGCTGCAGAGTCTTCCCGATGGCCAGATTGGAGACATGACTATTAAAGACTTGCGAAAGCCGGAGGCATACCCCTGGACGTATGAGGAGCTGAAAGCCAAGCATTTCCCCATCTCAGCTTTTGACGCCGATTCCCTCTTACCTGGTCCCATTTGGCCGCAGCCAGGCAAACCCCTCCACATATCTCAGGTGCAGGCCAACTTCATCCGGGGCGGGGTGCTTATCGGATGGTGCGTGCTGCATATGATTGGCGACGCCACTACATACCTCACTTGGACCAGAATCTGGGCGGCAGAATGCCGTCGCAGCCAGGGTCTCGACGTTCAGACTTCGTCTGTTGTCGACGACGCCATGATCGCCGATCGAGAGATCGTCACGAGACCCTCGGGCCGCAACAAGGGACGAGCTGAAGATCACCCTGAATATACAATCCTGCCCTTCACTCCTCCCGGCCCTTCTCCAGCGATGCTGAGTTCAACCTTCCGTGGGCAGGTCTTCTACTTCTCGCCATCCTCGCTCGCCGCACTTAAGGCTGAGGCGGCACCCGCTAATGCGAACAAGCCCACCGATCAACAATGGATCTCTACGAACGATGCCTTCTCAGCTCTAATGTGGCGAACTGCCGTCGCTGTTCAGGCGCCCATTAGCAGTCTCAAGGACGATGAGGATCCGCTCTCGTTCTTTAATATCGCCGTGGACGGTCGTAAGCGTACCGACCCGCAGGTGCACCCTGGAACCCTGGGCTGTTTTCTGCAGTACATCGCCGTTTCGGCATCTATCCGTCAGATGCTGAGCAGCCTGAACCTGGCGGATCTAGCCGTCCTGATTCGCAAGGAGGTGCTGTTGCGCCTTAACAACCAGTTCACCGACGATGTGGTCACCATTATTGACCAGCTCGAGGATGTCACGAGGCTGGTGCCGACGGCGTTCTTGGACGTACTTGGCAAGTCTTCTGTGCAGACATCGTGGTCCGAGTTTGACCTTTCAAGCATTGCATGGGGGCCATTGTTGGGGGGTAAAATCGAGGCTATTCGTTGTCCTAACACTGGCATTCTCCCTGGGACCCATGTGGTTCTTCCCACTTTACCAGACGGGGGTGTTGAGGTTGTGTTTGGAACTGAGGGTGCGCTGTTAGAGAAGGTGCTGAAGGATCCTCTCTGGATGAGATTTGCAGAGGCGAGATAAATGTTCTGTCAAGAACAAGGGATTAAACACAAGAATAACTAAAGTGAACATTGCTGAGATCGAAATAAAATAAGTTACCAGAAGGTTGATGTTAAGATCGCTCTAGCTGGACGCAACTATTCCAATTTTCTTTTGGCTCTGGCTTGCGTTCATATCTCTCCTATTATCATAGAAGATTCATTATTCCTTCATGAATTACCCTAGATATCACGTCCTGGCACTCAACAGGTGGGTTCCCTCTTTCAGCCTAGAGGCCTGGCCGAACTCGCGTGCTCAATCAATTAAGAATTTCACTCTCATTTATGATATATGGTCGTGGATTTAACACTGAGGATGGCGCCTCACCGGTCAACGCCTTACTGGCTTTCACACAAGGTGAGCCGCTTAGAACTCAGCACGATTTCGACCTGAAGAGAAACTGGGCGACTAGTAGAGCCGTGGTGCGTCTAAGCTAGCATGTTCTCGTTTCTGCACGTTGATGTCTGTCGCTTTGATGATGGCCGATACTGACTATATGATTTGCAAGTTTTCTCTAGTGGCAAATGATACATGTCACGCATTTGATAGAAGATGCTTCGTGGAGGAAAGGCCCACAAGCCTCATCGTATAAATCCAGGTTTTCTCAGACTAGGGCGTAAAAGCGCACAAGCTGAGATTGGTCCAGGTGGCAGTTCAGTCTAGATCGGTGTATCAATTCCTAAATCGATCTCTCAGAGGGTTCCTGAGAGTTCCGCCATGCCATAGAGAATAACTTGAAATTTGTGGCTTGAACAAACAAAAGGGGCACTCTATGCAAAAGTCTTCACCTATGACCACATATCAGTGGTAGGCACTGCCACTTCCACGCTCCAATCAGATAGTTCCCCCGAGCTCGACATAAACGTCATGAATTTCATGGCTACGACTTCCACCAGCTATGTTCTTATTGTTAGCACATGAATGTTTGATGTTTTGTATGTACGCGAGGAGTTCGCTCACAGGAAAGACGATCGCCATTGCGTTACGATATCGCGCTCAGACGTTGGCTCGTGTACAGTAAAAAACAGTTTCAAAACCAGCAATTGTTAGCAGCGATGAAAAAGATGGTAGAGTTTTAACAGGTCAAACTTACAGCCATCAAAGGGTACCAATATCGTTCGAGGAGTGCCACGGACACATTTGAAACTGAGTTTTGCTTTGAACTCATCAAGGACGTATATACGGAATTGTAGCCGGCAATCATTGGACAGACCAAACGATGATGAGACGCGGAAATTACACTGCTTCTATTTGAACTCCGCTCCAAGTGACAATTCCTGGTTTCGGAAGACGGTTGCTCGTCCACCGCTGTCCTTATAGAACCGAGTCGCCGCCCTCTCTACGGGTCCACTACTGTCTCGGGTATCCTCCGTGACTTCGGCATCAAGGCGATACTTGTCCTCATTGATGTCAACTGAGAGGCATGTCGAGCAGTTGAGAGATGTGACGGGTTTTGAATTGTCGAAACCCTGCAAGACATTGTTCTGACATGCTGGTGTATATATACAGATACCTTGGTCAATTTTTCGATGAAATAGATCAAGGCGACACGTATGAAAATCACAATTGCTTGTTTACACAATCAAATTATGACTGGATCGTTCACAAGAGTTTTTCGTTCTTAACCCTAAAGTAAAAAAGAAAGAAAAAATTC
The DNA here is from genome assembly GCA_027945595.1 of Fusarium torreyae. NCBI lineage: Eukaryota > Fungi > Ascomycota > Sordariomycetes > Hypocreales > Nectriaceae > Fusarium > Fusarium torreyae. The sequence continues at coordinate 301,599 of JAOQAZ010000032.1, read as the reverse complement.
TCAAGATAAAAACGTAAATTTAGATTTGAATAAGAAAACTTACATAGACTTCAATGCAAAGCTTACACCACACATGACAGCGTGGCCTCCCATGAAAAACACAGCTAGAAAAACACAATGGTAATCACACTTGGGTCCTTCAATAAGGGAAGGTTTTTGATCTTCCTGTCTGTGCATCGCATCAATCAAGATCAGCTACGGTCCTTTCTCTGGTTCCGCGTATCGAGAGCACACCGCCGACTCTAGACCGCCACATAGCTAGTGTCGTGCCAAGAGACCTTGCTGGAAGTATTCCTTGATGGCATTCGTTTGAGATACTTTTGTGGCTCAAGTTGCGAAAAGAAATGAGGCTGTGGGGTATTATGAGACGAACCTTGCTTACTCGTCTGTGCAAAAAGGCACAATACGCGGGTACAATACGGGCTTATCAATCTGACTGGCTATTCCGTATAAAAGTGAGCTGATAAGATCCATTTATGCATTTATGCCCAGTATTGCTTATAAAGGATGGCAGTTTTAGTGCACGTCAGACATAAAAATAGCTTTTGTGGAGAATTGTCAGCCCGCTTCAGTAGGCGAACCAATTGATTGGACACACTAAGCTGACTTTTAATTATCTAATCCCAGTGCGCAAGATTTTCTCACCCGTGGCCCCTATTCTCTCATAATCAATCGTTGTTCCATATGCAACGTCCCTCACACCTTTTCACAGCACAATGGCCAAAACAATGACAGGCATAGAATCGACTCAAGCGACTCCAACACTGTCATCGCCAGTGCGGTCCGGCAAAAAGTCGCTGATGAGACACAACGAGGATGTTCGGTGTTTAGTATCCACGGGCTTATTCTTCACCGTCTTCTTAATCACCTGGCAAAGCTTCACATCGCCATTCGCAGGTGGCTTGCTGTCTTTCACCCTATGGCTCGCGCTATTCCAGCTCTCTTTCATGGGCGCTGTTACCACGCACAATGCCATTCATTTGCCTGTCTTCTGGAGTAGGAACTGGAACAATTTCTACCAGATTTGCTTGTCTCTACAGTATGGTGGCGCTGTCTCCATTTTTATACCTGGCCACAATCTGTCTCATCACAAGTATCCGCAACAAGCGAGAGACGTCAGTAAGTGTTTCACTTCCATCCCTCCAGGGTTTCCTCGGCCTTGCAGAGTCAGCTTCCATGTACTGTGAATGGTAGCATTGCGAAGTCTAACCCCCACACCTTCCACGGCGCTAATCATCTGTCCCATTGAATAGTGCGTACCACTAAAGTTCGATATAGCTGGAATCTCTTGAATGGTCTACTGTTCTTCTGGCATGTCGTTCTGTCGGGGAACAAGGATGATAAGTTGTATTTTGAAGCACAGGCCCGTCTCAACCGACCCATCGTCAAGCAGCGCATGCGTGAAGAGATTGCTGTTTGGGGTACCACCGCAGTCCTCATTCTAGTAGATTGGCGTCGCTGGATCTGGTTTGCATTGCTGCCGCAATTCTACGCCAAATACTGCATCCTTTCACTGAACTTTCTCCAACACGACGGATGCGACATGAGCTCCAGATACGACTTTGCGCGCAACTTTACTGGCAAGACGCTCAACTACCTGTGCTTCAACAATGGCTATCATACCGTTCACCATCTGTACCCTGGGCTGCACTGGTCCATTCTGCCCCAGAAGCACCAGGAGCTCATTGGACCTCACATCGCCCCGAGCCTAGAGGATTCTAACATATTGCTTTATATGTGGCGGAGCTTTATTTATCCAGGTCTTCGCCTTGACTACAAGGGCAATCCGCTCCTGATTACGAAGGAGGAGAACGAGATGCCAGACGAACCTTGGTTTTATAACGAGACAGAGACCTTCTCGAATACGAAGGAGTATCTTGCCCAGGGAATGAAATGATTGATACAGAGAAGAGCTTTTGAGTATGCAAGGAAGAAGGGTGTCCAATTTACTAGCCGGTCTTCCTTTCCTTCGGGGCTAGTATATTCTGCCTCTCTTCATATTGCCTAGTGGTATCAGAGACGGGCTGCGCGCGCTGCGCGAGATAGCTGGATACGGCACCCTATAGTTGGTTAGGGTATGATGATGAATCATGTTATATTGTGAAAGAGGAATGTAGCGACAGGTGTTGATTCGGTACAGCCTATTTGGCATGAGGGACACAACCATGCTGGGTGAGTAGAGTCGAAAATAAATCACTAAATTCAAGACATCTTCGTTGTGTCTCCCGTTAATAAGAAGCAGACCTTCCAGTGAATGATGCTGGTATACTTCCGCTGTTTCATCAACACCATATGAGCAGCTAAACTCCGCCGTCACAATTGATCGGTGTTATTCTGCCTTTAATAGAGCTTTCCTTGGGGTATGCCAACAAAGACTGTCTTGGTGCCTCTACTTCAACATGATAGTGGCTTGGACTCTGTCTGGAGAAGAGAATCCCTTTTCCCGCACTACACTTGGCTTACAATTGCGGCGATCCTTTTCGTTGCATTATAGAGCTTTATAATTTACTGTCCCAAGCGCAGGTCATGGTAAGTTCCAAGGCCACTGCAAAGTACTCATGGTATCCACTGTTTCTACAATTCTGCCTTTTAGCCCTAGAACGCAGTGGGATGATTGCTGGCTTACCATCCATTATTTGCCACTCAGAGCTTGGGGTAGCCATTGGCATTGAGATCAGCTCATCAGCCATTGTTTCCCAGTTCGGCATTAGAGTGCCGTCGAGAATTGGATAGTGAGGGCCAAAGCTTGTGGGGGCATCTATTTCTTCACATGTCAGCTTTCATATTCGGTATTAATGTTGTTATCAAGCGAGGATCCTCTTTTTAATCACTCACCTGGATTATACACATTGATGCTGGAAGAGGCATACGCAGATGGCACTCCAAACGAAACACTTGACTTGACGCTCGATTCAGCACTAGGTTGATTGCGACTCCCGAGCACCACGGCCAAGGCTTTGACAACCTTGCGTGCTTCGTTAGAAGAGTTACTTGACTGTAACCAAATATCGTAAGACCGTCTGAGAGACGCCAAAATGGCTTCATTCATCGGCCCTACCTCTGCCCGCCCGACTGAGCTCTGTAGATAGTAGCAAAGAATGCTCGTCGCAAGAAGAAAGTCGTGGCTCACTAATGAAGATATTCTCCATCTCTCTTGATATAGCTGACAAAAAGGCTGTGTCTCCTCCTGAAGCATGTGTTGATAATCAAGAAGTTTAAGCGCCGATTCCAAGACTATATGTTTGGAATCAGTAAATTTGGCCGGCGGACAGAACATGTACTTTCGATGTAGCACAATCTTTGCTCGGTAGAAAAGTGTTTCCAGAACGACTTTTTGCACAATTATTTGAGGTGAATCTGTGATGCATCGTGCTATAGAGTGCCATTTCAGGCAATCTGGGATCTGCTTGCGCACCTCGTCGAGCCTACTATCCATTTTCTCAACCTCTGCATATGGGTACGACCTTACGTCAGCAGCAAAATCCCAGATGTATCCAACTTTGGCCATCAATCTCGCCTTGACGAGACGGTAAAGCATAGGCGTGAGATCTGTAGCAGGCCTTGAGGGTGGCATTTCGACAGTAGACTTGTCAAAGTCACTGTCTCGTAGGTTAGAGGGCTCTTGTGTATCAGTCTGCCACTGCTTGGTCATGCGCGGCAGACCCATCTGGGCTGAGATACCAAGATCCATCTCGACAATGGTTGCCCATACTCGTCTACGCATCTCTGCGTCAAATGGAGACATGCCTTTGAAATGCCTCGGGTCTCGATGGTAGCCCATATGCATAGCGAGCTGAACTGTAGTGCCCATGAGAATCCAGATATCAATCTCGGCATCGCTGCTGGCAAAGACTTCGACTGCGATGTACAGCATCATTGTCTCGAGAACGTAAGGACTTCCCCTGGTGTAATTACCGAGAACAAGACATTGCGGTATTCTTCGCCTGAATGTGGAGGCCATCTTCTGTAGGTCTTCCTCCATAGACAGAGCTGTTGGTGTTTGGACACCAGGATCTAGCCGGAACTTCTCAAATTGGGTCGCTAAGCACATAATTGTGAACAGAAGGCCCAACCAGATGATTGAAGCTTTTGATGGATCCTCCCAGAACTCTTCATACTAAGAATATGAGTTAGCATTTGCGAATGACAATAGCTATACTGTTGGCTTCTTGTACCTCCTTGAGAAACTGGACACTATGAAGTACAGCTATAATGTGGCCCTAAACTTAGTAACTTTGAACAGGAATTGCGGGTGGCATACTGACCTGGGGACATCTCGAAGGAATTAAAGTACCGGGAGACCAGCCGATTCACTACCGGGCGAGAGGGAATCGAAGCTAGTATGTCCTCTCTGGTAGCAGGCTTTGAGAAGCCATGAAGGATCTGAAGGCTAGTCACTCCAGCACAAGGTGAATCCCTTTCCGGGCAAATAGGATGAGACGCTTCCTCATTGTCAAAGTGATCCTTGAGTTCGGCAATTTCGTCAAGCACTGCCGCCCAATGAGCACTGCCAACATAATTTGCGCCTCCGTCCTTGGGCTGGATACTTCCATAGTCAGTTGAAGGCGTAAGTGGCTCGTCGGTATTGACGACGTCCAACGGTGAGGACTCAGAGGCGTGTGTGAAACGATGAGGCGATGTGGCTGCTCCAAGCTCAGATTGCTGCATCAGATCGAATACTAGTTTCTCAAGGTGATGAATACGATCCTGAGTGGTAGCACGAGGTTGATTTGTCACGTCATTACCAGGAACTCTGTCCGGATCGTTGTGGGCGTATGTGCACGACAGCCCAAGCTCCCGCTGTACACAACTGCCGCAGGGTCGCTGGCGGTCACATCGGAGCCTGGTAACACAAAATCAGCGTGTGGGGGACATTAATTAAGGAGAGCGGTATCTTAATTACTTTCTTCTTCTGCACAAGTTGCACGACAGCTGCTGCTTCTCCCGTGGTCTGCTTGAGGGTAGCCGGGCTCTTCCTTGAGCGGTCTTACCAGGACCCCACTCGGGAAGATGTGCTTGCTGATTCGACATGGCAAGCAATTAAGTGTGGACTGTCTGTGGTCCTACCATGGGCTCAGAGGCGAAAATTCCGGGACGGACTCAATGTCGTTGAAGTCAGAATGTTTGGAATGCTGTGCCAGAGCAGGATTGGACTTTACCTCAAGGTGTTGCGGCTGGAAATCCCTGTCAGCCTCGGAGCCGTAACTTTCTCCATCCCGATGCTCCGCTCCGATCATCCGCTCCGATCCTCCATTGGTACCCGGACTAGTTCCCCGGCCCAATCCTCCATTCAGCCCCATGTACAAAGCTTAGGGGGTAGAAACAAACCAGAAAAAATGAATGTCAGTAATGGATACCTATGTTTCTGTCAGTTGCTGATTTATAATAAAAGAAAAGCTTTCGTCTCTGCTGAATCCGGTCGTTCCAGATCAGTCGCCATCGAAGTAAAATCGCGACAGCTTTTTGACTTATAAGGCTACGAGACGGAAATAATTCAATAATAGCCACATCACATCACAACTGAAAGAACCATGGGGGCCACGGCGCAAACAACTTCATCGACCCTTCTTTCCCACCAGCTTGAGGCAGCCATTAGCGAGAGCTTCGAAACTCATGAGAAGCCCTCGTCTTCTGCGACAGCAGTCGACGAAGCTTTTTCATCTCCCAACATCGTGGATTGGGATGGACCCGATGATCCTGAGCACCCTCTCAATTGGTCCAAGACCAAGAAGAACTTACACTTGGTCATCGTGAGTCTCTTCACGCTTGCAGCGTAAGTATCCATGTGTTTGATTGGCATGCTAAGGTTTCGTGGCTGATCAATTTCACTAGAAACCTGGCTGCAACCATGTTCGCACCTGGAGCCTCAGAACTAGCCAGCGACTTCAACATCACCAATTCAACCGTCACAGCCATGACCGTCAGTCTCTACGTCCTTGGCTTCGCATTAGGTCCACTTCTCCTCGCACCTCTTTCTGAGCTTTATGGTCGCCTCGTTATCTATTATCTCTGCAATGTTTTATACATCGCTTTCACCATTGGATGCGCTTTCAGTACCGACGTTGCCATGTTCCTTGTGTTTCGAATCATTTGTGGGTGTGCAGCTTCTGGACCCATGAGCATAGGAGGCGGAACAATAGCAGACTTATTCCCCCAGAATGAGAGAGGAAAGGCTATGGGTCTATTCGCTGTGGGACCACTGTTGGGCCCTGTAAGTGTCTTCTTCACGAGATAACATATTTTCACTAAGATGGATAACAGGTAATTGGACCTATCATAGGCGGGTTTGTCTCCGAGAACGTGAACTGGCGGTGGACTTTTCACATTATTACGATATTTGTAAGTCTCTACCAAGAGTTGACCGTCTACAGTTTACTAAAATTTGACAATTTAGTCGGGATTGATCGGCATTGCAACGGTAGTCTTGATGCGGGAGACAAATTACACTGTGCTCCTACAAAGAAAAACACAGCGACTCCGCAAAGCGACTGGGAACGAGAAGCTAGCTCCCAAGTTGAGCAGAGACGAAATCCCGGGGGAGATGCTTGCTCAAGCGATCGTCAGGCCATTCAAGCTTCTCGTATTCTCACCTATTGTCTTACTGGTGTCACTCTACACCGGTATCTTGTTTGGGCTCATCTTCCTGCTATTCACCACCTTTCCTTCTGTATTCGAGGATGTATATGGATTTAGTCCCGGGATTGCTGGGCTGACTTATCTTGGTCTTGGAATAGGCATGGTACTGGGTTTGGTCATGTTCTCTGTTCTGAGTGATAAACTCCTGGGACAAAAGAATGGCGATCAAACTGCGGCTGCCAGACCAGAGGATCGTCTTATCCTCATGAAATGGCTAGGCCCCATTACACCACTTGGCCTTTTTATCTATGGATGGTCGGCCAAATATGCAGTTCACTGGATTGTCCCAATCATCGGCACTTTTGTTGTTGGGTTTGGTTCCCTCTTCGTCGTTATCCCAGGCCAGATATACTTGGTGGATGCTTTTGGGGCTGAAGCAGCAGCATCAGCCATGGCAGCCAATTTGCTGGTTCGTTCTCCATTTGGTGCCTTCCTGGATCTCACGGCATCACCGCTTTATTCGAAACTTGGATTGGGCTGGGGAAACAGTGTTCTGGGATTTATCTGCCTCGCTTTCACTCCGGTGCCATGGATCTTCCACGCTCATGGCGAGTGGCTACGAACCCATTTCCAATTGAACGAGGGCCGAGACAAAAGGCCTCAGTCCCAAATCAACTGAATACCTCGAGGTCTATAGTATAGTCTTTAGTAAAATAAAGAGATATGAAACACAAAAGAATACACTCAATGAGCTTTTGCGGCGGCTCACTGTAACGACAGACACAGTTGGCAGGAGTCGTCATCCATCAAGAGTGGCTTGCTAGTTCGCGAGTGCTAATTCGACGGTATCGACCCAAGCGGTGTAGGTGTTGCTACACTTCGTCTTTATGACGACTCTAATGGGACTATCTCCAGCCAGTGCGTCCTCCGTAAAGGTGAATTGTCCCGAGACATAGGTGAAAGAAGCCTCCAGATCCGCGCCCGGTACACTAACACTCGTTCCGAAAGGACTCTGGAGGCTATTATTATTGTCGATGGACATGATAACGCCGCTGGAGCATCTGCTAGCACTCTCAACATTGGCGTACAATGAGAGCTTATACGGCCTGTCTGCAACAAGGAGCGACTTATCGAGCGTTTGGACGACAGTCACCCAATCACTAGCTGCCGAACCCATGCCGAAGGAGAACCTGCCATCGTTGAAGCGAGAGTCGTCGATGAAAGCATTGGCGGCAAGGCCTGAGTAAGTCCAAGGGGCATTGTTGCCGGTTTCGAAATCTCCGTTGATGAGCAAGGTAGGTGATGCAGCAGATGTAGTAGTCGAAGTGGCCTCCGTGGTAGAAGTGGTAGTCTCTATGGTAGTGACATCCAATGAGGTAGTCTCGGTTGTGGTGGCGACATCAGTCGAGGCAGTCTCACTCTCGGTGATGGTAATCTCTGTAAAAGAGGATGTCTCGAGAGAAGTGGCGGCAGTCGTTTCAGTAGCGCCGGCTGTCTCAGTGATGGCGCCGATGGTGGTGGAAATCTCAGAAGTAGTTGAAATGGGGCGGCAGGGGCTTGCCTGAGATCCGATAAGGAAAGAAATGGCTGCAAAGGCAGCCAGAAACTTTTGGGATGTCATCTTAGAATGAGTGATAAGATAGACGGGATAAAGAGCGTGATGGGAACAACGAGACGAAGAACAAAGGAAAGAAGGGAACAGACATATTATATCGGATGAGATGCTTTAGGGGTTGCCGCGTCACTCGGGGCATTTTAAATTACGCGGTTCTAAAACGGCCGCTAGAAATGCACACAATTGATAGTTCTGTATGTAATGGCGGAAAGCGGGCTAGCTAAGTCAATAGTCTACATGATAGCGTTCTTGATCTGGTTAGGTGACAAATGTGGCTTCGGTGATAAGCTCAAGACAGACAAGCCGTTCGGCGCGGATTACAGTGACTTACTACATGGTAGAAAGTAATTCGGAAAGATCTTTTCCAAAGGGAATTCTTGTTGATATCAACATCATTCTAGTTTTAACACACCCGAAGTTAATGAAGTACGCTCCAGCATATCATGCAAGGAAAGACCTAAGACTTTTTTATCGAACGTGATTAGTTTGAGCATCGGCGAAGTAAGTCTATTCGAGCCTTACACTGAACTACCGTATTATTGACCAGGCTAGCTAGATAGAGACGGGTTAGCATTGTTCTGTAACGCACTGCGAACCCGTTAGTTGTGTGAAAGCTAGACTAGAAGCCCATTGGCCAAGGGCAGACACACTTACACGTTGAATACGGATATAATGCCGGGCTTGTTCTTCGGTAGTCATCAGGCGAAAATGAAATGCGAGCTTTCAAATTCTCAGCTGATGGAATGGGACATATCCAAGGATTCAGTGTCAATTTTTAACCTCGGTATAACCCGACTTGGCAAACTAAAAGTATCGCACCGCCCACGTCATCAACATCCCACAAATTCTTCTGGCCCCTCCCGGCGGCAGCAATACGACTGTCAGATCATGAGCTTCGAAGGCTTATTCCGTGATATTAAGACAGGTGGATCTGGTAAGACTGATGAGTTGTAGACTTCAGCCCACGAGAATGAGGGGAAGTCAGACGCACAGGCCATGTTTCATGGCGGTTTGTCACCTGTACCTGCTTCGCATACCGTTATTCGCCTGCCTTTAGGTTCCTCTACCTATTTCTGTCTGGCTAAGAATGTGGAGGTTCTCCTCTGTGCCCCATTGCGGACTAAGGTCCGCAACCTAAATGTTCATGACAAAATGTATCAGGCAGTAAATGGCACATCCATGGAGTAATGCTGCTGGGGAATTCTGTCACTAGATGCCAAAACGTGCAATTGCATGTTTGTGACGTAGATCTATGTGTTAGCTCATCGAAATCCTCTACTGATATGATGATATATAACAGCATGCCACCAGTAAACCTTTTTTTGCTTTCCCCTGATGCAAGAAAATGCAATCACTTGCTCAATCGCAACCATCTCAACTTTGCAACTGTATCTACTGAAACCACTCCCGAAAATGAAGGCCCTCGTCTACGACGGCAACAACTCCATCACTCTCCAGGATCGTCCAATTCCTACCATCTCGTCACCCACAGACGCCATCATCAAGGTCACCAAAACAACTATCTGTGGCACAGACTTACACATCCGCAAAGGAGACGTGGCGACATGTGAGCCAGGGAGGATCCTGGGCCATGAAGGCGTTGGAGTAGTTCATTCAACTGGCGCGTCGGTGGCACAATTCAAGAAAGGCGACCGAGTTCTTATTTCCTGTATCTCCAGCTGTGCAACCTGCGAATACTGCCGAAAGAGTATTTATAGCAATTGTACTTCTGGTGGTTGGATTCTCGGCAATAAAATTGATGGAACCCAGGCTGAGTTCGTCCGCATTCCTCACGCTGACTCAAGCCTCCATCCAATCCCCGAGGGCGCGGATGAAGCGGCTTTGGTCATGGTGAGCGACATCTTCCCAACAGGTCTTGAATGCGGGGTTCTTAATGGCAAAGTCCAACCTGGAGGAACTGTCGTGGTCGTCGGAGCTGGTCCCGTTGGACTGGCTGCTATCATCACTGCGCAGATGTATTCGCCATCCAAGATTATCGCCATCGATACGGACCAAGCAAGACTCGACGTTGCTCGGAAGCTCGGTGCTACTGACGCGATAATCAGCGCGAAAGAGGGTGTTGTTGAGCAGGTCATGAAGTTAACCGAAGGCAAAGGATGTGATTCTGTTATTGAGGCGGTTGGTATCCCAGCGACATTTGATCTTTGCCAGCAACTCTTGGCGGTGGGTGGTGTGTTGGCCAACGTCGGCGTTCACGGCACCAAAGTTGATCTCCATCTTCAGAATTTGTGGGATAAGAATATTTGTAAGTCTTGTATGGTCATCATGTTGTCGCTTACTGACATGCCTATGCAGCTATAACTACAAGATTGGTAGACACAGTCACCACTCCAATGTTGCTTAAGCTGGTACAGTCTGGCAAGCTGCAGCCGTCGCAGCTAATCACGCACCGTAGGTCACTAGTCTTCCTGATCATTAACCTAGGCTGACAACGAGTAATCTAGATTTCAAATTGAGTGAGATGGAGAATGCATATCAGACATTTGGCGAAGCCTCAAAGCATGGTGCACTGAAGGTACTCATCGACGTGGACTAATAGCAAGTGTGATACGGTGGACCAACGAGCCATTGTGGAAGGGCGGAGTTGATGTTGATGTTGGTGTGGCCGCGCAAACATTATCTCTAACTCTTACTAGATAACCATAACAATGGTGACAATAGAATTTTCAGCATGATCAACATCATTGGGTTGGCGGTTTCTGGAACTGTCAGTGATGATGCAGGAGGCTTCTTCACCTTGTTCTCTCTTCCGTGTCAAGAAAATGACCTATGAGCTATCCTTGGCTCCCATGGAAATAGTCGAACACCGAAGTCTTTCGAAACTAGAGGCTAGCTTGTAAATTACGACGCCGGTATGCATATCTGCTTGATGGAGGTGGTTGTGCTTTCCATCCGACACGTACAAGTGCAAGCCACATAGATGTAACCTTCAATGGTGTATTTTATCTATCCCAATACAGTCTAATCTCACTGAACCTTTCCTCTTGAATCGACAGGCCAGATCTCCTCTATGACTCCATTTCGATATGCATAGTAGAAGTCGTGGAGATTGACAGTCGGATCGATGTGGCTGGGAATCATCTCAACCCTATCACCAATGTTGAGCGCTGGTGTGCCCTCTTCCCATGTAAGTGACCCATGCTCGTCGCCTAGTTGATCGTAGTTATATCTTTGGTCTTTACATTCGGCCAAACCGCTGTCTGTGGTCAAAGACTTTAAACCGGTATCAATTGTGACTTGTCGCTCCCCCTGCCTACTTATCACTGTAGCCAGGAATGACAGGCTGTGAGAGTAATATGCGCCTATGGCACGTCGGTAGTCTGAGTCCATAAAAATGAACGATCCTGGTTGGAGCTCTGTTACCCCAGGAACTGTGGCACAGAATTCAGCCGTTCCGGTGCCACCAGTCGTGACAACCTCGATGTTGAACCCCTCTTTTTGTAGAGTCTGGGCAGTCTCAGTGAGAGACTTCATTGATTCGAGACACCCCTTCTTGCGGTCTTCGAAGTCGTGGAGATGTTGCAGGTGGCCCTCATAGCCCTGGACACCAATAAGACGTAGGTGCTTGAGGGTCTTGATGTGGTTTGCTAAAGGCACTGCCTCGCTAGGCTGAATACCAGTGCGGTGCGTTCCGACATCCAGATCGATCAACACGTTGATCGGGTCCTCAATATCCGACTTAGCCAGCGCGTCATTGATAGCTGTAGCAGCTACTTGGCTGTCCACAACTATTCTGATATTCCTATGCTTTCTGAATAGCTCCACTAGCCGCTTAACTTTGGCAGGACCAACGATCTCGCAGGTGATGAGTAGGTCTGTGAACCCCGCGGCGGTAATAGCCTCGGCCTCACTCAGCTTTGCGACGCATCCACCCTTGGCACCAGCAGCGACGAGTTTTTTTGCGATGATGGCGCTTTTGGTTGTCTTCAGGTGAGGGCGGATATTTCGGCCGGTAGGAAGAAGGCGATCCATGAGCTTCTTGATGTTGGCTTCCATCACATCGAGGTCGACAACCATGGACGGCGTGTCCAGGCTGTCGAGGCTGTCGCCTACTTTGGGAGAGTACATGTTGACGTGTAATTGTGACGTTCGTGATAAGGGAATGATACATAGAACACACTCATTAGGATCATGATAAATAAATAAGGCAAGCGGTGTATCCGGTGCTACTTTTAACGCCCGAGCCCCAATAGTATCTACAGGGATCTCTACAAGGCGGAGATATGTAACGTAGTAAACACCTGACACAGTGCGACATCTTCCTAACCCCGCAATCCTCCTCAAGCCAACGTTGCAGGGTGCAGTACGAAATGTCTGGCCTAATGCAGTTCTCACAAAGTGTCGATAAAGTCATACAATAAATATTCAATTTCAACTAAACACTTTTAGCTGAGGACTAGAATTAAGCCGGAGGCCATTTCTGTATTACTTATTCGACAAGACTATTAAGAGGCGCTTATGATGGTCAGATCAGATAAAATCTGTTATTGCAGTAATTCCCTCAGATTTTAACGTCAGCCAGGCTAGTGCTAATCAATTTAACAAGATATGAACAATCCAGCTGATTTTACTGCGGGGACCACTGGTCTTGGTGCCAGTAAATAATCAAAACTTTGCCTAACTTTAAGATAAATTGTCATAATTGCTAGCAAATATTTCAATCTAAAAATATCCAAAAATGATCAAACCATTCGATTAACTTATCCCTGACCCAAAGTCAGGCAGAATGTCTGGGTGCATGTCCGCATATCTGTTCGGTGGTTTCTTTAATCCCCTAGCCAGTACGAACAATAACCTTGGAGAGGCTCTATTTCGTCAAATCAGCCTTCAAATCAGATGTATATCTCAATTTTATCAATTTCACCAAGGTAAAGTGGCGGAAAGATACCACCGAAACCGCGGAAATTAACAAGATATTCCCTCTGTACCCTGTACCAAGTCCCAGCCACCGATGATCAATACCCTTATCGCCTCGCTTCCCCGCTCACAGAAACCACCGAAACTCGGACACAGAGGGCCCATCCCGCAGACGATGCGTGGGCACGTCTGCTGCCGTCAACTTTCTTCCAGCCTTTCGGTTTCTCCGCGTGTTATCAAATAGCATGTAGCCACCCAAAAGACCCGCAATGAGGCATCCACACGCGCCAAAGCATGCTGTTGTGATAAGAGCAGTGGGGTATTTTGGCTTCTCGTTCTCGCGGAAGATGTTGCTAGACACGAGACCCATTAGGTTGGCCAGCGGAACTCCGACCGAAGTGAGTACCACACGCCGGCCTTCGTGCGCAATATTATTATTACTAGTTCTTCAGTGTCAGTCGCCATGTCTCAGATCATTTCAGCTCAGGGTCTCCCCTTTCGCCACAATGACTTACTACCACGTCGATAGAAGGACAGATGGTGCCGATGTACCCCAAACCATCATGAAGGTTGCGAAGTAGGCCAATTGCAATTGGGCCTGGACATCTGAGATAGCTGCGTAGATGATGAAGCCGGTAAAGGTGAGCGCGAACCCAAGCATGATAAATGGAAAACGAATTCGTAGGAAATCGGAGCTGAAGGCCAGGATGAGCAGCATGACTGCACCACCAACGTTGGGTGCAACTGGCAAAGACAAATTAGTACATGTGACAGTGCTCCATACTCGTAGACTCACCAGTATAGAGATTGGTCTTGACCCGTCCGTATCCTAAACGCTGGATAATTTGAGGCATGAAAAGCGCAACCGACTGAATAGGCACACCAAGGCAGATCTCAATCAAGAGGAAACAGTATGTCGTCGGATAAGTGAAGATCTTGATCGAGTCCTTGAAATTGAATTTCTCCTGTACGACCGATGACGAATCGACCGACATACGGTGAAAAGCCAAAGCCTTCTCCTCCTCACCTAAGAACTTGGCCTCAGCAGCGCTGCGGGGCAAGTACCAGAAAGCAAAGACTGAGAAGAGTACCGAAGCTGCGCCTTCGATGATGAACAGATATCGCCAGACCAATAAATCGGATTTGATCTGGAAGACCCCAAAGGCCAGAAGACCGCTCTGCTATTGTGAGTACAGAGACTATTGTTATTGGAATGCAAACTTACGAAAGCATTGGCAATATTAGACGCAGCGTAGAACAGGGCAAGTCGACGCGCCAGTTCACCTCTTCGATAGAAGGTGGTTAAATAGTAAATGACAAGCGGGAAGAAACCTGACTCGGCCATTCCAAGGAAGAATCGCAAGGCAAAAAGGCCACCAAAGTTCTTGACGGCAGCGGCGAGCATGGTCATCGAGCCGAACGTAAACATCAAGATAGGTAGAACTCGAGCAGCGCCGTATTTCTTACCGAGAATGGCGGTCGGAGGAGCAAATATGACATATGGAACGAAAAAGATGGATACTAAGAGGTTATACTGGTTTGGCTTGAAGTTGAGATCTGGTTGCGATTTTAGTGGTATTCCTTGACCCTTGGTTGGGCTATAACTCACCTTCGCTTAGATTAGCTGTCTGCGCATTGCCTAGGTTGCCTTTGTCCAGCGCGTTGAAGAGGTCTGCATGATAATTAGAATGGCTTATCAAGACAAAATATTGCGCAGCTTACACATGACGGCCAGAACCGGCATCAAGCGAACATCGAACTTGCGACATAGTTGACGTTCGGCGATATGGTCCACAACACGCGCTGTCTCCTCATGGGTGCCCTCGGTTACGGTGTCGTCAATTACACCGTGTTCCTTGTCTTCTTTGATATCCATGGCGATCGATTGTTTTGATTTGAGGCGTGCACCTGCAATGAGGTCGAGATGTCGATAGCAACGAGGTTACTGACAGTGGGAGGGGGTGGTCTGTTTTATATGTATCCTTGTCTTGGATCGTCTTTGGATGATACACTCTAGTTCCGGGGTTAGGTTCGCTAGCCTGGACTAGGTAGACTGCGGCAATCGGGTAACACCTGGCGATAGCTGGCACGACATGAAACAATATCTTGAATCAGGTTATGTTTGTATACAAAAATACAGTCTTAAGACGTTACGAAGGTTTCATATCTACTAAATACATTTGCTTATCTACACCAGCCCGCAGTTGTGATTGTGATACTCGGGCCTTTAACGCAATACCGGATGATACTGGTTAACCAATTAAGGGAAATGAGGAGCTGGACGGTGTAGGGGTCGGGTAACATTGCGTCAGAGAACAAGTACTGACTTGATAAGCTTGGGCAGAAGATCCTTGTAATCTGTCAGCCTGGGGTATGATAAGCTTGGCTTCACTACACAGTGCCGCTTTATCATTTGCGGGGTAGGACAGAGGTGACCGATCCTTGTCGTATGTAGTATGTAACCTGCCTAGAGCGACGATCCGAACTGAGTCGGGATGTCATCCCAATTCTACGAGTTCCACCGGAAGTCCGTTTTGGGCAGTCCGGCGGGAATCACCGGTGATAGATCAACTTCCGTGAAAGCCTCACAAACCAATCTTGAAAGCAACTCTACAACCTCCATCTTCGGTGATTCCGTTGATTATTCTAACAGCATCATAGTCCGGGATGAAAGGTTTGCATCACAAGACCTGTAATCACCATACCTTCCACACAAAAGGGCAATTCACCGCATTAATCCCGAGTATGCTCCCCTGTGCCACAAGCACATATTCAACAAGCAGCAAGTGCATCTGCAACCTTGAATCAATTAGGCCGTCATGCACCAATGATGTTCTCTTCCAGGGTAGTGGTTCATCATATCCAGCTGCTTGGACCGTTGACTTTGTAAACGCGGGGAAAGCGGACTACCGATGTGGTACCCCGGTGCTTTGCTACGCATAGGAGACTTCGGCTACCGGATTGCCTGTTTGTGTCTGCTTCCACGGCGAAGGATAGCTTGTCACTACCATTGACACGGGGGTGATCGCGTCGCATTTGTTCGCTCCGGGTAAGTGCGTAGTCGTGACTGTGAACTACAGACTGCCATGAGAGAACTATTCCCTTGCAGCGGTACACGACTCGTGGGAGGCTGTTCTTTGGGTCTTGAATTGGTAATATGAGTATTTCAATAAGAGCGTGAGATATTCCCAATCAAGCAATGGGATCCTAGGGGGCAGAGGGCTTTTCAAACTGTGCTATCCAAAGCGGCTCAGCTGGCACCATCCTAGCCACCAGCATCTGACAGCGTGCCGCCGATCGGGGAAACGCGAAGACTCTCTCGCCAGCTCATTCCAAACCTGTTAAAGACAAACCCGTCAACGCAACAACTAAAACCTCTTTGAATGCGAATCAGCACTCCCCCGCTCTTTCAGCGCCCAGATTACTCGAGGACCGCCGTCACTTCCTGCCAAACAAGGGAGGCTAGGTTCACCTACAGCCTAGCGACCTTTTTCAAGTGAGGATTTCTCTAAGCTGACTCCGTCGTGTTTTGTCCTTGGGAGCGAGATGGTGTAAGCATTGGAGGCCAGTAGTCCACGAAGGAACTTAAAACAAAACGTCAGCCGCATATCTTCATTTCTATGATCGCAGTCCCGGAGGCTGGGTCAAGAGCCTTTTACCGTTTCCGGATGCCCTCTATGCGACTCTACATAAAGCTTAGTGGTGAATGGCCAATGCCCACAAAGGATATGCTCCAAGACTTTTCTACCTGGAAGCCACACGCTTAGACATCTATTTTGTATTGAAACCAGTCTCGTTACGCGTGTCCATGTCGGATATTTACCATGGTATCTTAGTAGCAATGTGAGCATAGGATGACTATACTTAAGATGTAGAAAAAGATGAATTCTTTGCAAAGGTTGGAGGCAGGAACTTATGCCTTATTTGACGCTCAGAACATATTCGATGTTATTTTGGTGCTGTTCAGTAGTTCACATGTATCTATCACCCTACATATATGACTCTTTCGAATATGACACCACCCGGATGGCCATTCGCTACTGACACTGGATCGTAAGAACTGTCCATTAGCAAGAAAGAATCCCAACATTCTTGACGCTAGCCAGACCGGCCAATTTATGAGATTAGCAGGAGTGGTGGTCAATGGATTCCCGCCGAGTTTGGGCTGATATATCCATTTTAAATCGTAGTCATTGTAGTTGCCTTTTGCTACATGAGGATAAAGCTGAGGTTGCGCTCGATTTAGATGATTGGTTTTCTCGGGAAAGTCATTGCGAGCTTTTACGTCGTCATCTCCTCCCACGTAATCTAGGAAACATGGACTCGATGACGCTGACGGCAGCATATCTTTGAATAAAACACCCTTGGCTAATTACTTATAACTTGTTTCAAAGTTATGTTTTTCTTAATTTAAGATGCCTCTCACACTCTCCCATTCTAACCAACCAACCCGCACTTCATTGCTCTCATCACCAGTCAGGCCAGCCATCAACTCCTCGAGCGAATGTATAGAGGAATCATCGGAGATGTCCATCAATGAAGCAAAAATATGATTTTATCTCCTTGAGTAGCTCATAGCCGTCATGTTACTTAATTGCGAATCTACCTAGCCAATACACATAATTTCATGTAGCCTATTATCACTAGCTGATCATACTACATCATTTCCTTATAGTGAGCAGGAACTTGCCTCAAGCCGTAACAAGGCTTTGGGGGGGGGGAATAGCAGAAAACACTCAAAGTTTCTCAGAGAACTTGCCGCAATGCATATGAGAGAAATAATCCTTTATCTCCACTGTAACAAGACATCTCTTTGGCTCGAATCTTCGGGCAACAAGATCACAATACCTGGCCACAGACTGATCCTAGCTATAGTTAATTTCACTCCATCCGAAATCTTTTTACCTAAATGTGACATCAGCTCCTTAATAGTCCCGGATAATGTTTATGTACGGAGTGAAGATATCTACCCCTATAGCCGATGAGCCGAGTCGTCATGGTTGATAATAGGTTACTAAAGTTCCTGAGTGGCATTTCTGTGACTAGAGTTCTACAACGCTTTTCGGCCCGGTGATGGACCAGACTTCAGGAATATGCAAGACTCACGAAGGCAAAGGATTTAATCCTCGACATAGTTGAGGGTGGGAAACTGCAGTCGTGTCGTGTTCGTAAGTCTCTAATCAGAGTCAAAACATTCTTAGCATAGATCGCCAAGAATGATCGTCGATCTACCTAAATTTCATGCAACTATGTGCTGAAACATTGTCAGCCCTGCTTACATATTGCCGTCATACCCGGGAACGGCGCAGGCGATTCGGATAGTCACTGCCGTGCGATAGCCCGATATATGTGGCCATCCAGGTCCTCAATCCACTTATTCGGACTTTGCTCAACGAAGCTTCGCAACTACTCACTGCACTGCTACCTATTATACAATTTATCGGGCTGTAAACTCCAGGTATTAGCGATCCTACAATGCTACGCATCGTAAAATAAATCTGCTCAGGAGGATTATAATGACATCATGCTTTCCAGCGATCAATCCTTCGTGAACTCCTGAGTATCATCTCAAGGCTGCAACAATTGAGAAACAAAGGTATAAAAGGATGGCATCTTCCCAGCCAAGAGACAATATTTCCAAGCAGACAAGCCACAGCACAACACAAACAACAAGTTTACAAATCTGCAACAACCTTTCAATAACCTTTCAAAACTACAACATGCATTTCTCGACTATTCTTGCTGCTGCCGCTGCCTTTGGCCTTGCCCAAGGATCCGCTCTTCATAAGCGTGAGAAAGCTGCCGTCAAACTCTACACACAAGGCGGCTGCGGAGGCGGCGAGAACGACATTGAGGTGGTACTTGGAGCTTGTCAGAGCGCTGACGGCCAGTCTGCCCAGCAGGATAAGGGAGAGAACGGTCAGTCCAAGGAATTGGAAATCTCGATGCATAGAATCATAAAAGGCTAATCACCTAGCAGGCATTCGCTTCACTTGCGATGGATTCAGTGACTCAGCTTGCAAGAACAAGGTCGGAGAGGTTTACGACTGCCTGGACAAGCCTATCAGCTACATCAACTGCTACGCCAACCCGCCCCTGTAAGGGAGTTGCAAATCTCAATAGGATGGGAAATCAAGGTTGCCTGTAGCTCTGGAACGGAGTACGTGATAGGTGGAGCCGGTTGAAGTAGATTTCCTACTCTGGATATCTCGTTCTGAATAAGTCTGCATCATGTTGTGTATTTACTTCTACTTTGTTGGTCTGTCGACATTCTCCAATACATAGCTCGGGAGTCGGCTACTTATCAGTAAAAAGCAAGACACACACTTTTTTTTTTCTTAGCTATATTGCATTTAAATTCAAGACGCAACTCATATTCTGGTCTCTATGGCCAGAGAAAATGACAGATAACCTCAGTTTTCACACATACCCGAATTTGTTTTATGTTACACATCATCTCAGGCCCGTTTCTATCACTAACCCACCTGAAAGGGTATTGATGTCGCGTGAATACAGACTTGAGCCAGGATCAGACATCAAGATGAAGATAGTTTAAGCTGACTTTGCAAATAAATAATTTCTATGCACCTGGTCGCAAGACGGATCGTCGATGCCCGAATGTTGAGACACCCAGATACCATTGTGGCTAGAAGACGACAGGGGAGAGTTCCGCGTGCACAGTGCACGCGCCGTTTAGTCCAATTTTAGGCAATTCTGATCAAATTTGCAATGGGCAACTACTGACGATAGAGCCGCACCTCACTGTAGTGTTCTTGGTTAATGTTGAAGCCGGGTTCCTTTGGATGTTGTGGAACATAAGCTATATAATGATAATAATCATAAAAGTGAAACAAAGTCGCAGAACGAGCGTATCTACGAAGGTATGAATTAGGCAAACTTGGTGTTGTTAACTAATGGGGCCTAAAACGTAACATTTCAGGCATTAAAAGCACATCTCTAAATATTGTGGAGAACTTGATAAACTTACAGCTCAATGGTGGATGTGATTGGTCAGTTCGGTCAAATTGTAGGGACGTGATCACGAGTCCGACGTTGACCTGATGGACTAAGCCGTTTCTGTTGTTCAGCTGGTGGCGTAGCTTATTCAAACGATCCAATCCGAGCTTGAATGATAAATTGCTGTCTGCATAAAATGCAACCAGGCTGCTTACCACTTGTTCATGCCTAGCTGCGTCCTGTACATCACTGATGCAGGAGAGAACCATATGTCAAGTCTGTCGCCATGGATTCAACGCTGACAGAAGAACCTAAACCAGCTGGGACAACCGACACTCGCCGGTCAATCTTCCCAGAAGGTGGAGAAGTTCGTCCCATCAAACCGCTAGAAAGACCACCCATCCTTTGTCTAGGCTGCCCTCGTACAGGCACTGCTTCGTTGATGAGGGCCCTCGAGATCATCGGATACCCTAACACGCATCATGGATGGGATCTCTGCGAGATGGACCATCTACAGTGGCAATGGCCGATCCTGGACCAGGCCAACGACGGCACATTTCCAAATCTCCCTACGTATCGCGGGACACTCTTCTCGCGGGAGGAATGGGACCAAGTCTTCGGACAATACGACGCCGTTTCAGACGTAGCATCTTTTTACGCTGAGTCCCTGATCCCTGCGTACCCAGACGCCAAGGTGATCCTTGTGGAGCGCGACATCGACGCCTGGCTTGAAAGCATGCAGCCTGTCGTTAAGCCGACAATCAGCCCTTGGTTTCGCTGGTTCGTCACAAAGGTCGGTGACTACGCGGGCTATCCATGCGGCTCGGTGTCGTTCCGAACGCAGCAGGGCTGGACCAGATCAGACTGCCCCGAAGATGTTCAGAACAATCTGAGAGCAGCGTACATCAGGCACTACGAATACGTTCGGAGTAGTGTTCAAACTGAAATGCTTCTCAACTTCAAATTGGATGACGGTTGGGGGCCGCTCTGCTCGTTTTTGGGAAAAGATGTTCCGGATATCCCATTTCCGCATATTAATGAGAAGAAGGAATATACCGCCAGAAGTAAACGATTGGGAGATAAGATCACTAAAAGCGCGGCCCGCAAGTTCTTTCTTCCTTGGCTGTCATGATACGCAGATGTCTGTCAAGTCAGGGTTCTACCAGTCCGAGTCTTCGTTTACCCAGGGTCGCTCAACATCGGTTGTGCCACGCACCATGGCGCCCAAGCGACCATTTCCAATTGGTGTGGCATCATCCCACAGATTAGCAGGTTTATCGTAAAAGAGCGTGTGTTCAGCCATTGTTTTTTTTTTTTATATACGTATTCGTAACCTTCAGTCAAACAATGTTTATTGAACAATCAGGGAGTAACTGTCTTTCATGAACTGAAGGACGCGGTGTTTCTTCACAAGGACTTGGCAGATCGACATAACAATCAATTATAATATAGAGACTTGACACACTTCTCCGTTCACTTGAAGAATACTTCTGTTTACGGTCGGCACTCATCATCAGTCGATCCTGTCCCCATGGGGTTACCCCGCAAAGTTCACTTCCTTCTGGTGGAGACGACATGCCGATCAAAGGGTTCTAATGAGACGCAAATACTCGCCGGAAGTTATCAACAACTAAGTGTGAGTCGATCGGGTTTGTCTAAGTTGAAGTAAGTGGGAGGTTCATGGATGGGAGAGGGGGAGAGATTTGGCTGGTATCATCAAGCACATGGGTTGTACATCACATGAACATACAAGCGAGGTACGGCTTACCGGATTCACTTAAGAGTGAAGGGTGAAGAATCATTCGATACCGACGCGAATGCGACGTGTCTAATAAGATTTCGCTTTTCGGGATCGCGACAATCGTCCAATGTTTCTTGGCAGTAAGTACTTGAATGCGCGGCTATCAATACCCGGCTGACCGCGTAAAGCTTGATGTTACCATAGTATGGACGAGCATGAGCTGTTGTTAGATATGGATTCTACTCAGTGAATTAAGTTGCAATTTTTAGGAACTCGCGGACGCGATGTCAAGCCGTGGTAACCTCGCGACTATCGCCTCACTTATCTGCTTCATGCAGATGATGTACCAGGTTCGGTCGGCGCTGTTTCCAACAACCGACCGATCATTTGTGTTGGGCTATTTGTATCACTTCACTCAAGATGATCTACCATATGACTGGGATAAATTGTCAAGTAATTCCCCGATTGGGGTTACGTAGCTCTGTTGCGCAGACAACACACAACGATGATGCGGGTGATGTTCAATAAAGATTGCTGTTTCATATTACTCTCCCTTGCCCTCAATGTTATTGCAGGCCATGTCTTCAATATTATCTCCCGTAGGTAGCTATATAAAAATGAAAAATGTCGGGGCCGGCCCTGTACCTCGTGTGGGTAATGCAAAATTCCAAAATCGCTTCCTTGAGTTCATGCGCCCCATTTGAGAATCAATTTGACCTAAGTTCCCAACCACTTTAGCTGTTCGGCCTAGGCCCCTCATTGACGCTGTGTTTGTCACCACCCGACCCTCGCGACAGGGCTGTTGAAGCGGGCATGGATGCCATGGAAGTTGCGATAAGGGAGCGAGGCTTTTGAGCGTCTTGGGTAGTCTTGATGGCGACAGCTTAAGGAACAATGTTAGCAAGGAAACTCGGGTGCCTGGGTGTCTGGCATGAGAGCTTACCAGCTACTGTGGCAGCAACAAGTACAAGAGGAAGAGCCTTAGAGACACGAGCCATGCGAGAGATGGCGGGTGCAGGTTGGGGCGGGAAATCGAAGCGAGGAAGAGCTCCGCCGAACGAATTTGTAGTCATGGTGAAGCTTGGGGGTTGTGAAGTTTGTGGGCTGCCGTAGGTTTGTTGTTGCAAGTAGAGGAGACACAATTGAGTTGATGCTTGTCAGTGTAGATGAGTGGATGAGTGGTGCTCTGAATGACAGTCGAAAGGGATGAATTGGACATTCTCTTATATCAATTAGCATATATTACTATTCTTGTCAATTGAACCTTTTGGCTGGCACGCCGGTCCGTTCCGTGGTGGTGAGGTCACGTAGTCAGACCACAAGCTTTGATCTTTTCTCTCTGAAGGGGTCGAATCTGGTGGTGATGAGATTCGTATGATGGGCGTCAGATTCTGGTGTCAGGACGTGCCAGTCTGGGGCGCAAGTGGCGTGGATTCTGTGGGGTAATGGGCAGATTTACCAAATGCCTGGATTGCGATAGGTGTACAGCATCTGCTGATTTATTCAAGCCATTCTATTGCTCGTAGGGTCCTGCCAATTACAACACGGGGAAATGGAGATGAGGAATGAGATTTTGCCCCAGGAAATACTTCCAGAATCCCATTTGCTCAATATTATGTCATTGCTGAAGCTTTGCTTCCATCTACCGCATCTTGGGGCATCTGAAATTGTCCAAGCGCCTGAGATCTCGTGTAGGCGAACGCAGCGCAGTTCAGGAGGGATTTCTCCATATCACAGCGACACGTTACAGAAGTTGTGATGTATTGTCACTGAAGCATGAGGAAGGCGCAGACAGTTGAGGTCCATACAACAATAGCAGCTTTCGTCCTTGGAATTGAGCACCACGAGAATAAGTCGGAGTAGCCATCGTCAGGCGATTCTGTTCCGATCTTTCGCGAGCCAGTAATCATTAGTCAAACAGAAACCCCGCGACTCCCCCAGGCACCTAATTCCAGCGGGCGGAGACCCCTCAAGTCGCTAATTTGAAACATGGGCCCCTTAGGCCAGGGACATAAGAATCACACCACAAATACCAGTGCTTTGTCACACAGCAGATAACACGCGCGGGATGACTGGCATGCGCACAGATAGACGGGCGGGTTCGCCGATTGCTTGACAGTTACTGATCGTAATGGAGCGTGTAATATCTTGGCGGTACTTTTTGCCGTCGGCCACTGTCCAATGCCTCACTGGATTCATCTCAATAGTAACGCTCACATTACGATTCATCGCAGATACTCCAAAAGAGTTTATGGAACCTTGATGTTACACTGCACGGAATGTTTTACTTGCCGACTCGCCTCGATAGAACTTCGCGCTTACCGAAGCCAGCCAAATTTCCGCCATTGCTACAGTGAGCATCTGTAGAGTCACTTCCTGGAAGACCCAATCTGCACCTTGACCTTATGCTACATCCATTGGGGCGTCATCAATGGCGAGGTGATTGGGTAAGACTTCAATTTTTTATTAAGCTGAGTGTGACTGAGATAAATGGACAAACACGACAAAGCCTCAGGGTGCTATATTATATTATAGAGGTGTTACATAAAGATCTCGACCGCGAATGGTCTTACATTCACCATCGGGAGATACTATCTGCCAATGAAAACTTATAGATAATTGTTATCTAATCGTCTGCGTCAGCCTTTTTCGCCATGCTTGGTAGACCATGGGTCTCATCGATAACGTAGCTACGGAACTTGCGAGCTGGCACACGGTTCTTGAAGAGGTAATCAATTTCCTCAAATATGCGATCACCAGGCTGTAGAGAAGAGAACTTGTCAGTCAACAGCAACCAAGCAGGGAAGACCAGAGTACACACACCTCTGGAAGACGGAAGTAACTCCAAGCAAAAGAGAACAAGCTGAGACCACCCCACAGGAACTCGATCATAGCGCCAGCATTGGCGGAGCCAGGGTTTAGTAAACAAGGACCAGCGATGGTGATGACTAGGTACGACAATCCGTTAAAGGTGGCGGTAAGTGATAACGTCTTTGCACGAAGTCGAGTAGAAGGGACTTCAGAAGAGACGACAAATGCCAATCGTCCAACTGAAAGCGAATAGATGAGTTGTATAGTGATTAGTACAGAAGCTTGTGCCCAGGAGTGGGATGCGTTGGATTTGCAATCGGGGGCAAGACACAAAAATGCAACAATCCAAAGGCGTGCGATGTTGTAAGCTAGCCCATAAAGCCAGGTCCGTCGACGGCCAAGCCAAGTGATCGGAAACACAGAGCAGAAGACACCAACAAACCCAACACCGTTGAGACCAATGCCCATATTGAAAGCGTTTGCCGAACTCAAACCAGTCTGCTCAAACAAGTATACAGCAAAGCCAACTGGATTGGCAGAGAAGTTTTGGACAATAAAGACAGCAGAGGCGATTTCAAGACGACGCAAGTTGGGGCCTTTGAAACAGTCGCGGAAGGAAACGCCAACTTCTCTCTCATATTGGTCAGTCTTGACCATCATGGCAAGAACACTGTCATTTTTTGCGTGACATTGCTTGCTGGAAAGTCGATCAAGGGACTTTTTGGCATCTTCGAGACGGTTTTGACGGATCAACCACCAGGGCGACTCGGGACACCACCAGAGCACTAGTCCAATGGACGAAGGCGCGAGGGATACCTGTCTGGATGAACTGTCCCATGACGTAGTAGAGGTTGACATGAGCCACGAAGATTCCACGTAGTCTCATTGGTAAAACTTCTGAGGCATACACGGGAGCCAGAATGTGGTAGCCGCCCCAAATGATTCCGGCAAGGTACATAGAGACAGTGAGGACGGTACGTTTGGGTGTGAAGACTTGGATGAAAACAAGACCTGAAGTCATAAGAAGATAAGAGCCAAGGTCTTCTTTCGACCGAGACGATCCATTGGGATGGCAGCAGCCCATGCATCGACGACCTGTCCGACGATAGGACCCATGCTCATGGCAACCTACCACTGAACGGGAATCTCCATACCGTGGCCCTCGACATGCTCACTAAAGCGGTTTCTAAATGCGGGCAAGGCGTAGAAGTTTCCATTGATTTCAATATCGTATGCCCGCATAATAATTGACATAGAGACCAGTATTGACCAGAGGCAAGCCTTTTTGTATCTTCGAAAGGCTTCCCAAATTTTCAGGTCGTGCTCAGAGAGGGTGGCCTGAATGGCCATTCGCTCCTCGGCGGCGGTAATTGTGTCTTGGGTGTGATCATTCTGAGTACTTTGCATTGTATGTTCCATCATGGTGGCCTCAACTTTCGGGTCCATGATGAACATCAGGAGATATCAAAGCTATTGACCTATAATTAAGAGTGAGTGGGCTGGTGGAACCCGGATGGGGATGTGGGTTTGGCATACAAACGAGAATGGCAGAAGCCCCTGAATTATATACGAAAACATGACACTCGGCAAGTGAGGAGAAAACGCTGCAAAATCAAGAGAGTCGCACAATCGACAGTCTTCTTTCCGGATTGACACATGTGAATCTGGGGTAGACCGGGATGCCAAGCTTTCCCCATCGGGGATCTCAGTAAAGCAATCATTCATCCCAATCCCATGATTGACAGTAGTGGTTAGTGTATCAAATGTCCATTAAGAAACTCTTGTCCGCCCAGAAGGGTCAGTATATAATCGGCACTCTGCCTAACTTTAAGATAAGTTGATATAAGAGTTAAAACATATTTGGGGCTAAAGATATCCTAAAGTGCTTCAATTATCTTATCACCTCTTACCTAAAGTTAGCCAGAGTGCTGATTATTTAGCGAACCGCCTGCCGCCCAGGCAAGCAACAGTTATGAATGGAAGCGAGGAGGTGGTCGGCCAATGATGAAGCAAACAAGAAGCTAGCTAGCAAGCTTATTCGCCGCCAAGGGGACATCTGCTGCATATCTTGGCCATCCACATCATACGGGTGGTTCCATTTACGCTGATCAGTTACCAGCCCTTAGGTTCAGGAAGCTGAATGGGGTATGGTTATCCGATACTTGAGAAGTCGTTCTGCCACTGCCGGGCCTAGCTACTATGGATTTAATGAGGGCCTAGTACTACACTGTAGAATCTCACAATTTAGACATTCTTTATTCTCGAGATCGGCACTGTTTGCTTCCGAGGCATGGCAATCCGAAGGCTGGAGCTCAAATTCACCGACGGGTAGAAATAGACCAATAGATAGGCTTTGCCATTTGCCGATCTTACCCCATGCATGTTAGCATCTGTCGGCTATTTGTGTGTTTCAGGCTCGAGAATGCGGGTAAATTCAAGACCCAGTTTAATACTCTTCGTCAATTCTCCCTCTCTGTCCTTCCAATCCCGACTCAGGATGGGACATAGAGAAATTTCTTGATCATTCTTCTACCAAAATCGACCTCTTCAATTTCCAGTTAGACTTTACGTCTCGCCTAGCATCACCTTTTTATTGCACCTGGCTCTCACAGCAACAATATCGTATTTATCCCGACTGCCACCTCTAACTGGCGAGGCTTTGACTACCGCATTGTACGCGGGTCGTCTATCAATTACGACTGTCGTCTACTTCAATCAACACAAGACATGGGTTCAATACAAACACCATCATCATCACAAACACCACTCAATCCCCCGCCACTAGTACTGGGAGGTGCAGGGTTTAGTTACCAGCTATGCCCTGACCCCCAGTCCCTTCCAATTGTCGACGTCCTCTTGCGCGCATTTGAGCTTGGCGTTCGTACCATTGACACCTCGCCCTACTATGAGCCTTCAGAACAACTCATGGGTGCGGCTTTGTCACATGCAGACATCCAGTCCAAGTATCAACGTAGCGACTATGAGCTTATGACAAAAGTTGGTCGAATCAAGGAGAACGAGTTTGACTATTCACCAGCCTGGATTCGCAAATCAGTCGCTCGATCTCTGGAACGTTTTCAGACCACGTATTTGGATGTTGTCTTCTGTCATGATGTCGAGTATGTGTCCTTAGAGGAGGCCGTCAACGCCGTGGGCGTCCTACTCGAATTCCAGCAGTCTGGTGTCATCCTCCGCGTTGGTATTTCTGGGTACGACATTGATACCTTAGTAGAGGTTGCTACCCTGGTACGGCAGCGTTATGGACGCTCTGTTGACGTCGTTCAAACATGGGCACAACTCACTCTTCAAAATACACAAGCTGAGGCACGTGGCTTCGACGGATTTCGGGCTTTAGGTGTCAATTCTGTCTTTTGCTCCAGTCCGCTGGCTGTGGGTTTGCTGAGGAGCGGTGGCATTCCAATAGGTTTAACGGGCGATTGGCACCCTGCGCCAAAAGCCTTGAGGGCGGCTGCGGCTGAAGCTACTGAATGGGTGGAGAAACATGGAAATGGAGACAATTTTGCATCGATTGCGCTGCAGTATGCCGTTATGAAGGCGCGGCAGAACAGCACTCCTTCTTTCGCCGTGTCTACCATAACAGGCATCAGCACTATGTCTGACTTAGAGCAGAACGTCGCTGCTGCCAAAAAGATATTGAGCAAGGCTTCCAACGATGAGAGGGCTTCTGAAAGTCTGCGAAGCTATGTTAAGCTAAGTCCGGAGGTAGTGGAGAGCCGTACACCAGTGTTTGATAGGGTTCGTTCAATCCTTGGAGAATGGGTAGACTACGACTTCTCTGGTCGAAAGGCTAACGACAACGGCCGCTCGAATGACTCCAATGGTACGAAACCAGATGATGGTCAAGTGGGCGGCGTTGTAGAGAAGGATAGCTACGCACAACCTATCAGAGTTCAGGCGGCATAATAAAGCAAATTTGGGAGGAGACCCACGTTCGCGAATCAGCATATTCATTAGAGACTGGCGACTTGAACCTTCGTATACATAGTATCTCTCATGAGACCTCAAGGTTAACAAGGTTGCCGTACGCATACCTAGCTTATGCCTTTGTTGATGTTTCTGCACATAGGCACGTAATCAAGTACAACTTAGCAACTTTCTGCTTGTCGGCAGCCATGGTATTAGTTTCTTCATCCAGAATGGACAGAAATTAGCTCCGGAAAAGGCCTCAAGTCGGCCCTAGTCACTTATAACAATGCTGTGTAAAGACCCTAATACAGGACAGGTAATTCACTGTAGAGTTCAGCCATAGTATCCGTAATCATAGAAAATTAGGCCAGGTCTCTCATACGAATGGTGATCCATCATGACCTAGATATGTAGCCCTACGTCATTTCCTATAAGTGACACCTACAATGCAAGACCTGTAGATCCATTGTTCCACCTATATAACGACAGCGCTCTGCGGCGTGCTTTGCTTTCCTCAACATTGGAAGTACCAGGGCTCCGCACGCTATACAATGTTGAGCGGAGGACTTTGCGGAAGCGTTTCTGTCCAAGTTGTGACCAAATCAGCACTTCTTCAGAGATTCAAGTCGGGAGCATCTGTTGGCAAACACACTTGGTAACAAGGCAGAAGGGCAATAGACTAAGTAAAGTAGCAAAGACATTTACCTGGAACTCTGTGCTGAGCGTAACAACACACACCTCGTGCGCTCGTATAATAATCTCGCATGCCTTCTCCACAGACTCATTGAGACCTAGCTGAGGCATTCGGTCTGCGAACAACAACAGAATGAAACTGCCGTGCAGGAGATAAATGCCGAACAGGTAGGGCATGAAAGAAAGCTCTGGGTCGCAGGCCAAGATACGCGACATTGCGTCTGACGCGGCGATGGCGTGTGAAGCGCATTTCATAAAACCTACGGAAGGAATCCAGCCGTCTGTGTTGTCCAGCATCGAGACGGCGTCCCATTTCCCATGTAACAGGACGTGAAGAACGTGCAAGATGAAAGTGCTATATGCAGTGACGAGTTGTGCCTGTGCGTGTTGGCGATGAGATGGTGCTTGGCGATCGTGATACGTGGTGTTGACGCGGTGGTGGCTGTTGTGATTATGGTCGGGAACGTTGTTCGTAGGGAGGAAGGTCTCGTCGTATTGGGAGGATATAACCGAGTTGGGAGTACGGACTTGACTGGCCGGGATTGCCGCACTATCGAGAGCGTCGACTTGGTACAGGCTAGCCAGGTCAGCAATGCTCTGTGCACACTCCTCCATGACCTGTTCAATCATGTTTGTGGCTGGGTCATCCTCATCTTGGTCATCGTGTTGTTGGTTTCCCTCGATGTCACCACTCGTACTGTTTCTTGGTCGCCGCATATTGCCAAAGCGCGGATGGCTTTTCTGACGATGAAGCTGAATAACATCTCCCAGGATTGTCATGAGAGGTAGAAAGTACTCAAAGAAACCAGTTCCTATAACTTTCGTCGGGGCACCAAACATTCTTCCTCCAGATCGCTGCTGTTGTTGCGACTCATCAACAACTCTAGTGCTGTCGCTTGCGGCTGCAGGATGTTCTAGAAGTGACAACGACTCCCAAGCCTGATCTGATAAAGGCGCGTATAATTGACATTCATCGTCAAGGATACGCAGAGGTGCATTGTAGGAGAGGGCCAAATGTCGATCGAGGCAAAAGATCAACCAAAACACTCGTCGACGCTCTTCTTGAATCTCCGGTATTGTCAATCCCGTCCGTGCAGCCTCACAAGGTCTGCACCCACATGGAGAGTTTGCGCTACCTCCTGTACATATGATTGCTTCCGCTGCCGATGGGTTGTCTTCAGAGGTGTCTTCTCGGTTGAGACCCATATCATTAGACAAACGCAATGCTTTGTTCCACCATCTATGGCAATCTGTCTTGAAATCTCCCCCCGAAACCACAATGGTAACGAGAACGAACATCAGAACGTCGTCCACCAGCGGTACAGGTGGGAATTCTGCAGTGGAAAGAGATTGATGCTCGTACTGGTGTAAGTTTGTCCGATGTAAGCCGCTGGATGTAGTAGTAGCCGAGGTGGGAAACTTGAAGTCTTTCACAAGAGCGCCGTCTGATCACTCAACCTTTAGTAACAACCAAGTAACAATAGCGGATGCCTTACCAGTTGTCCTACTCCAGAGATCATAATCTCTATCTTGTATCAGAACCATCATCAAACTCCTCAACTCCTCACAAACTCGTGACTTTTGCCCAGGCAGAAGAAACAATGAGCTCTCGGCTGTCTGTGCGCTGACCCAGAGCATTGTGACTAACAATGCTGGAGTACATTTCCGTGGGTCAACGGCTCGAAGAAGAGACTCTTTTCTCACAACGTGGGCTAGGACATATGGCGACGAACATCGAAACAAAGATCCACCAGGCTCTACAAAGTAAAGCTCAAACAGTTCGCACATAAGCTCAGCGTCAATGATGCCCTGTAGCATGGGGACAATGGGTTCTAGACATTTGTAACGGCATCCATTTGGGATATTGGTGGTTGGACATTGTGCTGCTGTCTGTGATGTTGTGGTTGTAGGCCAAAGAGCTCTCTCCTGGGCATGGCTATGGCCGTGTGCGGATGATAGGGATAGACGCGGATCCCGTGGTGCTGTAGTGACATTAGAAATAGGTGCTATCGTAGGTTCGAAGTCTGGTAGAGTATGAGAAGCAGCCTGGCTCCCACTCACGTGGTATGCGTGTCTGGATGATGATGTCGTTGCCGTGCCTGCCAGTAGTTGTGGTGGCGTCGCATGAGTACGTGATGAGAAAGAGTTCGGGTTGTCAGTAATCCGACCAGTAGTAGCTTGAGGCACACTAGAAGGATATAGAGGACTAGTAATCTCATCTGCGTCTGTGATGCTTTGAGGAGCGGCTATTGCTTCGTAGTTTATGATATCCTGTGATGTCCCTGGCTGTCGTTGAGGCGGTTGTGGGTGCGGTGTGCTTTGCTCCAGTTCACAATCAGCTTCAGAGGAATCGCCATTGCCCTCCTGGGTGTCATTGTCAATTCGCTGTGGTCGAATAGCCCGGGAACTTGATGGTAGGTGTGTTGCTTTCCGAGAGTTCGGCTTGCGACCACGTTTGCCAATACTTCGGGCATAGTGGCAGCTCTGGTTATACTCTGCGAAAGCGTTTGTTAACGATAGTGCTTAGCAATAACAGTCATATATCGGAACATTGGCTATTACTCCACTACTAATTGTCTCCAGAATCGAGTAGATAGATAAGGGAATAGTTTACCTTCACAACGACGACTACATGATGCAAAACATTATAATGTCAGCTTGTTCCACTTCTCCTGGTGATTGATTGACTCGTGTCTCACTACCCCAGAAACTTACCACGGTTGATTTCCATCGCAACGTACCCTTAAAGAGCTACATCTGTCGCAAGCACGTCTTGTTCTCTTGCGCCCACTTGATGGTGGAACGGTCTTTGGTCCTGGAGATCCATTGTCTCCACCGGAAAGAGAATGCCCTCTATTGTGTCGTGTATCCATTGTCAGTCGGATCTTTGCGAGATCGTGCATACACTCGCGTCGTTGTCGTGCAAATAGGATAATTCACTGCGTGGAGCTCCGAATGAGTGAGCGGGACTGGGTAAATGTCAAATAGCCGTGGGGTAATTGCAAAATTCCCGTGACAGATCAACCTTGGCATGCCAGGGAGACAACTGGGGATAAGCCCAGCCAAAGGGAGAAGAGGATTCAAAACCTGGCAACTCAAGGAAACTAGGCCAATCATTGATGACCTTGGCAAGTAGAAGGCCGATAAGATAATGATAAGACGTGGGGAAGAAGCTCGGCTTAGCATCGGGACTAGTTTTGGCTTCCGAACCAGTTGTTGTGAAGATGCCATGATAATCGCCCGGCGGGTAAAGGCAATTTACCGTTACTTGCGGATCCCGCTGACTCATTATTCTACCAGCCAATCGGCATTTCTGAGTCGAAGAGTTACTCCCTAGAGGAGCACGTGACCTCACAATAAGTTGGGGCTGACTGGAAGCACTCGGGCCGAGAGGCAAAGCAAGTTAGTGCATCGGCGACAGATCTTCCGGGTCCGATGCCGTGAAGCTGTGGAAGACATCTGAGAATCTGATTGGCCCCGCCCCCTGCCCCCCCAACCAGCAATCCTGCTTTTCACTTGAGCCCTCGAGTCTCAGTGACTGGCCTCTTGTCTCAGTGACTAGCCTCTTGTCTCAGTTTGATCACGGATTAGGTATTGCTTTGTGATGGCGGAACAAATTTATACTTTCCAAACTACGGAATACATAGGAGGAAATGTTATAGCAAGACGGAAAAATAAATTGAGAGAGCAGTGAGGAAATGGCGAACACCAATCAGTTTTACACTAATGATAGCTCTTGGCGACATTCATTCCTGTCGTCGATCCCCATCCCTGCTGTTTCAGACCCGTATTTCTACCGCGCCAGCACATGTAGACTCCTACCCTACAGGATTTACTCGTCGCATGGCAAAACAGCTGCAATTAGCAACTAAAGTGATCTGAAGATCAGATACAATGGCAGAACTAGAAAAGCTCTCTCTACCAGCCTGATGTATAGATATTTTCCATTCGGCGGCTGGTAAATCGCGCAATTATTGTCCTGTTGTGTGGACGATGTGTACATTCTTTTGACTTTCTTTTCGGTTGGCGCCACGGAGATCAACAAGGAAGATCTATGCAAGGTCCCATCCACAATTGACAAGGTTTCACCCGTCGCAACATCCCTTGGCGCCCGTTGTTTCATTCATGGACTCGAAACTGGTTCATGGAATTGTTGAGCCATGAAATGCAAACTTCTGAAAGATACCAACATGTTCATGATGCAACTACGTCATTAGGCACTCAACAACGCCGGAGCACGGCATCACGATTATCCGATACTGGAATCCAGACCCGTAATATTAAACTTGTTGGCGCGCATCCATAACGTCATTCTTCATCAGTGAAAATGACATCAGCAACAAAATTGCTGCTGGTTGCGTTCGTGTGCCTCCTCTTCGTAGGGCGCGCCTCAGCCTTTGGAGCGGGAGAAGTGGCTGGCACTAGCGAATTCAATGGCTATGTGTGGCGGCACGGCGACATCGTCGAGGCCCTTCGATACCTCCCGGCCAGTTTCGTCACGCACTATCGCTTCTCGACACTCGAACGACGACAAATCTATTTTGGCAACTGGCTGCGCGACTTTTCCCAAATCATCGACACCACAGGTCTCGACAATGTTCCCGAACCGGTACTTCGGGCTATCGTGAGCATCATGGGCTTTCTCGAGTTTGGTTTCGCGACCGACGAGTTTGAGGTGACGCGTGAGAGGCTGGGATGTTACACTCACGTGGAGCACATTGACAATCCCAAGGGCTATCCAGATAACGCCAAGGAAATCGATGAGAGGTTGAGAGGGCCTTTGGATCCGCGGGAGCTGGAGTTCGATCCAAAGACGGGCATGAAAAACTACATTGCCAACTCAGGCAAGGGCTGGGACACATCTGCCGATTACGTCACGAGACAACTACGCGACTGCATCAGACTTGGACGCGAAAAGGATTCAAAGTCCAAGAAAGAGGCCTTGATCCACCTCGGAGCTGCGCTACACACACTCGAAGACTTTTCCGCCCACAGCAACTTCACTGAACTTTGTCTGCATGAGCTTGGCGAGTCTGAGGTTTTTGCATTTGTCGGCGACGCATGCCGCGTCAAGACACCAGGATGGAGAGGTCGTATGGTCTCGCCTATTGTTACCGGTACATTTGGAATGCTGGACATCTTCCACAGTCTCCTGGGTGAGGCTGATGACATGGCCGTACTCCAGTGCAAAGGGTCACTACAGAATCTGGAAAATGTAGGAGAACACGCCGATTTCTTAGACATATGCTTACCTATCCTAGGAGTTGAATATCGGAGAAATCGCATTCCAGCATCTATTCGACTTGCTCAAAGCTGCCATTCAAGCATTGAGCAAACTGGCGTCAAACGTCACGATCAACGACCCGATTCTTCAACAGTTGGAAACTGTCGGAGTTCTTTTCCAAAAGGCCGAGGAATCTTCAAAGGAAGGCAAGGCTAGCACGACTGCCGAGAGTAGCATCGACGCCAATCTACTCTGGCAGACCATTGAGCCAATCTTTTACCTTCACGATCGCATCAAGAAATGGATCCAAGAGCGAACCGAGCAAAACGACGCTGAACCGCTTTCAGAAGAGTCAAGCACACAACTGGGCAAGTACACCGACCAACTCGTCTTCAAGTACCTCTCCCTCATGATTGAGAGTTCTATCATGCAGTTGCGCAACGCTTTGAAGGCGGCTAAAGAACGTGTCGACGCGGAAGCTGCAAAGTCTACCTCAGCTGAGGTATATTTAGATGGCGATGGGTCCGACCCTAGTCACTCAGATATTTCCAAAGACCACTTCAGCAATGTTCTCAACCAGCCAGCTGGCCTCGTGTCGACAGTCACCACCAACTGGACCACACAACAAGTTGTCAAATGCTGGGACGACCCTTTCAGAGATGAAGAACAAGATATTCGTCAGATTTTGACAATTTTGCATCATCCTGCTTTCCCTGGTCGCCACAAGACGCCAATCCAAAAGTACATGTTCAACGCCGTGGAGGAGTGGTGGCATCACAACACCCCAAAAGAAAAGGACACAATCCGCGGGATGCTTACAAAAGAGAGCGTTAGAAGTCGTCAACACGAGAATCATACACTGACGTTGAAGGACCTAGAGGGGAAGAAGAAAGGCGTTGCTGTGTTTCCTGGCTCGAGACCTAAGCTTAGACAGAGGAAAGTGAAGCCGTCCCCGCTGGCGAGTGTTGCGAGTGTAGTTAAAAGTGACGCAAAGTGGATGTTTGGCGCTGTCAAAAGAGGTGCAAGAGATCCTGTCGCGGCTGTTTCTTTCCTTGCGAATGGCTTGCACATACTCATTGTTCAGATCATTTTGGTCGTGCTTGGCGTTTTTAGCAGGTTTATTAAGTCGTGGACAGCATAAGGCATTAGATTAGGAAACTCTTAGATGGACGCAAGCTAGCATAGACTTAATGTTTAAAAGCTTTTTAGTTCCCGTTAAGGTATAAGACTATATAATATATTAGCCTAAGCTTTTATGTAGAAATATATATCTGTAATTATTATATTAAAGGCACTTAGTTTGTTTTTATTTAGTTATCTTAATATAGTTTACTCGGCCTATAATAGATACTAATAATAAGATATTAATAATACTTTGTAGTATATTAAACTACTTTAATAATATTTTATATTATAAATTTATTAGAAACAAGGAGCTATTCTTAGACGCTATCGGGCTTGAGGTCTTGCAGTTCGCTCTATCTCTAAACTATATCCACACATCCTATTTGCCTACGGCTTATCTTCCTCACCAGGGCCAAACAGACCCTCTTGAAGAATAATCCGAGACTTGGCAGTTTCCTTCGTAACAATACTCTCTCGCTTCTGCCTAAGGTTGACAGAACCCCATCGCAGCAAATCACCGAATGTACCAGGCTCGCTGTCTTTACCGTCATTCTCATCCCAAATCGACCCCAGATGCGGAGTGTGTGTCAGGCCCTTTCCATGTGTCACCTTTTGCCAGCTGGAACTACTCAAGAGGTTCCAAACCAACTTGTGAGCCCGCTTGAAATCTTCCGACTCGGGATCGCCGTCGAGTCGTAGACTAAACAAGTCGTATAGTCGTTGTCCGGAAGCGAAACCGACAATATCCTCGGCAAGCCAGTTCTCAGTCCGTGGATCAATACCGAGAATCTTCTCTTGCCAGTATTTAGATCCATTGAAACCATCACCCGTGTCCTCAAGCATTGTCAGTCGTCGCCAGCACATAACCTGTGAAATGTATTCAAGGAGTGACTGTGGGTCAATCTTGAAATCCCAAGCCCATCCCTCGGCTTCGCTAAAGTCGATATCTTTGACGAAAGCAAGGGCTGGGCTTGAACTCATCCCGAGATAGTTGTTGCGGATTCCCCAGAGATGAAGGAATAGTTTGTGCCTTGACCTGTTAGTAGATGCAAGAGACGGAGGTGTGAAGGCTTACCATCTAAGAATAAACGGATCGCCTTTGCGCGAGGCGGTGAAGTGGTTGGCAATGGTCTGGCCGTACATAACTGGTACGGCTACTTCGTAGGGAGAGTTGGGATCTGCGATCTGGTCCCAGCAGACACGGTCCAGATCTCGCACGAGAATACAGCCAACGTCAATAGCAATTCCACCATGTCCAAACAATAAGGAACCTCTCAGAAAATCCATGGAGTGTGGCCCGACATACGGTCCGTCCATAGTCCCCTTGACAAATGCTTCTGGAAGCAGATCCTCGCTGGCAAACTTCAATGCGTGGTTCGGCGAACCAGGCACCGTGTCAAGCACACGGACTGTCCACGATGAACCACAGATACGCACCCAGTCAGCGACATTGCGTTGACACCAACCAGGCATGTCCATAAGGCCAGAGTGCCAGAAGGCCCAGATGTTTTTCTCTGAAGAGACAGGGACATATGAATTGAGTGAAGCAAGGATGTCTTCAGTGGAACGTGTATCTGGATTCTCAACTCTTTCGAGCTTCGAGGTGAACTCATCGGGGATAGAATAAGACGCCATAATGTAGACAGAGGTCAGTGCAGAGAAATGGTGATTTTCTCAGTCTCGATATTCGGATCGTTCTTCAGTTCTTTATACTTGCTTTAGCCACCCACTTTTTGTTTACTGAGAGGCTTGGGTAGGCGTAGATGCGAACGGTGAGATCAGCACTAGCCCAGAAATGGACATTTACTCGTCTCTACGTACTCTCGGATGATTCGTAATATTTGGCTATTATAGTGTTTGGAAATGGACAGGGATATGCCGTAAAGACTCGATAAGTTTAATGCGCTCTATGGATCCATTAATCGCCATTACTTGCTAAGAGCCTGTTCTTAGCGCAGGTGTCAGATCCTTCTGCCTACGCCAATCATTGATGCTGCATTACAGAAGAGGGGTTCATAGGAGCCTATCGAATCTCGCCAGTCTGCGTGGTATCACGAATGGTCGATTATTATTTTTTGCAAAACTATCCAGAAAGGACCTCCCCCCAATCCTCCCCAAACATCATCCTTAACATTACGAAGCCTTTCCTGTTGGAGATCATTTAATGACTGAAGACCTTGATGATTTTCCGCAGTCGCCCCCAAAATGGTATGAAACAATGATGGCACATCCGGATCCTCTCTCTTTGCTAGGGCGCAATCCCTACCAGCCCGCAGAATGCTACCCAGGTTTAGCGCTATAAGCCCTATTGCCTTGCTGTACTTCCATTGCCAAATCTAGAATCGTCTGTCCCATCTCTCCCCCAGGACTTTGTGAACAAACGCGCCATAACAAATGAGAGTACGGACGATTGTTTCATTGCTCTTCATACTGGCTGTCAGGTGAGCTCGAGCTTTTGCTTTAGAGAATAGGTATGATACGCAGCTGGACGGGCAGATTTCTATATATGCTAGGACTCCTGCTTAATATTGACTTCTCTCCTGCCAGCCCCATCCGGTGGCTTTTGAAGACTAAGTTCAACATCAAAGGCGGATATATGCCATTTTAAAGCCCCGTTTCTTTTCTCTTTGTGACTATAGGCGTCAACACTGTGCCCGCAGATACTCAGCCCATTAACCAATAGAAAAACTCGATGTCGTATATCTTCCTTGTCCATCCCCTGCTTCCGCCGTGAAGGCTCACTAGGTTGTTATTTCCCATCACCAAAATCAATGGAGGAAACCCTCAGCAACGGGATCGTTGTTGGGCTCAGCGTTGAGCTAGCCTGGTAACAGCTCACAGAGCTAACAACACAGCTGCTGCAACAGCGCCACCAAATTTGGCCATTGGGCTACCTGTGACTATAGGCCCAACATTCTCGGTATCAGTTTCATCGGCTTGACGAGATTCGCTGGACGTACTACCCTGAGTGGCACTAGTAGTCTCTGCGGCCCCCGTTGAATCAGAATCGGTCGGCTCGGCTGTATTGGTAGCGGGCGAATCGCTTTCTTCGTAAGTCAAACCAGATGCCTCAGCCATGACCGACTTGGAGGCGGCAGCAACGAGTGACGTATACTTTTTATCATTTAGCATTTCTTAAACCATAGGAACTGTGATAAATTGGTAACACCCACGTCGCTTTCGGTAATGTCGATTGCTGTAGAGCAATCGTTATTGTTCTTGTTTAAGTCGAAGATATTCTGAACACAACAGAATCCAGATTTTTCGCCGTCATTATTAGTTGTTTTGGCCGTGCCTAGATTCTATATTAGCTACAGGTTTATAAATTAACCCGTACATCATTATATACCAAAGCAGCAAATAGCTTCATCACCTGAACCATCCATGCCCCAATTATCTGGACATTTGCCACTCTGATGAAATATAATCAGCTCTCGTGTCACCAAAAGGTGTGTATGATTAAGTCGAATTATCGTCTACATACGTCGCGAACATTGAGCTCGGGGCTCTTGGCCCAGGCTGCACCAGTTAGGACAAGGAAAATAGGAACAGTTCGGAAAGTCATTTTTGGAGCCTTGGAAGAGATTGGAAGAAACGTTGAAGGATGGCTAAGAATTGACCAAAGACCGCTATAAATCAGTTTAATCACATATTAAATCCGGTGTTTATAGTGATTCCCCGCGGCCCTAGGTCCACTGAGGGGAGAGAACAGCGCTCTGTTGGTCGTTACGGTCCATCAAAATGAGGCGGCTGAAACTCCTCGGCCCGCTCCCAAGTGGGTATACTGACGTGAGATTGTTGAACAGATCGACAGATACCCGCATGGAGGTCCTTGTGCCTCGGGCTCTGGCTGAATGATACATAGTCATTGGCCAGATAGGTCTCGGATTTGAAAGGATTTATGTGCGCTTAGCTCAATTACAGGTCGGCCAAAGTATGAAAGCGGGGCGATTACTGAATGATAAGGGATCCTTCGCTGCTATAAGCAAGTATCTTTATCTTCAAGACTTGGCTGCATCTAATCAGAGGCAGCCAAGATTCCTTCGTGTGATATACCTCAGGCGCCACTATGACCTGGCAGTATCATGCCACCTAGGACTCAAGCCGCCTCAGAAAATGAGCGCCTTGGCAATATGTTGTTTTCTGGGAATCCTCAACCAGATACTAGACTTGACAGTAGATGGCCGTTGATCAATCAAAGGTGAGGCATCAAGCTCTGGGGCGTGTTGTTTCGACATCGAAATGCGCTCGGGCCTTGAGAGCTAAGGAGCTGTGGCAGATCGAACTAAATGTTACCAAAGTGAGCCATTCCCTTTATTAAATCCTAAGTTCCAATGTTTGTTAAACTCTCGGTTGCCGCCTAACACCAGGTTACTCTCGGTAATATGCCAAGAGTAAAAGCCAAGAAGAACCTATCTGGTTAAAGACTGATATTTCGGGCTTTTGTTGACACCAGAGAGTAGAACTCGTCATGCTCTTAGAGTTGCGACAGGACAATATCTCGGAGCAATCCAAATCACACTTCTACTCAGCTTCTAGACAGCCTGTACTCGATCCAGCCCTCGACATAACCACCTGGATCATTACAAAACGTCGGCACGGTTCAAGTGTAGAGACGGTCAGAGGAAAAATGCGAAAGATGTTTTGGGCACGTAACTCCCAAGGCTCACATAAGCTAACCATAAGCTCACGATAAAGCGAGTAGCGAAACAAAGATATACTCAGTTCTGCACCATACACAACAACACCAGCCTGTAGCAAC
The DNA here is from genome assembly GCA_027945595.1 of Fusarium torreyae. NCBI lineage: Eukaryota > Fungi > Ascomycota > Sordariomycetes > Hypocreales > Nectriaceae > Fusarium > Fusarium torreyae. The sequence goes on along the minus strand of JAOQAZ010000032.1, from coordinate 261,290 downwards.
TGTCGTGGAGACCAATCAAGGCCTGGAAATTCTGTGGATTTCTCGGCTACATGCATATTGCCAAAAGCGGGCGACCCGGTGTACGCCAGGTGTAAAACTCGGAAGAGCAGCAGAAGCTAGCCAAATAGAGTTAGAGCGGGGAAGCCAAATTCCTGTCACCCTGTAACTACAGCGATTGAGCACTAAAAGTGCGCCACGACGATAAGACAACCATCTCAGTTCAACCGCAACCGCAACAGTTTATGCACTTGAAGGCTTCATTAACTGAGAGTTCGATGGTTTCTGCCCTCAGTGGAGCTCAATACTTGGAGATTTATCTATCTGAAACCGGTGTTCATTGATTTAGGCTTAATTTAGTCCGTATGCCAACCATGGTCTACCTGATCATAATGCCATGCTCAGCAAAAAGAATGATGTCGTTCAGTATCAAGATTGCTACTGTACTCGCTACCTACTTACGGGTTTCCATCCGCACGTAAACAACTGCTATACCTTGGCTGCCTTGAGCTTGTCCATATCTATCCTTCCAAAAAATCACCAAAGGAGCCTTTGTACCCATTCTGCTCCAAATACGCCCGGAACTGAGCATCCTCACTCTCGAGGTCCTTGTCCTTGTCGGGGATCAAGAACCATGCAACAAGTCCACCAACTGCGGCAAAGGCAGCTCCGATAAGGAACACAGCCTGAATACCTTTTTGTTCGTCGGAAAACGAGTCTTGAATCGGCGTGAAAACTTGTGTCCCAATCGCTGCACCCGCCTTACCCATTGCCGCTGCAAAGCCTAGAAAGTGACCACGTAAAGGCGTAGGGAAAGATTCGGCGGCACATAGAAAAGTTGCGACCTGTCCTTGTTAACAACGTCGAACAATTCTGCTGGAGATAGGTTGAATACTCACACCAGGTCCCATTTCGCCGAGCGAGTTAAAGATTCCATACAGGACGATAAATAGAGGGAACACGGATTGAATAGAATGAAGAGCGCCTCCGATGATAAAGCCCAGAATCGTCCACCCGAAGAATCCAAGAGTCATTGTCTGTCTGCGGCCAATACGGTCCATGAGCAGTCCGCCGATGATACAGCCCGGAAGATAAAAGCAGTTCACGACTGTGCCGAATCCTATGTTCTGCTGAAGCGTGTTGTCAGGGTTTAAGGTCGCAATAATCGTCGAGCTAAAGATGCCGAAGGGGTAGGTCTACGGTTTACATATCAGCAATGGTCCCCAAAAGGATTCGCTTATGTGCGTTCCTGCTCAAAGCTGTCCTGCGTACTCACCACAAAGTCGTAAAAGAACCAAGCCAGGGATGTTCCCAGCATAGGTTTCCAGTATCGCCTGAATACGAGCATATAAGGGATATCATTCTTGATCGCGTGTTTCCGATACTGGGTCGAGTTGAACTGGCGAAGTCGGAAGAACAAAAGTGCTACCGGCAAGACAAACCCGAGACCAAAGTTGATGCGCCACACGCCATTGTTGACATGTTGGTTATAGGCTGCAAGTACGATCAATGCCACGATACCGGCAATCACGAAACCGAAATCGATAGAAAAGTCTGTCGCCGCCGCGACCAACAGCCCACGTCGGCGTCGGACATATGCTGTTTCGTCTGAGGCTTCAGTACTACCTGTACCACACGTGGGATATTCGCCTGTATTTCAAATATTAGTTCAAAGCTTCTATCCAAAGGTTGTTCAATAAAGATTGCTCACCACCAGCACCAAAACCCGCAACGCCCCTACCAACGATCATCATCCAAAACATGCCAAGCTCAGTCTGTCCATGCGCGGCTGTTGCAAGTATGATACCGAGTACAAGGAACAATGTTGCGAATACGATCCCGGTCCGTCGGCCAAGTCTGTCAATAGAATAACCAAAGAATAGCATGCCCAGAACCTCGCCGATTAGGAAAGCGTTAGAAAGTCGTGTTTTGATCATACTAGAAAAGCTGTTCGGGTACAACTTGGCGAAGATAGGATTCATGTAGCCAATAATCTGGGCATTATATCCATCTGAGAACAGCGCAAGCCCGCTGATCAAGACCGTAGCAATGGCTGACCTGCGAGGAACCTGAACTTGTGCAGTATCAGAAATAGCGGTTGGTTTGGGCGATCCGTCGACTTGATGGCTGGCTGTTGCCGGCTTTTCTTTGGTAACCTCGGTATTCATTGTGCGAAACTTGAGATTATGAGTATTGAAATGGTTTTGATGAGGGAGCATATGGCTTCGAAGTCAGGGAGTGTCTTTGGCCTTAAATACGCGAAGATCAAGCAGCTACTCCCTTAAGCCAACCAAGCTCTACCAGGAGTCCTGGTACATCTTCTCAATGGATACTAGGACCAATCGCCAAAGTAACTCGCCTGGAGTATAAACATAAACACTGCGAATTGTGCCTTGAGGATTGGCCATGATTGGGTGTTTCGGTTGGATTTGCTGTGTTTGCGGGAGAGAAAGCTCCAAGTAACTGCACGTGGCTATGCTTGATGCCGTGGTTGGACATGAACACTCTTAATATCGTCAAACTTATGGATGCACGGCTTTACTTCTACCATCTTGTGTGTCTCCATCTTTCTTCAACCCGGGCTCCCTTCCCAACTACTGCAATTCCCGCATGATCGACTGCTTAAGTTTTCGACATGATTGCTGTTGGCCTGTCTTTGGAGTGGGTCATTTTAGTTAGCCAATGCACACCCAAGCGTAAGTTTCGGCTAGTCGGCATACCGCAGTCTCATTCCGCTACACTCGACTAGAGATAGCCGACGGAGACTGGTATCTTATCTCTTGCCGAGTGACGAGGAGACGCGAACCGCGAGATATGTCCACAGCACAAGATATTCACCGTACCCCAGTGGCGTGTTGTTCGGTTCCATTGAAGCTTTTGGAAAGGTCATTCATTACCAGCATAAATAACAAGAGTCTTGCACGAATTTTCTAGCGCCCAACAACGTCCGTCTTTCTTTATAAGTCGTCGTGCAAGCTTCTCATTAATCACCTTCAAACTCATTCAGAGGTTTCTTGTCAATATGATCAACGACGATCAAATCGCATTCTTCAAGAAGAATGGCTACCTAGTCATTCGCGACCTACTGCTTCCTGAACAAGTCAAAGACTTGCAGAACTGGGCCGAGGAAGTTCGCAACTGGAAGCCAACTGAAGCATCCGAGTTTATGCCCTATGAGGTGGGCAGCTTGACCATGGCAATATTAGATTCTAACAGCCCAAACTGACATTGACATAGGAGGTCAACGACAAGGGCAAGGTTGTTCTTTGCCGTACGGAGAACTTCGCCGACTGCCACAGAGGATTCAGCAGTCTGTTGCGAAGTCCGAAGTTGCTTGGTCTTCTGAACGACCTTGCGGAAGAGCCTATGCTCTTGTTTAAGGAAAAGATTAACTACAAACTCGCTGGAAGTGGTAAGGGCACCCATACTGTTCTCCCCAGGCTATACAGGGCTAACGGCCTAATAGGTGGCTTCGCACCTCACATTGATTCTGTGGCTTATACACACATCAAAGATGTGAAGCACCTGACAATTCTACTCAGTGTGGATCCTTCTAATCTTCGGAATGGAGGACTAGAGGTTGTGGACGGAAGCCATGAGATGCACGTTCCGATCAACAAGGCCACCAATTGCATTGAGTCTAGTTGGGTTGACTCTCAACCTTGGACTCCCGTTGAACTTGAAGCTGGTAAGTGATTATCCAACATCGGAATACTACTTTCACTAACTCATGTACCTTCACATAGGCCAGCTTCTAATCTTCACTTCCTATCTGGCGCATCGTAGCGGTGCCAACAAAAGTAGTTCAGATCGAAAGGCCATCTATGCGACCTATAACCGTGCCTGCGAGGGGGATTTGCGTAAAGGCTACTATGAACATAGGAAGCAAGAGTGGCCAGCAACCCACATGCGCAAGGCAGGAAAATCGTATGAGGCGGGAGCTTTAACCTACGGTTTCGGGTCTCCAATGCTGAGCGTGGATGCTGGGAAGCAGGTTACATTCTAGAACCATACTTGTTCATGTACATAGGATCTTATTTCATTTATCCCAGTTCTGTCTCAGAATATAATGTTTCCTTTCCACCTTCCCTCACGCATCTCGAAATTTACACAACTAAGGTTTTATTACACTCTGAAGCATACACTCTGGACAATCCCTTTAGACTCCCCATGTCAATATGATTTTATATTTCCAAGTATTTCTACTTTGACAACACGTGGAGGTGATGACCACTGAGTCAAAAGACGGGTCTGCCTGTGTCACCGGAAATAACTCATGGCTGAACAGCTGGCCTATGAGTGATTTACCCCACTGCAAGCGACAAACGACGAGCGACGAGCGACGCGATGATCAACAAGCGATAGCCGATGGACCTGCATACGACTAGTGCATGGAAGGTTCCCGTGTCAGCATATAACTGTGGAAGCTGATTCGTAGGACGTTGGTGTTGCGCTCCAATGGAGGACGGAATGATTACCTGACAAGTGCGTGCAGTAGGCAAACCTAAATCGAGATACGTGCGTGGGCTTGGATTGACAAACTCTGTAGTCTATGCACATGTATAACACAACCACGTCTCTAAATTGTCTTTAAAACAATCACATACCCAACACGTCCATCAACTTTGTTACTTATCAGCTCCCCACCACTTAACACAACCTTCAAGATCAGTAATGGCCATGGACCTCCCAACAATCCCAACGCCAGCTTCGGTGGCCGAATACATCATTTCAGTTCTCCGAGCCTCTGAAAACACACCATATATCGGAGAGCCTATTTCTCAACTTCAACATTCTCTCCAATGCGCTGCTCAAGCTGCCTCAACATCACCAGCAGTGGATGAAGCCACACAAATCGCCGCACTGCTACACGACATCGGGCAGTATGCACCGGCGAAGGACCTTCGCAAGTTGACAGGAGGAGAAGCCAAGAATCTAGGTGGACAATCAACAGGTATGAGCGTCGGGAGAGTCGGACACGAGACACTGGGAGGCCAGTTCCTTCTTGCACTAGGATTTTCTCAAAAAGTCGCAAGACTCGTCGAGTCACATGTCGCTGCCAAACGGTACTTGTGTGCAGTAGACAAAGATTACATGAACAAACTTTCTGATGCAAGCAAGAAGAGTCTTGCTTATCAGGGTGGTCCTATGAGCGGCGATGAGAAGGCGAGGTTTGGTTGTGATAAGTGGTGCGATGAAATGTGTCAGTTGAGGAAGTGGGATGACGAAGCCAAGGTGGAAGGACTTGAAGTGAGGGATCTAGAGAGCTGGAGGCCGGTATTGGAACGGCAGCTAGACGAAACTACACAAGCAGATAGAGTCTAGTGAGAAGTGATGGAAAAGACATTGGCTACCTGGTTGTTTATTATCGGTCGGAAGATTTTAATCCAGTGTCTGGAGTTCTCGATTGGGTTTTTTATCTTCAACCATACAATTCATTGCAGACGGTCAAACAATTGAGATATTGAATCTGAGTGAACCTTTTTTGTCATGGATTGAAACCTACCGGTCGTCCACCAGCTCATCGCAAGTGATACCTAGCGATCGATGCAAACCTCTGGGTTTGCATGAATCACATAGAGATTGACATTGTCAAGGAGGCAGCAAGTAGCAATATTGACTGGAACCCTCCATGTTCATTCTCAGCGCAATGACAATGGCTTGAAGTGTCGAGCCCACGTGTCTGTTTTCGAGTCGACATCCCGGCACAGCGGCACCTCTCGAATGGTGGAGAAGCTAAAGACGGAAGCTGTCGGCAATCATCGGTCGGCAAGAGATAAGATGCTCGGTTACAGATAAGGTCTCACTCCAATCGATAAGCCCCAGAGACATCTCCTCCTCCTCGAAGAACCTATCAATCACCCACGTGGTTGTACCCGATCGCTTGGGCTTCTATCTGGGCGCCTGGTTGTTCGTGTGGAGTTTTGACTAACTAAGCTCGTGTCATAATTGAAAACTGGGTTGCCACCGTTCTGGGGATTTCACTCGACATGAGTATCGCAGCGACATCTCGGCAAACAAGCGACCCGCGTTGACGCGTTGGGTCACACTGGTCAACCCTCACTGCGAAGCGACAAACATGCAGAGAACGAGTCATCAAGGATACCGAGGCCGGGTCCGAAGCGGTTGCCTCACCTGTCGGTCTCGGAAAGTCAAATGCGACGAAGCAAGGCCCGTGTGCAATAATTGCACGCGACTAAAACGTCATTGCGAGTACAAGCCTCGAAATACCGCACGGCTGACTGCGAGTAACGAAAGCTCGCCATCTGCTCATCTATCACACACCAACGGGGCGGCTCATTCACCCGGGACATATGATGCGCCTCAAGTTCTTCCAAGTCCCAACGACCATGGGCTACAAAGTGCAGCCAAAGAACCTGGGACTGAAAGGACTAATCAAACTCCCTTCCTGTACCAAGGTAGCACCAATGTAGATGTCAGTGCTTGTTTGGCAAAGGCGCTTGCAGACCGAGGTGTTGCTCCTGCAACCAGTGATGATGATCAAGAGAACAATCACTCACCATTGGACTTGATATCGCGCGACATTGAATTAACTACGACAATCGATATACTCACGCTTCGTACCCAATCCCCATATATGACCGACTTATTCCTGGAAGCGGCTGAATGTCCAGGTATCACACCGTTCGACTGTGTCAACTGGGAACTGGCGAAGCATCATTTCGTACATCTCGGGAAGTCTTGTACGGCAATTGCTTCATGCATTACAGCTATCTCGGTACTATATAATGGGCAACTCTACGGGCTCTCTCTATCCGGATCCCTGTCTCATTATCAATCATCCAGAAGAAGCGTTGAGGAACTCCTGAGTGATTCCAATAAAGACTTCGAACTGGTCTTGGTAGCTGTCTTTTTGATATGCATGTTCGAAATGATTCACTCAGGTGATATCACACCATATCTTAAAGAACCAGGCACATCTTTCATGACGAGGATACACATTTGGGCTCAGAATTCGTCATCCCATTCGGCACTTGCTATACGTATCATCACTTGGCTCAAGATCCTTCATTCGACTACTTGTCGAGGAGGTGCAATGGGTTTGATATCAGATGAGGTCGTCAGACGGTTTCCTGACTACAACGAGCATTTGCCGAACGTCAACCCTCCCGATGACCCGGAATCGGATACCTCGAACCATTTGTACGAGATTCTCAGCGGTCCAGTCTTCAACTTCTACTTCCAGCTTCAGATTCTATCAGGGGAGATTGCTAGACTTTCTCTCTACCATCGCTCACGCACGAAAGGTACGGACCAGCAAGAGGTGGTCGAGCGTATGGCCGATTTAAAGTCCCGGCTTCGTGCACTATGGGAAAGTCGTTGCGCTACTCAGCGTCAGTCGCCCAAGTATTTACGCTCTCAACTGGCTCCTAAAACAGCCAACATGATCATAAATCTCATCAGCATATGCGAAGCTGCATATTTAGCCGAGTTTATTGACATAGGCCGGCAACTAGGTGACCCAGTGTCCAAGTCAACAGACTCAAGCGAGGCATTGCATAGGATCAGGGAAATAGTTGACAGTGATCGGGATGATGATGATGATACTTATAACAAGGAGAGACGCATCAATCCTGCTTATCTACGTCCATTATTCTTATATGCCATTGAGGGTACGGACAGCGAGCGGAATCGATGGGCAGTGGAGAAGATCGCTCAAATACAGAACCCTATTTACCGGGGCGAGTTCTTTTCTGTATTTGCCAAGGCTCTTTCAGAAGCACAAATACGGAACGATAGACGTGTTACATCGCGATATTTCTGTATCTGGTATTTCGGAGTTACACCACCATTCCTATAGATGCCTGACGATATTGGGTTCTTGGGTTATCAAGTTGTAAAAGAACTAACTCAGAATGAGAAGCTCAACCGAATCTCAGTAGTTCAAAGAATCAATGCCGGTTCTGTAAAGCTTCATAGTACAGGGCTCTAATCGTGATAGGAGATTATAACAAGCGCCCCAGTTGCTGAAGGGGGAAAGGTGACAAAGTCGATGTTGCAGTTGTGATGGGCTAAGACACAGGACCAGGCGTTGGTGCCCTCTGACGTGGTATTACGGTCGATATGAATAGCACTCCAAGTTCACATTTACCCACCAATTTCAGGAATGGCGTGGTCAAAGTTAATTGCTTGTAAAGTTCTTAAGTTATGGATCAGCTACACGACTCCTGTCAGCCTCCCTACATCCCTTTCTGACTGGAATGGACGGAAGCCTGTTGACTATCTCCTTCCAAATTGTGATACCCCTGACCACGTCTGTCTGAATCCCTTAGCTCTGAGACTATCACTTCCTTTGTTTGCCAGATTCCATCCAATGTGTTTCTGCGTCTTGACTTCATCATGTATGTATTGCTTTGATTGTCGGATGTAGTCGTGTGGCCGGCCGAGGTATGTGTTCCTTGCCCGTATGAGCGGGCGCGCGATCGGGATTCGGATTTTGCCTGTCTTCGTTTGTTCCATAAGCCGTAGAGAGTGGGCGCATTGACGACAATGGCGGCGGTGAGAAGCTCGATGCTTGCCCACGTAGTTCGATTTACTTGACTGTCTTTATTCTCGGAATTAATAGGGAGTCGGGCGACAGTAATGGCAATGATAAAGACACCGAGGGTTAAGAGCGCGCAAAGTTGTGCTTTTCGCTGCCAAGCAGTTCTCAGCGAGACTATTAGTGGGATCGGGAGGACGAGGAGCATGGTATCGGTGACAATGTTGAGGACACCGACGACGACGAGCTGGAGTTGAGCCTTTGCGCAACTGCCTAGTCAGGGTCAATTGATGTAAATAAGAATTCATGTCTGTAAAAACCACGTACCTGGATCAGGAACCACTTGCCAGTAGAGATGGAAAGGTTTGCATTCGCTAAACGTGGTTACTTGGCAAGCTATATAGGTTCCGGCAAAGACCACGAGATAGCAACGAATGACGAGATGCTCATATCTCAGATTTAGAAGTAATCTTCGGTAAAGGTCCATCAAAACCAATTTTTGTAACCAAAGACTGGCAAGCGTATGCGTTAGCATTTTTCCTCGAGACCATAATGGTAAATATGCCAATACCATTTACCAATATGCAGTCGACGCGTTGGAAGGTGTGTTGTTATGAAATAGCTGAATACTCACTATGAATTATAGAAGACGCGATTTACAATCGACAGTTTGCTTCCGACTTCGCGTTGATATATCTCCTCGGCGGTAAATTCATGACTTTCTCGAATCGCCAGCGGAACATTGCTAGTACCCCACGTTAAAACGACATGAATGAGGCCGAGTCTCGTGATCGCACAGAAACAAGCTGCCATTGTCAAATAATCTCCAAGATTGTACGGCTGCTTTGCGACTTTTCTCCAAGTCAATCTCGCCCCCATGACGATGAGGGCGAAGCAGCTGAAGAGCCAGTGGATAAGTAAAGTCGGATCATCCATAACGACAATCGTTGGATCTTACAATCCAGTGTCGAAAGTGGGAGCAATAGAGATGCACAGAAGAACGAGGAGGAGTCGGTTGGAATATGCAGTGGGCATCTCATGCTCATGTGGAAACTATTCCGCATAAACGTAATTTTTGTTGCTCAATTCCCGATTGAACTAGTGTAGAAACCCAAGGCGCGGAACTGAGGCTTTGTCTCGCCCTAGGGGCCGGGCATTCAATTACTTCGAGGACCTGTACCGTCTCTTCGGGAGCAGAGATTGACAGCAGTACTAACGTAGTAGGGATGTGATCTACAGTCAAGTACCGTGCTGGTTCAAAATGTGCGCACAAGCCGACCTCACTAAAAACGAAATCGGTGTTGATCGCTCAATTAGACAATGGATCATCTTCTCGGGCCACTTATTTCCTCAGCTACACGTGGCTACCTTCTATCGCGATCTACACATTGCGGGCTTTTTGAGTCCCGCCGATATGAAAGCTCATCTTTTAACAGCCTGTCAGCCTGTCAGCCTGTCAAGAACATTCCAGACACCTCAACTGAAACCTAGTGTCATTGAGGTATACCTACAACGATACGAATTTTTTATCGGTCGATTTTCCCCATGTAGTCCTAAAGCCTTCTCAATGCCTCGGGGACAGGTTTTTATAGCCTGATCTCCTTTCACTTAACAATCAAGATGAAATTATTAAGGACGATCTCACCGAATGTTCGCTGTAAACTCCCTGTGTAGTAGTAGCCCCGAGATCGGCATTTCGTGAATTGGGACTAGATCGTGAAGAGCTCGTGGCTCTCAGGGTTAGGGATCGCATCATAGCCAATCAGAAATCATACTCAAATTTGCTGGGGCCATTTTCCATCTTCATCCCCTGGCACCCTAGCTAGCTTGGGGCAAGGTAGTACTGCATGTTGCTCGAAATTTCCGAAATGGCCGCCAGCGCTTGAGTTAAAAGTTTTGTCATCGCTGCTGTCGCGTGGCACTTGTTCTTCTTTCATGTGCCGCATTGACGATCCGAACGGCCATGCAGTTCTTCAAATTCCCTCTTCTAGCGGCGACGCTTTTGGGACGCTGCTTTGCGTTCCCAGGGCCTTTTAATTCTAGCCAATCCACATCCGAGGTCCCCTACATTCGTTCTTATCTCTACGCGGGTGGGGAATATGCTGATGATGGCGCGGGTGGTCACATTTACCGAGACCAGATGTATGTTGAAAAGTTGACACCATTTCTCGGTATTACCAAAAATGAGCCAATTGTCTTCATCCATGGCCAGGCACAAACAGGCACCGTAAGAACTTCACCTGCTCAAGGCCTGTAGCATACTGATTTTATCCTAGAACTTCCTCAACAAGCCCGACGGCGGCCGTGGGTGGGCTTCACTGTTCCTCCAACAAGGCTATGAGGTCTACATCGTAGATCAGACTCTACGGGGCCGTTCACCCTGGCAACCAGCACAAGGTGCTGCTAAGCCTTCAACCTACTCCGCCGAGATCATCCAACAGCGATTTACTGCTGGAGAAGACTACATGCTTTGGCCCCAAGCTTCCAAGCACACCCAATGGCCCGGTACAGGCAAGATGGGAGACCCTGTATTTGATGCCTTCTACAGTTCCAACGTTCAGTTTATCAGCAACGCTACATATCAACAAACAACAGTTCAAAAGGCTGGTGCTGCCCTTCTCGACAAAATTGGCAAACCTGTTATTCTCGTTGGTCACAGTCAGGGTGGTCTTATGCCCATTATCATCGCTGATGTACGACCTGAGCTGACAAAAGCGCTTGTTCTATTGGAACCAACTGGGCCTCCGTTCCAAGAGGCTGTCTTCACTAACACCTCTTCTCGCGCATGGGGTCTGACTGATGTTCCCGTCACTTACTCCCCCGCGGTAACTGACCCCACCACCGAACTTGTCAAGAAGACGTATCCCGCGAAAGGTGATGGCTACGTCAAGTGCGTGCTCCAAGCCGAGAGTCCGTCTCCACGCAAGCTCGTCAACTTGGCCAGCAAACCTATTCTTCTTGTAACTTCCGAGTCATCGTATCATGTGCCATATGACTACTGCACTGTCAAGTTTCTGCAGCAGGCAGGATGCTCCAAGACAGAGCATCTTGAGCTTGGCGAGGTTGGAATTCATGGCAACGGACATATGTTCTTCATGGAGAAGAACAGTGATGTAATTCAAGGAGTGCTTAGCTCCTGGATCAAAGAACTATAGTTCTCTGTAAACCCAAAAGGGCCTGATTCAGAATAATTTGTTTTTGTATTATAGAGAAAAAGAAGTTTCAAGACGTCCGGTGATCTTATTGCATTAGCCAGTACATACGCCAAAGACATACAAGATATCCTACCTGCTTCATTCTCCACTATCAAAATCATCAACATCATCCTCCTCCCCAATTTCGTTGGATGGCGCCCCTGCAACATAATATTCTGCAACTGAACCGTGCCAGACAAAGATGCCCAGGCCGGCGGTAGAAAGGACAATCGATAACCTCAACAACCAGCTGATCATAGTGCCGTACTCTATTATCCAACTCGCTAGCCATTGCATAGCCGGTGTGACTAGGGTCCGTCGTTCATCTTCTAGGTCCGGATTGACCGAATATACCAACGCAAGTATTGCAAATAACGTGAGAGTTAGTATGAGTGCCACAAAGACTTGAATAACGGCAAGAAGAATTGCGATATTTTTGGTCGTTCGGAGGACTTCGAACCCAGCGGCCACGAGCGGCGTAACTTGCTCAAAGGCGGCATGAACCTCTTTCGAATATGGCATCCCCATCGCGGCGATTTATTGAGGCGAAAGGTTCACTTTTGTGATATGGCTGATATGAGAAAGTCGAATAACTTCGAAATAGGTGGATCACATCAATGAATATCGTTGCGTCATTTACCCGTCATCGCCGGCTATTATATAGATGAAATCATGTGATGCTGACGCGACGTCAGACCCAAGAATTGGGGGTGTAGTCCGCCTGAATTAGTTAGACAATTATTGCTTGATTGGACAACCTATTTGAGGTGTATCTTGAAAAGTCCTACATTTACTGTAAAAGGAGAGACGTGAGTACGAAGGAGGATCAGGACCCTTGATGAAAACTAAAAATGGAGACACTTATGTCCGGGTCCTGGAAAATGGTGTAACCGCACTACATGTTGATATTTGATGAATGTATTGATTGAAGAGCAAGTTACGAATTGAGAAGGTGAAGGCTTCAGGACCACTCGAATCCTTGCACAGCCGGGATCTAGAACGCTCCTCTTTGTAGCCTTCCAGCCCATTTGTTATCGAAGTGCTTAAGGGCCATTTGTTAACCAGTGACGAACAGAAATATTAGCGAATACCTTGCGCATGCTCGGCAGACATCCTTTCTCCAAAATAAATCACGGTATTTCAAGTCCTAGACGCAATTCATGGTTTAAGGAGGTATCAGCGAATGAATGTTGCGCGGACTAATGCTAGCCCGACGGATAAAAGTAAGCGCGTGCTTATGTGCTCGGGCGACTTTGAAAACACCATTAGGCAGACATATCAGGTGAAAAAGTTGGCTGAAAATATTGCATTCTTGTTCTTCTGTAAGATAGAAAACTGTCCGCTATCATGGCAGCCACTGGATTCCACTATTTCTTGTCATTACCACTTGAGCTCCGCCAGGAGATTTACGAGCTGGCCACGCCACCCCGCTTTGTCCATGTCAAACAGTCGACAGAGCAAGGATACGATGATTTCGCGGAACGATTACGCACCGAACCAAATTTCCTTCAACTTGACGAGTCCCTCACTCATTTCTCTTTTAACTGGCGTTCGCGTATTCCGTCCCGGAGTAACCAACCCACACTTGAACGCTATGGATTTTCAAGCAGCCAATCGCCTTACCATCCTTGGAAAGTCTCAAGCCTGGCACCCAAGATCTGTCTTCATTGGTTAAGCTGTCATCCTCAAATAGCTTGGGAATTCGCCAAGGAGGCCTATTTTTACAGCCAGGCTCCAATTCCTGCGCTGTTACATACATGTCGCGAATCTCGAGACCACTTGATTAGGAGAGGCTACCAGCTTACCTTTAAGACACGTTCGAGTGGGCCGCGAACATGGTTTAATTATGATGTCGACATCTTATTTATCTCGCTTGAAGACAGCTGGCGTATTGGCCATCGAGTACTGAGTGGTTGTCGGTGGGATCTTGGCCAATTCGATCCTAGTGATATGCAAAAGGTCAGAAGACTCGCCTTGGAGCGATCCGCGCAGTCTCTATATCTTTCACATCCCAGAAACGATCGAATCAATTTCACGTTTCATGACATGACATCTGTGTTAAGACTTTTCCAACACCTCGAGGAGCTTTTTCTAGTGGAATGGACGAATGAAGATATGCAACATTCATGCCAGCCCAATGATCTCTCTTTGAAGCAACCTTCTGTGAGACATCACGCTTACGACATCCAAAGTCTCTGGAGCTATCAAAATGTTAGCGAGGTTGACGTGCTTCAACAAGTCTTCCCGGCCCGGGGCTGTCAATACCGCCATATGATATCTACCGGGATGTATGGGGATCTCCTTATCACCAATGGAGGTTTCGAACGATCTAGCTACTTCAACATGATCCAGACCTCCTTAACAAAGAAACTGTCCGCCTATCGAGACTCATTGACGTCACAATACAAGTCTGATATGGATGTTGGGTGGGATATACCAGCAATCAGGACTGTGCATATCTTGTCAGACCGGTGGCATGAAGCTCTTGGCCGAGAACGGCTGAGAAATATTCGGCAGGTTTATGAGTACCGAAAAGCACGGCAGCTTCAAGAGGAACGAGTTCGTAGTGCTGTCAAATCATCACAGCAAGAGGAATTCGATTTTGAAGAGGATGAGCGGGCCTATGAGGATGCACTTTTGGAAGAGAGGGAGGAAGGAGACACGAGGTTCCAGAAGAGATGGTGGATTGAAAAAGGCATAACACCTTTCTTGGACGACCTTTGACAGCTGCACCAGGATGAAAGCTTCCTTTAGCTTTTTGACTGCACGAACAGTGGTAGAATACTGAAGATATGGGTCAGGGGACATCTACGAGGCTTGGTTGAATAATTCCTCTCTCCGAGGCCTCTGTGAGAGTGCTGTGATATTCAACGGGAATATGTTAAAGTTGTATCTCGTTTGATCTTGTTGCCATTGATCTTTCAGGCCTATTCTAACACACAAGAAACTAACGAGCTTCCTTTTAGGGTTGTGAAAAAGGTGCAGATGATGTCTGATTTTAATTATTCATGTGGGTGACGCGTAAAAGTGATCTCTTGGTTAGTCACGTGGGGATTAGATAAGGACTCCGCAGGTCTTTATCGCTCACAACAGCAAGGGCAGCGAATTTGTTGAAGTGAATGCTCTTGGCTACCTCAATACGTGTCCCAAAGACATTATCACCCTTTTCTTGACAACATAGTTTGCCTCACTCACGTCCTTAGTATCTACAAGTCTTAATATGTAAGTTTTTTTCTTATGATGTTTCAAGTTTATACACATGTATAATTTTAGTTCACCTGAAAGACTCCTGGCTCCTTCAAGCAAATGAGCATGCCCGTGGATAGTTTAGTCAGTCATCATGTGCAGCGCTGGATGTGGACAACGCAACCAAATAGGAAACCTTTAAAATAGATATCTCGGAATCTCGAGTGGTGAGATTATATGTTCGCAATTGTTTAAGCATGCAATATAAAGGGAATCAGGTACAGTGTAGCGAAAGTAAATTAAGCAATTAGCAATGAATATCGCTAGTGACTACCCTATAGCACGGGAAAATAGAGAGACGCGCATTGATTATTCGCTGATTACTTCAGCCGAGAGCTGCCGGGGCTTAGCCGAGCCGAGCAATCTCAGCTCTATGGCTAACTACGGATAATGATCTGTTGGTGCAAGCTTTCGCCCAAGGTCACGTGGAGCCGTCCGCAAGCGCTACACTTAGCCACGCTCGATTACCTGCAATGATTAATCTACAGCAGGACAATCGGGAAAGCGGAAAAAGACGAAAGGTCAATAAAACTGCTCGCATCAGATTGAATCGAGCGACAAGAGTGTACATTTCTAAGATTACAGCCGTCCACGGTATATAGACAAGAAGTGAATTTACAGTTAGATTTGGTACACATCAATCCTCCGTGCTCTGAAGAGTGCACATGTGTACGATGAGAGGCCACACAGCCAAATGGTTGACCAAGTTCTCACTTAGTACCACCATAGACTTCCTCTCAGTCACTTAGCCACCAGGGTTCGTCTGCAGACTACCACTTGGATTAAATGGGAACTTAGCAATCTCAATCTCCCCGACGAAGCTGCTCAAGTCAGGTGCAGCTTTGTTCATGTCGAATGCGCAGGTCGGCAGCTTGGCGCCAAACATGTTCAAATTGGTGACAGTTGAATTCTCGTCGTAGTCGAGTTGGACTTGATGAATGGTGCGTCGTGATATGTCACCAACGAAGTAGTTCTGTGGCGCAATGATCATGGAAGATACAGCTTTTGTAGTCACCGTGTTTGGTAGATCGGCAGTGTTGGGGATGTGGTGCATACCCAGGTTGAAGTACCTGGAATAATTATTAGCACTGAATGAGGACTACGCCAAAGTAGCTGCAGTGGCTAAGGTACTTACAGAACGATATCCTCCTGGTCTAGGCTCTCGCCATTGAAGAATTTGGCAAAGTCCACCGCTGGGTGCTTTGAATCATAGCTGTTGAAAGCATAGGCGCTTTTCGGCTCAGTATCGTGATGCTGAACAGCGTAAAGGTTATGATTGGCCCAATTGGCGGCTTGGCCAAGAGCTGAGGAAGCCTGAACCGTTAGGTGGGCTGTACTACCGCTGTCTGGAGATTCTGTTAGCGATATTCAGGTGTGTGTGCTGAAGTTGACATACTAGGAGAAATGGAGTAGCCGGGTGCCTCTCCAAAATCATTCAGCTTATCCTTATTGACAACAGCGTATGAAGCAGCTCCGTTCTTGGCCCAGTTGATCTTGCTGTCGTCTTCGTTGGTAATGTATGTGCGGTTGATCTTCATCGTGTTGATAGATTGACCCTCAGACCAAGGATAACTGGCAAAAGTCAGTACCTTGATATACCAGGGATGAGGAGAACCTACACTTTAGTGATTGGCACAAACTCAGTTTTTGCCAAACTGTTCTTCGTGCCCTTGATGTCCAGATCAAGCTTGAAGTTGATGACATGGTCATGCATGGAGCCTGACAACTGATCATGGATATGGAAACCGTAATCACCGTCTCCTGACCAGAAGGCTCCTTGGATATAACCCGAGGCCCGAACGGTAACAGTAATAGAGCCATCCAAGTGGAAGGAGTACTCGAAGAGATAGTCGTAGTTACCTACCGTGGAGACGCTACGTACGGAAAAGACGATGTTCTTGACCGCAGACACACGGTTTGCTGTCAAGTGACGCTGAATAGGATAACCAGTATCGTACTCAAAGAGACAGATGCTGTTGGGGTGCACATGAGTAGTCTCACTGATGTAAAATGTTGTGTTGAGATAGGTAGCGTGTGATGGACAGTCGAATCCATCGACCAAGTTCCACTGGCTGGTGCCAACGCCGTATGAGGTATCGAGATATGCTGACGAAGCATGTAGGGGGTCCTGGGAAGCGTAATGTGCCATTGCTTCCTGAAGTCCAAGTTCATAGATCAGACGCTCGCCCTTGTATCGGATGTTATGGAGCTGCAAGCCCGTTTCTTTGTGGTTGCTGATAAAGAAACTGAAGTCCACTGTGTAGTCTCGTCAGCCACGAACATAGCATCACGCTATCAAGAGGACTTACTCCACTCGACATAATTCTGCTCTCTATCCACTCCAAATCGTGGACCGTCTGGCTGGACGGACACGGGAGGGTACAAGTGATCACGTGGCAACTTGTCGCCTTGCTGACCAGTGGCAGTCCAAGCCCCATCAACGTTTGGCCCCGGCTTTCGTGTCAGAGTCGCCACGCCCTTTCGAAAGGCGGCAGTAGTCGGCCAATAGTTGCCGTCGTAGTACCAACCTACCACTTTCCACTTAGAGGGATCTCGACCTGTGATGTCGACTTTGAACTGTAAGCTGGTAGGTAGGATAGTCTCTGAAAAGGATTCCCCTGTATGAGCAGAGTAGAACTCATTCCACTGGTAGACCCTGTCACCGCTATGAATCAGAGGATCACTGCCTGCGATCAACAGGTCGTCGTCATCGGCACCAGTTGCGGTCTGTAGCCATTAGTTGAAGGCTTCTCAAATACATGCCAGCAAAGAGTACTCACACCATTGAGAAGTTGCTTGGTGATGTTTTTGATATCGGTTCCAACTTTCAGGTTGAAAGCAGCGATGGCATCGGTATCGGCATTGTACACGTTGATTCGGCCACGGCCAGATGTGAACATGTAGTTGAGTTCCTCGCATTTGGTCACCCCCTTTTGAATGGGTAGAGGGCCGACCATGTACTCCTGAATGTAGGGTTGCAACTGTGAGTTGAACTGAAGAGTTGCTCGCGCATACCGGGCTGGTGATGAGCCATTTCCTTCAAGATATGCCAATGCGTCGGTCTTATTTGGTTGCAAAAGGTCCATAGACACAATGACATTATCCCAACTGCGTACTTTTAGCTGACATACATCGCCTTAAAGGTATATGAGAAATATGAATAAGTCATACACGAAGTCAATGCAGGGAGTGATGAGGAAAGGGCAGACTCACGATGTAGAGTTGACTACAGCAGTCAAGTTGAGTTCCTTCTGCTCATGGAGTAAAGCAGTGACGTTGACATATTCCTCGTCTGTGAGACTCTGAAAGATGTTTTTCCATGGTGCCTTGATGCCAATTTCTTTGTCGGGGCTGCATCCCTTTGTTGAGTCCTCATATTTTGAGCGACGGTTGAGGGAATGAGGCCGTGAGGCAGGACCAGGGACGCTAGGATGAGCCAGCGTACTGCCCGCAAGAGCGAGCAGACAAAGCTCCAGGCAAACAGTTAGACGCATGGCTTCATGTGTTCAGAAACATGTGAGAGCGCGCCAGGTCGTGCGATGTGGTAATACGAGCCACCTAAAATAAAGGCGTACGGGTACCCGGCAGTTTTAGGGCTCCAGTCAGCTCTCGTAAACAAACCAGCATGTTATCCATCACGCCTGCAACGGCAATGAACGGCACGGCACGCGCGGCAAAGCGCGTTACGGAAAGAGGATATCCGGAAAAAAGAACCAGAACATTCAAGTGATGAATCACAGCACCCAGCCACCAAATCCACAACTGAATAAACTACTGCAGCAAGGTTCTTGTGCATTAGACTACAGAGCTTGTGGCAAAGACATGCCCTAACGCACGAGCAAGGGGGCGAGGCCGGGTTCAACGGTCGAGACAACAAAGCTATACTGGGTCATAATCTTGGTAACGCAAACCGCTAACAACTTTTAACCAAGGGAGTGTATTTAGAGTACGTCATGGGGTATCTTGACTGAAAGCTGAGTCTGCACAACTGAGGCGTTCCCCGACGGACATCAGCGATCGATGTGGGACACTCTGACCAAGCTCTCGATAAAGAGCGGATTTAGGTCAGAGTTAGTGTAGTGGAAGACACCGCTCATTGCCGTCTTGACAAACACTGACCCGAGCAGTGCTCTTTACGCCGTACGATCTAGGCAATGCTGTCCAAGTCTGACTGCATGGCGCCACTGCCTTGCCTCTTACTTTCAGCGCTGTCCTCACTCTGCGCACACCGGGATACAAAACTCCAAGTATCTACTGCGGTTAAAGGTCTGGTGCGGGCGATCTTTGACACAAACCCGTAGAACGTTAAGGGGTGAATTATGCGAGCCCGGGTCTCGCTCTGAAGCCAGAATACCAGTCATACTACGTAGTACTATCGATGTTTTAAAGTAATCTAACCGTACACTGTTATGACGAGGCTTCACTGTTGTCTTTCTTCTCCGTAGACAAGCTCTCGTAGAGAGCAGCAAAAGTTGATGTTTCAGGCCCCTCTGCAAGAAGTTCTCGTGGAGGCCCAAACTCCTGCAGTACACCCGCATCAAGGACAGCTATCATGTCGAAATCATCAAGAGCTGACTGGAGCTTATGTACAATGGCAATCACAGTACGATTCTCAAACCGCTCATGCAACACACGTTGGACGAGCTCATCAACGTACGAGTCCACGCTGGACATGATGTTAGTATCAAATTAAAAACAGGCGCGGAGTGGAAGTGCGGAAATACCTGCTTGTAGCTTCATCAAGAACTACGATCGGTGATGGGCGCAAAATCGCGCGTGCAATGCAGAACAGCTGCTTCTGGCCATGCGAAAGGTGTAGCTCCTCAATGGGCGCATCAAGTCCGCCCTTCTCAGTTATGATATCCCATAGCTCAACAGCTCTCATGGCATCTTCAATTGCAGCATCCACAAGTCCTTCAGCTGGGTCAGCATTCAATCTCACACTGCTTCCATCGATGAGGAATGCATCTTGTGGCACAGCGACTAGCCGTGTGCGAACCTCTTCACGGGGGAGTGTGCTGATATCGACGTCGTCTACAAGGATTCGACCACTGTGGAGGTCTACCATGCGGAAAAGGCATGAGACCATGGAACTCTTACCACTGCGAGCACATGGAAATTAGCCAAGAAAGCAGGAGTGGAAGTCATAATGGAACAAGATTACCTTCCTGTTCGTCCGCAGATACCGATCTTTTGCCCTGCCTCGATCGATATGGAAATGTTTTTCAGGACATGTTCTTCTTTTCTGTAAGTAAATGGTTAGTAGTTGATCGCATATCTGCGGGGAACGATTGACGCACCTGTATCCGGCCGAGACGTTGTCGAACACGATTGTTCCCTTGGAAGGCCATATTGACGGTGGCTGCTCCTTTTCCTGGGGTTCGTGTTCCGAAGCGGTGTTGGACGTGAAGGATTTGATCCTAGAGATCGCACCAATATGAGTCTCTAGATTTGTCCAGAAAGTCATTAACAGCTTAAGATGCTGACTAAACTGGATGATATTGACGAGGGCCACACCAATCAATCCAGTCGGTAGTACGCCCCTCAGCTGGGTCACAAGGACTATGACCAACACAGCGATGGCTGTGACAATCACGTCGAGCACAAGAGTCAACCATCGTTGAACCGCGTAGAGGAGATAAAACGGCCTCTGGGACCTATCAAGGAGCTCGTGGTGCTTCTTCTCGAGAGCGCCGCGCCAACCAAATGCGCGCAGCGTCGCCAGCCCTGTGACAGACTCTGTGAAGAGTGCGTATAGAGGACTCTTTGCCTCAAGATCCATGAATCGGAGCTGACGGGATGTCCGCAGATACGTATGCTGGACCACCCACAGCGCTGCGAATAGGAAAGGGAATGCAATGGCAGTGTAGTACGAACCGACAGCGATCAAGATCATTTCAGCGATGCACAGCACGAATGTGGCAAATGTGTTGAGAGCCGAGAGAGGTAAGTCCATATCAATGAGCTGGAGGTCCTGGCTGAAGCGGTTGATGGTGACACCTGAGTCGGTGTTGGCGAAGAAGGACATGGGTGCGTTGAGTACAGTCTTGAGTAGACTCTGGTGGAAGTTGTTACCTGACAGCGGTACCATAGTGACAATCATCTGCCAGGTGCTTAGGACCAAGAAGATAATGGCCAGCCCACCTAACATTGCGTAGATACCCAAGTAATAACCCAGTCGTGTGAATGGGTCTTTGGCGTTGGCAGCCGCCCACCAGTTGAGCCAAATGGTTGGGAATGATGAACAAAAGATATACGCGCAGATGGCGAAGACGAAGATCAAGCTTGGAAGCCAGCCAATCGCCCGGATATAGTAGATGTAAATTGCCATATCACCAGTGCGACGATTGGCACCGTCTTCGGCGTCCTCGAGAAGGGCTACTTCAGAGCTCACCATGGCCTCAGTCGGGGATTCAGTAGCAGAGGCGGGGGCTTTCACATATGTCCAGTCTGCTGAAGACACGGCGGAGCCAGACACGGCGGAGCCAGACACGTAGCTGTCAGAATCGTTCAGCTTGTCGAAGCTTCCCTGCTTGCATCCTACGCCAGTGCCATCAAGGCTGATGATGTGGTCTGCGTAAGGAAGTCGTTTGGCTATCTTAGAATTAGTATGGGTTCAGAATGTCATTTCAAGAATTGTACGTACCGCGAGAAGAAGCGATAATGACAGTCGTCTTGAACTGGCGCAAGATGCCATGAGTGCCGAGGAGGTTGTGGAAGACGACATTCTCAGTGTGCGCATCCAATCCGCTGAAAACATCATCCAACATGATAATACTTTTCTGCGCGTATACAGCTCTTGCTAGACTAACTCGTTGGCTCTGACCTCCACTAAGCACAATACCCTTACTTCCTATCGTGCTGAGATCTCCCTTGGGAAGTTGAGCAAGGTCTTCCTTCAGGGCACAAGCGTTTAGTACTTGCTGGTACCAACGTTCGTCCACATGCGAGAAGGCGAGGATACTATCTCTCACGGTACCGTTCATGTGCCAGGGGGTTTGGTCGCAGTAAGCAATTTCGGGGTTGGATATTTGGACGGATCCAGACATCACCCCCACTTCTCCAAGGAATGCCTTGAGAAGAGTTGATTTGCCACTGCCGACCGGTCCCACGATAAGGGTGAACTTACCCAGAGGGACCTCGACATTAATGTCACTCAGTGTGGGCTTCTGAGTGTTATCATAGCCAAAAGAGCCGGCCTTGACAACGACTGCGTTTCCGTCGAGTGAACCGTTGTGTGGCCCGCCACTTATCAGCGTGGGCTCCTTCTCGGACGAGGTGGAATCCTTCTCCCGCTCACTGCCCAAAGACTTAGGGGTCAAGAGGCTATCGCTCTTATCATCAGTTTGGATAATTCTGTCATCAACGCGAACGTCTGTTTTGAGGAAGGCCTGGATACGCGCGAAGCTTCCAACAGACCCCATCAAAGAAGACAGCGATGTGACAAACGAGGTCAGGGGTTCTTGTAGGAGTGCAAACAGCGATAAAGATGTGAACATGCGGTTGGTGTCCAGGTTATCACCCCCACTTCCTGACCGGGCTACAAGACTGTAGGCCGTGAAAGTCAGGATGGGAGCGAATGTAGGAGCTAGGTAGGCTGTTGAGGACAGAGTCAGCTGGGTTTCAAAGCTGTTTACATATCGAGTCACTGTCAAGTACTCACCCAAGACCATATTCCAAATCAACAGTCTCCGGAATTTGCCCGAAATGCGCAACTCCTCCATCCGCATGGCCTGGATACGAGTACCCAGTACTTCAGAAAGGCCACACATCTTTACACCCTTCATACTTCCCAGCATTTGAGATGTGACGCTGATTCTCCTCTCGATGGCCTCTAGCCACATGGCTTGGCGAGCCATGACGAAGCTGACGGCAATCACCGATCCAACGATGGAGACTGCGCGGATGCCGAGTTAGTATGTTATTCTCAGGGTGGAGTCTGAGGATATGAAGAGGGTTGTCAGATCAATACTCACAAATTGCTGCTCCTACAGGAATCAGGCACGCAATTCCCAACTGTCGACCTAACAAATAGACTGCAATGACAATCTCCACCAGGTTGGCCCAAACATCATGAGCAGTGCGCCATCCCATGTCAATCCTCTCAATGTCGGCGCTCATCAAGGTCAGGGCTGCAGTGGGGTTGGCATTCGTGATGGTGATATCCGTAGCCTTGTTGTATAGCATCGAAACGAGTTGACCACGGGCCATAGTGATGGCACGGTACGTCAGGTGCTGGTACTGGCCACTCGTCACCTATCATATGGAGGGTCAGTGAAGTGCTGCGACTTGCTTGTAGACAAGAACATACTGCTAGCCCGATGAATACGATGAACCAAGCGCCTATAAGGCCATATCCTTGGTTCATATCGTCAGAATCGCTGTCACTTTCGGCCCATGCCAGTGTTGTCGAAATGAGGAACGGCTGGCAGAAAGTGAAGCCGATGAAACACAACCTTGGAAAGACGATGGATAAAACAGGACCCTTCAATGTCTTGATAACGGTCAACATCAGAGCATGGTTTCCTTTCTTGGACGCTATGCGACTATTAGTATCCTTTGAGCTATGTTTGAGTCGTGTTACGGACAGAATGACCGACCTTTAGCCCACGCAGTCTGCAGCAGGTTCTGAAGATAAAGAGACTCGAAATGTTTGTCGAGAGGGAACAAACTGTCGATATCCAATTGCTTGGAATAGCCAGCACGGAACAAAGACAGTTGCCATGAAAAGAACCATTGCGAGAAGATACTCGAAGTTACTTCAGGTGGGAGTGTCTTGTACTGAGGACGTAGGAAACCACGCTTCTCAATTGCCTCAATAGCAAGTAAGAAAATCTTTATCACTGTTGCGATAAGAGAGGTGATGGCGGCGGACCGATTGTAGCCTTGAAGCCATAATGTTCGTGTTCGTGTGGCATCGAAGAGGACTGAGAAAAGCAGGAAAAGGTTGAGGACGGTCGATGGTCGATATGAATAGACATGTTCGACATAAGATAAGCCCAATAGGCAAATAGATGCGACGAATGATAGAGCAGCAGTTGGAAGGGAGGCTTTGGTGTCTACTGCTGAAGATCGAGTCCAGGAAACGAGAAAGGCGATTTGCGACGCGATGAGGAGGAGGCAGAGTATCTTGGATTATTAGAATACACGCCAGTAGTAAGCTCGAACTTGTGGCTTAGACTTACAATCTTGGAATATAACCATGAACTATTCTCTACCTTCACCTTATTCTTGCGCAAGAGGTAGAGAACTCGACATGGGGCCGCGAGAAGCAACGATGCAGTAATAGGCAAAACAAGTATGTATTCTTCAAAGAGTAGCGTAAAGTCAAATCCGCCCCTACAGTCACCCGCATATGGTCCAAAAGAGTCGTCGCACGAAGACGAGGCCATGGTGTTGATGATGAGACGGAACTTTTTTCCGGATCTGCGAGTTTGAAGAGCCAAAAGGATTGTGCACAATTAAAAATTAAACGGGGCAAGCAAATGGCCGATCGACTACCCTGCAGCACAGGGAAAGGCTGAAAGACATTAAGGAACAGAGAACGGAAAGAGGAAACAAAGAGAAAAGAAGAAGAGCCACGTCAAACGTGCTTTAGTGGAGTGCGAATCTGCAGCTGAAAACTCAAACAAATTGCAACGGTAAAGTCCGTTCTGGACGCGAGCTGTCATTGACATTTCATTTCTGACAACTCAGAACAATAGAAATATTTAGTCAGCCAAAAGTAAAGAAGCAAGAGTACACGAGGCTTACCGCTACCCTCGTAAGCCTCGGCCCCGTTGACGGTCCCGTTGCAATTACCTGTCGGCTATCGCCCACCCCCCCGGCTGACGCGGCTGGCGAATTAAACGTCCGGTCCGGTTGAGGGAGGAAAGTTTCATGATCTGATCATGTAGATCAGCAACGGGCCGGGACGGGACGTGCGGAAGCTAAATTGGGTAATGATAAACAGGCAGTTAATCAGCCTACCAACAACGACGTCGTGTCCAAGATGGGGATTTTGAGGCTGCAATGTGTCATCGACTCCACGATTCAGCATATATCCTTGTATATGCACGCGTAGATCAAATTAGATGTCTTTCTCAGCTGTTTATGGAGTAGACTTGTAGGTCCACGTCCCGTTACGCAATACTAAGAGTCTTACCCACTCAGTACCTGGTTTTTTGTTTTAGCGTCTCGTGAACACTTGCTAAGATGAGCCATGGCGTTTGTGGCTGGGGATCCTTTGCTTCTTCCCGCTTTGGGTTACTCCTTTTGTCCGGGGCTGCACTAGAAGTAGAAGCCACAACTTCTACAGCCAATCGC
Source organism: Fusarium torreyae (assembly GCA_027945595.1). Classification (NCBI taxonomy): domain Eukaryota; kingdom Fungi; phylum Ascomycota; class Sordariomycetes; order Hypocreales; family Nectriaceae; genus Fusarium; species Fusarium torreyae. Next base: position 236,045 of record JAOQAZ010000032.1, on the reverse strand, counting down.
AACTGGGAAGCCCATGTCTTTCGAATGCCCATTACTTGTTTCAAGTTGGATAGTGTTGTGCATCTTTGGTCTACACTCTATTTAGTTAACCAACAGTATTCTGGGTACCCCTGGCTAGTCAAACTGTCGTGTTCGATGATCAGCAAAAGTCTATCCAATTAATTTTCCCAAGGGCCAGGGAGTATCCAGAGTAGGAAATTCCAAAAGCCTTCCATTACCCTGTGTAACCTCGACTGTTTTCTCGTTAAAACTTCTATGCCCCACGCCAACCCCGTGAGCTTTGTGTCGCCCCCCGGGCCTGACTCATTGAAATTTGCCTCTTCCCATGGAGTCAGGTCTATTTGAAACCAGTCATGGCCAGCTAGTTCTTGTACTATAGAAACCGTTCATCACCATGACGCTCATGACTCTGTTTTCTTGCTTTTGCTCTGTGTAGCGCCTCTGACGACTTGGCGAGTCGGACACTCTGGTTCTTACCGCTGGAAAAGCAAGAATTACATGTCGAGGCCCACTGCAGGACTCGCATTAGCTTCTCCATCGCCTCTTACCCCGGTATTTCTTGTCATCAGGGAGTCGTGGCCTGCCAAATGTTGCATACATGTGCATATATTGACTAATCTCCACTGTCAAGCCGGTAAATGATCGGAGCCGCTTTCGGACCATCTCCGCGCGGGTATCACGGTCATGGTTTGTTTTCTCAGTGGAGCCAGCCAAGCGCGCGTCATGCAACGCTACAGCATGTGCCGTACGGAAGTCCAAGAATCCGGCAGATCAAAAAAAAGAAAAGGTTTAGTTTTGGCCAACACCTGCAAGTCAGCCAATAGGTAGTGGCCGTTTCTAAGCGCCCTAAGCTTTGACAACTATATCTTGGTGGATACCCTGATACCCTATCCGATTTCGTGGACGCTTACATCCTTGTTTACGATCCTGCTGACTGGTAATTGAATCGTCAGGGACAACTGCCGTATTGGGTCGGCCGTAAAACCTTGACGTGGGATCGATAAAATTTTCAGCAGCATGACAAGGACAGGGACATGGTTTGCTGTCTTCTGTGCCAAGTGTACGACATCTATCGATCACTGGATCTCCTCCCACATCCGGGTTTTCCGTGTACGGTCATAGCCGTGGACTAACATGGTCTAGTTCCTATTTGTTAATACCTCGGTCAAGAAGAGGCTTACTAGGGGCCCGAAATAGGATTGACCGTCTGTCACTGGCAGAAGTTCGCCGAAACTAGCTCTCAATAACTACGTTATAATAATCTCATACCCTAAGGTACCCAAGAATACGCGATAATAAGTTGATAAATTCATTATTAGTGGTAACTTTTCACAAAATGTCTTTTCGCTAAGTTGATCTATGATTCGTATACATAATTCAAACCTTAGACAACCTTCTGACCAGGCCAATTTCTCTGCGGCCATAGGGCCTCACAATGCTCGTGGTGGCGATTCCATCGAGAACTTCCGTGATCTGATCTGATTAAACTTATGCTATGTCTCAGTGTCAGCCCATCCCTGTTCCCTGTTTTTGATCCGTCGCTGTCGCCAAGATCAAGACTGGAGATGGGTAGCAAGGGTTAGGGAAGTATCGCATATACGAAGTTGGTATGTGCCGGTACTTCTGACAGCAATAGACTAGACCTCGATTGAAAGTACAATATGCTAGAGGCTACATTCTTCGGGATCCCCGTGACAAATCAAGATATCTCCAGGATAGGCTATTCTTAGCCGCGACTTCTCGTAGAGGAAGGACGTCGGCCTTGCCCAACACCGAAACAACCCCAACCCCGGCAACTGGCCCAGAATAGAGGAGAATATGCACAGAAGAAGCGCCGGGGCAAGCATGTCTTGCGCAAGCTTAATCAGCCTGTGTTTGCCATTGGTGTATACCTAGATGGAGTGGGCGAGGAGCGGAGACAAATCTCTCGATGCCTTGCGGACTAGAATTTGTTTTTACGCACGTAATTGGGACCAGCATACTATCCCCCCAGCCAGTGTGGCCACTTGCATCATGAATCACCGTGCAAAGCTCTCTGGAGCTGAAAACCAACCATTCATCAGATATGGCTTGTTTCCCCCTGTTCAATTATTTCAAGGACTGAGACTTTTCCTCGTGGCTCAGAGTACTGTATGTAACAAGGATATATCTGGTGGATTCTCCATCCAAGTGGCCGTACGTAAGCTTTTTCATGAACACCATCAATCCGACGTAGAAACCGAAACTCTACTCCATGTTGATGAACTGTTCGAATTCATTCCCCTAATACACCTTATTTGCAAATAATACTCCTAAACCTTCTCACAAAGCTTAAACAATGGCCCCACCGACCTGTGGCTGTGTTGCTGCCGCTGGTCAATCAATGCCAGATTTGGAGCCAAGCATCTTTCCAGCATTTGACTCAGGTGAAAGGAACCAGCCCGAGTTCCTGAGCTTTGCTAGCCGGTTTCGACACGTACCCAAAGACCCGTTCCAGACGTGCAGTGCATTATGTGCTTCATGGGGAGTGCTTCTCGCGTGTTTCACTGGACTGGATAATGTCTGTTTTGGTTTTGATGGGCACAACAGTACCACACACTCGGGACATGCAGACAATGTTGCGTCGGTTGCTCAGCTGCATGTACCTGTCGATCAGACCATCCGAAGCATTCTGTCTGGCAGCCTCTCTGCCCTGGTATCTTTACCAGAGAGCAAGGCGAAGACATTATTCAACACTACACTTTCCATCCATAGCTTGGCCCACAGGTCAAGCAACGTGAATGGACATCAGACAAACGGACATGGCTCTACTGAGTGGTGCAAAATCCGCATGTCCGTCGATCCTGATACCCTAGAGACTATCCTGTCATGGGACCCTTCCTTTATGACCCGCCAACAGGCGGAGAACATCAGCAACACCTTCGAAAAGATCTTCATGGAAATGATCAACCACCCAGACACTCTCCTATCAAACCTCGACTACTGCAGTGAGCAAAATCAGCGGCAACTCCTGGACTGGAACAACAACACAAAGAGCAATGTTCAGAAGTGTATTCACCAAGCCATTTCGGAGCAAGGAGCATTGAGACCCGATGCAGAGGCGGTTTGCTCTTGGGATGGAAGCTTCTCGTACGCACAGCTCTTGTCTCTTTCGAATCGTCTTGCTTGTCGCTTGCAAAGCTCGGGCATTGGCCCTGAGGTGTTTGTACCGATTTGTTTCGACAAGTCGAAATGGACTGTTGTTGCAATGCTGGCTATCCTCAAGGCAGGCGGCATCTTCGTCCCTCTTGATCCAACTCAGCCACTGCTACGTCTACAAGCTCTAGCAAGCAAGGTCCATGCCAAAACCATCTTGTGTTCCCCTCACCACCAGGACATGTTGACTAGTGTGGCGTCCGAGTTGATCCCCGTTGATGACCAGCTGTTCGTTGAACTAGCCGAGCACAGCACCGACGTCGATGGTGCTTCGTGGGACAACGGCGCATACATGATCTTCACAAGTGGGACGACAGGTGAGCCCAAGGGTGCTTTGATTCAACATAGAGCCCTTATGTCCAGTGCCCTCGCTCACGGACCTGCCATGATGATGGACTCTAACACCCGATCACTCCAGTTCGCCGCATCTACCTTTGACGTGAGCATCACTGAGATCCTGACGTGTATGATCATGGGTGGCTGCGTCTGTATACCCAGCGAGGAAGCCCGATTGAACTCCATCGAGGAGGCTATTACCCAGCTCGGTGCAAACTGGGCGCTGTTGACGCCGACATTTGTCAAATTCATCAACCCCGACAATGTCCCATCTTTGAAGACCCTTGTCACTGGTGGAGAAGCCATGACACAAGCTGTCATTCGATCATGGTCTCACATCAACCTCATTAATTGCTATGGTCCTGCTGAGACCTCTGTTGTTTCACATGTCCATAGAGGCATGAGGGAAGGCAAGAACCCTCTGAATATCGGTCATCAGGTTGGCATTCACTGCTGGGTTGTTGATCGGTACAACCATGACCGTCTTATGCCCATTGGAGCAGTCGGCGAATTGGTTATAGAAGGCCATACGCTTGCGCGGGAGTACTACAAAGAGCCTGAGAAGACGAGCGAGGCTTTCATTGTTGATCCCGCATGGACACAGAACCAGCCTGAACGAAATGGCCCTAGACGGATGTACAAGACGGGCGATCTCGTCAAGTACAATCACGATAAGACATTTCACATCTGTGGGCGTAAGGATGCACAGATCAAGTTCCACGGTCAGCGGATAGAACTAGGCGAGATCGAGCACCACATCAACGTCAGTGCTAGTATCAAGCACGGAATGGTCGTCCTGCCCAAGGAAGGTTTCTGCAACGGCCGGCTCTTGGCAATCGTCCAGCTTAGCGATGCGTCAAATCAGGACCTCGTGCCTAAGGGTCAGCCTTACAAGCTGATCGACGGTCAACTTCGGGAGACTGCGCAAGACAAGGTCGAAGAGGCGAAGAAGCTACTCTCTGAGAGGTTGCCTGCGTACATGGTTCCTTCCATGTGGCTGGCTGTCGAGTTTATCCCTCGTCTTCAGTCTGGAAAGCTTGACCGTAAGCAGACTGGGAAGTGGGTTGACAACATGAGCGAGGACCTTTATCGACAACTCAATCCTGTGGCAGTCGCCGGTCCCTCTGAGGACCTGACGTCTGGAAACAAGACTGAGTTGGAGCTGCATAAGATCTGGACTCATGTTCTCAACCTCAAGCCAGAACAGCTTGGTCTCCAGCAATCCTTCCTAAGTGTTGGTGGTGACTCCATCTCGGCGATGCAAGTCATGAGCGAGTGCAGGAAACGAGGCCTTGGCCTGACCGTCTCGCACATCATCAGTTGCAAGTCGATTAGCGCACTGGCACTACAAGTGAAGGATATCAACAAGCCATCGTTCCATGAAGAGGTCCTAGAAAAGCCTTTCGAACTTTCGCCTATTCAAAAACTCTACTTCTCAAGACCAAACCACGGCCAGGGTCACTACAACCAGAGCTTTCTCCTCCGCACAAGCCGGCATATCTCAGCGTCAGATATGCGCCGGGCCATTGAGGCTGTCATCCGGAAACATTCGATGCTGCGTGCCAGGTTCAGCCAGGGCTCTAATGGCCAATGGCAGCAACGAGTTACCAACGAGGTCCTGTCCTCATATCGGTTGCGCACTCTTGAGCTGGCTTCGAGTGAAGAGGTTGATCACTCTCTGGCTGACAGCCAGACTTGTCTTAACGTGATCCACGGCCCACTCGTCGCTGCTGATCTCATCGACAAGAGTGGGGAAGAGCAGCTGCTGTTCCTCGTCGCGCATCATCTGGTCATCGACCTCGTTTCGTGGAGAATTATTCTTCAAGAACTAGAGGAACTGCTGCTACGGCCGGAAGTAAGCCATGAAGCAGATCACCCATTACCTTTTCAGGCCTGGTGCAAGATGCAGTTGGGCCATGCCGAAGGCCAGACGCCGGAGCAAGCTTTGCCGATCCATGGTATTCCCGATGGAAACGCTGAGTACTGGGGAATGCAGGACATGCCCAACACTTACGGGCAGATGGTCCGTGAAGGGTTCGAGATTGGGCCTGAACGAACATCTCTCCTCTTATCCCAATGTCACGAGTCGTTGCGCACCGAAATTCCCGATGTTCTCATGGCAGCCATGATTTACTCTTTTGGTCAGACGTTTACGGACCGGCCAATTCCGGCCGTATTCGCTGAAGGACATGGCAGAGAATCCTGGGATACTTCTATCGACTTGTCCAATGTGGTTGGATGGTTCACTACCATCTATCCCGTCTTTGCTGGATCAAATGCGCAATCCAGTCCTATAGAAACGGCTAAGATGGTCAAGGACAGACGACGCAAGATTCCTGATAAAGGAAGACCTTACTTTGCGAGCCGTTGGCTGACCGAAGAGGGTAATGACACCTTTTCTCGTCACTGGCCACTCGAGATTACCTTCAACTACCTTGGCCAGTATCAACAACTGGAGCGTGAAGGTGCTCTGTTCACTCCTCAAGGAGAGATCGCTGGAGAAATCAGGGGTGCTACCGCAGGCGCAGACGTCGGTCCGCTGACGACATGCATTTCCCTTTTTGAGATCTCTGCTGTGATCATCAAAGGAGCTCTCCGGTTCTCGTTCGGCTTCAACCAGAACATGAACCACCAGACTCAGATCCGCCAGTGGATTGCTTCCTGCCAACAAAGCCTCGGCGAACTCATCCAGTCCCTGACGGACATGGCCCCTGAGCCTACGCTGAGCGACTTTCCACTCCTCTCCCTTACCTACGACCGCCTTCGACTATTGACAGAGGAAAAGCTGCCCGAGGCTGGAGTCAGAGACACACATCTAGTCGAAGATGCTTACCCTTGCTCCCCAATGCAATCAGGTCTCTTGGTCAGCACGACGAAGAACCGCGCTGCGTACGCCGCCTATACACTCCACGAGGTCAAGAGCAGAAGTGGTCTGCCTGTGGATGTGACGAGACTTGTCAAGGCGTGGAAACGCATAATTAAGTACCATCCCATGCTCAGAACCATCTTCGTGGAGAGCGTGACCCTGCAAGACTCTCTCTACGATCAGGTAGTCCTCAAAGATGTCGAGTCTCCGCTCTTCGTATCTGAGAAAGACACAGACGAAGACGTGGTCACTTCTCTGGACGTACCGCATCTCCACGAAGAAGACAATTCTCAGCTTTTGCATCGTTTTGAAGTTTGTACTTCCAAGAGTGGCAAGGTTTTTTGCAAGCTCGACATCAGTCATGTCATCATGGACGGTACATCTCTGTCGATCCTCTTCCGCGACCTCGCACTGGCATATAAGGGCAGTCTTGGATCTGATAACGGTCCGTTGTACCGTGACTACATCAAGCACCTCCAACATCAGGTCATTCAACCTGGCATTGACTATTGGAGGTCATACCTCAAAGGTGTTGAGCCATGTCATTTCCCCGTTCTCGACGATGGCAATATTACAGAGTCAAAGGAGTTGAGACACTTCAGGGTCAAGTTTGAAGCGTTGGCAGACTTGCAGACCTTGTGTGATGAACGAGGAGTCACCATAGTCAACGCTATCTATGCTGCTTGGGCCTTGACACTGCGTCTGTATACCGCATCGGAGGAAGTCTGTTTCGGTTACTTGACGTCGGCTCGTGACTCACCAATACAAGGCATCCGTGATGTCGTCGGACCAGTTATCAACATGGTGCCATGCCGCGTCAACTTTGGTGGCTCGCTCACTTTGGGAGACGTGATGAGCCTCGTGCAAAGAGACTATCTGGACAGCCTGGAATACAGACACATCCCTTTGGCTGAAGTTCAGCACGCTCTCCATCTCTCCGATGCTGCTCTCTTCAATACTGCTCTGTCATACAGAAAGTTGCCACCTACACCGCAGAATCCTCCAGACATTGTGTTCGAGGAATGTCGCCCCACTTACGATCCTGACGAGTACAATGTGTCCGTCAACATCGAGGCAGGTGAAGACGACATGGCTATTGACCTTATGTACTGGTCGGATACCCTGTCAGACGGGCAAGCCGCCAATGTTGCAAGCACATTTACCAAGGCTCTCAGTAATGTGCTACATCACTGCAAGCTGCCCGTCCATCAACTCAACCATCTTGGTTCTCGACACCTTCATCATCTCCGCCAGTGGAATCAGTACATGCCCGAAGCCATCGAAAGCTGCGTCCATGACTTGTTCAAGCAGCAGGTCTTCACACGTCCTGATGCTCCTGCGGTCGCCTCGTGGGACATGGACTTCACCTATACGGAGCTTGATCTAGCCTCGACCAGGCTCGCCCATCACATCAGTTCCCTGGGTGTCGGTCCGGAAGTCTTTGTTCTCGTGTGCTTTGACAAGTCTGCCTTCACCATAGTCGCTATGTTGGCCATTTTGAAGGCTGGTGGTGTGTGTGTTCCAATAGATCCAGCGTATCCAGAAGCTGCGATTCAACTTCGCGCCGAGGATACGGGTGCTTCTATCGCTCTCGTGTCCCCTTCGATGGAGTCCAGAATGAGCACCATGACCAAGACCACAGTGGCCGTGGACGCCCATCTGCTCCAGACCATCCCCATGACACAGGAGCCTTCTCTTCACCAGGTCACACCTCACAATGCCTGTTTCGTCATCTACACCTCTGGTAGTACAGGTAGACCCAAAGGTGTGGTCTTGGAGCATAGAGGAATTGCCACCAATGCTAAGTACTCCGGTCCTAAGCTGGGCTACGGGGAAGACTCGAGGGTCTTGCAATTCGCGTCTTACACCTTTGACAACAGTCTTGCCGAGATCTTCTCTACACTTACTCTTGGCGGCTGCGTGTGCGTGCCTTCGGACCACGAGAGATTGAATGACTTGGCCGGTGCCATCAACCGTTACGCAGTCACTATGGTCGATATCACCCCAACTGTGGCTTGCTTCCTCAAGCCAACAGATGTTCCGACCTTGAAGACGTTGGCTCTTGGCGGCGAAGCTGTAACTGCGAAGTGTGTTGACATCTGGCGGGACTTTGTGTCTCTGCAATGTTGTTACGGTCCATCGGAATGTTCCGTTAACTCGACCTACAGCGGTGATATTGCCCAACCAGGGAAAGCCACCAACATCGGTCGAGCAGTCGGTAGTGTTACTTGGGTTGTAGATGCTGCTGATCACAACCTTCTGGTCCCAATTGGTTGTGTAGGCGAGCTCGTTGTCGATGGTCCTATCGTCTCCCGAGGATACCTGAACTTGCCTGAGAGGATGGCTCAGTCCTTTGTCCCTCCACCTTCCTCCCTCAAGGGGATATCTTTCAGCGACAATCTGGACCGTAAGCTCTACAAGACCGGTGACTTGGTATGCTACAATTCTGACGGTACTCTTACGTACCTTGGAAGGAAAGATACTCAGGTCAAGCTTAACGGCCAGCGCATCGAGCTTGGAGAGATTGAGCATCACATTGAGAAGAGCCTTCCCAATGGTTGGGAGTCAGCTGTCGAGCTCATTGTATCGGAGGGTAGGAAGTCGCTGGCCTGCTTTATCTGTGCTGATGCAGACGTATCCCTCCGCGACACAAGCGACGACAGTACCATATTGAATATGGATGACATCTTTAGGTCGCGTGCCAAAGACCTGGAGATCCTGCTATGTACTGCGGTACCCGTCTATATGGTTCCATCGGTATGGCTGCCCATCTCGAAGATGCCCCTTACCTCATCTGGGAAGCTTGACCGGCGCAACCTCCGACTCCTAGCACAGGCCGTACCGCAAATTCTCATGACCACCTACAAGCTCGCCCTGAAGAGCGGCAGAGCGCCAGTTAGTGATATGGAGAAGCAGCTAGCTGGCATGTGGGCTCAGGTACTGAATATCGACGCGACTTCTATCGGAGTGGAAGATAACTTCTTCCGTCTCGGAGGCGACTCAATCGGCGCAATGCAATTGGTGACGCTCGCACGACGATCCAACATCAACCTGACCGTGGCCGTCGTTTTCCAAAAGGCGTCACTGATGGATATGGCTCACTCGGCACTCCCCATGTCCAGGTCTGTGGTGACAGCCGTTCAACCATTCTCTTTGTTGTCCGACGTGGCCTCAATCGATGTGTTTCGGCGTCAGGTTGCGTCCTTCGCTCGTATCCACGTCGATGAGATACAGGATATCTACCCTTGCACCGCTTTACAAGAGGGTCTCATGGCGCTCTCGACCAAGGAGGCTGGAGCGTACGTTGCTCAGTTCGTCTATCGCCTACCGGATGGTATAGACATCATAAGGTTCAAGAGGGCTTGTGACCTGGTCGTTCAAGCGGAGCCCATACTACGAACGAGGATTGTTCATACTGAGAATGCCGGGTTTGTACAGGCTGTAGTAGCTGAGGATGCTCCCCAGTGGCCTACTGTTTCCAGCCTCTCCGATGCCCAGAATTCTCGCTGCCTTCCACTCCATAACGGTGGGAGATTAGCCAACTACGCCCTTGTTGACGATGATCACACGGGAACACTCTTTGTATGGACTGTTCATCACGCCATCTATGACGGTTGGTGTCTGCCTCTCATCCTGGACAAGATCAAGCGATGCTACGAGGAAGATTTGAGCTCTGTACAACTCAGAGGCCCCTCCTACTGCAACTTCATCCGATATCTCACAGAGATCGACTCGGGTGAAGACACCAAGTTTTGGAAGTCCCATCTTTCGAACATATCGGCACAGCACTTCCCACGCCTGCCTAGTCCTGATCACAAGGCAAGCGCAAGTAGTCTGATGATTCACAAGACTAGTCTAAACTCCTCAAACCAGTCCGAGTCAGAAATCACTACGGCTACGAGGATTCGCGCAGCCTGGGCATTGGCGGTGTCTACCTACTCTTCATCCAACGACGTCGTCTTCTGGGAAACCATGACAGGACGTGATGCTCCTATTCCCGAGATTGAGGAGATGGTGGGCGTGACACTGGCAACTGTACCGACTCGGGTAGTGCTGGAGCCTTCACAGACGGTTGCTGAGCTCCTTGACTGCGTCCAAGCTCAGTCAGCAGCGGTCAGAACGCACCAGTTTGCCGGCATTCAGTCTATCAAGCACATCAACGCCGACACGGCCCTTGCTTGTGGCGCACAGAACCTCTTGGCTATAAACTATGGGTCGAGAGAATCGACTGATGCTTTTTGGTGTGAACAAACCAACGAGATGGCTGGTACGAATTTCTATTCATACCCACTTATGCTCTCGTGTCACGTCGATGACGGTGAGGTTGAGACGGTTGTGCACTTTGACCAGGACATCACTTCTGAGTCGCAGATGCAGCGTGTCATGGATCAATTTGCCCTGATGTTGGACTCCGTCTCATCGTATGAGCTACTGAGCGAGAAGCTTGACAACTTGTCCTTGTTGAATCCTCATGATCACCAGACGCTGTTAGAAATGAATCTTAAGACAACACTTCCCGTTGATAGGCTTGTCCACGATATCATCAAGTCTCGGGGACTGGCCCAACCGCAAGACAAGCTGGCTGTTTGCGCATGGGATCAAAGTCTCACGTACTCGGAGCTGGACTCTCAATCTACCCGTCTTGCTTGTGTGCTGATCGAGGCTGGCGTCCAAGTCAACTCTATCGTGCCCTTCTGCATGGAGAAGTCATCTTTGGTCGTTGTCTCCATTCTGGCCATTCTCAAGTCCGGTGCTGCTTTTTGCCCATTGGATCCTGGGCACCCTGATGCTCGAATCAGTAGCATCATTGCTGATGTCGAAGCTACAGTAGTCGTCTCTTCTCCCCAGTACGTTGATCGTTTGGAAAACCTTGGATCCAAGGTGATCTCAATTTCGCAAGACTTGCATCCTGTAGGCAAGGACAGACTAGAGTCATCTTCACTGTCTTCCAATAGCCCAGCATATGTCATCTTTACATCCGGATCAACTGGGAAGCCAAAGGGCACAATCAACAGCCATTCTGGGTTTTGCACTAGTGCGACCGCACATGGTTCGGCCATGGGCATGACTGAGTCATCCAGAGTCTTGCAATTTGCTTCCTACACCTTCGATGCTAGCATCATGGAGGTTTTGACTACCCTTATTCATGGCGGAACGGTCTGTGTGCCTAGTGACGACGAACGTATCCATGATATCGCAGGAGCTATCAATCAGATGGGTGTCAATTGGGCTCTATTAACGCCTTCAGTCGCTCAGTTGATTCGGCCGTCTCTCGTCCCTGGGCTGAAGACCCTAGTGCTTGGTGGTGAAGCTATGTCTTCTGCTCATATCTCTACCTGGGCACCATCTGTTCAGCTGATGAACGCATACGGACCCAGTGAGACTGCTGTCGTTGCTACTGTCAACCCATCCGTTACTCTTGACTCTGGCTCTTCGAACATTGGTCGTGCAGTGGGAGGTCTTTGCTGGGTCGTCGATACGACCAACCACGACCGACTAATGCCCATCAACACCGTCGGTGAGCTCGTCATAGAAGGCCCGATACTTGCTCTTGGGTATCTTAAAAACCCACAAAAGACTGCAGAATCCTTCATCACCAACCCAAGATGGTGCGAACAGTTTCCCATCACGGTTGTGGGTACTGATCGCAGGTTCTACAAGACTGGAGATTTGGTCAAGCTCGCTGATGATGGGACCATTGAGTTCCATGGCCGCAAGGACAATCAAGTCAAGATCAATGGTCAGAGACTCGAGCTTTCCGAGATCGAGCACCATTTGAGCGCGGACGTTGTCGTCGAGTCTTGTCTGGCAGCAGTACCATCTTCTGGTCCCTTCAAAGGGCGTCTTGTGGCTATTCTATCTATGCAGTCACTTGCTTCTGTCAAGCGAGACATATCGGAAGATGAAGAGATGAAGGTCTTCGCGGAGTATTCCCCCACTCACTTGACGGGTATTCGCGAGCGTCTGGAAGGACACCTGACGTCTTACATGATTCCATCATCATGGATCGTGGTGGACCACATTCGTCTTCTCCCATCCGGCAAACTTGACCGTCGGCATGCTGTCAGCTGGGTCGAGGACATGACTCCTGAGGACTACCGGCTGGTTCTGGATGCGCAGGAAGAGGCATCTGCTCTGGACCGAGAAGCGACAGAGGTGGAGCTCAAGCTTAGGACTGCATGGGCCAAGGTTCTCAGCCTGAAAGTTGACGCAGTGCCGTTCAAGCAGTCATTTATCCACCTGGGAGGTGATTCTATCTCCGCAATGCAGTTGATGGCCCTTTGTCGGTCTTCCAACATGGCTGTTTCAGTCAGTCAAATCATGCGAAGCAAGTCCATTGTCGAACTTGCGTCTTCTGTCGCCGACGTTGAGGCTGTTCTGCATGATGAGGAGCAGGTGGACAAGCCCTTTGGCTTATCACCCATTCAGAAAGCGTACTTCGAGAGCATGGGTACTGGCTCTACTCATTTCAACCAGAGCATGCTCCTGCGAACTACAAGGACAATCACTTCCCAAGAGCTTTCCGCAGCTTTGGCTACGATCGCCAAAACACACAGCATGCTACGTGCTCGTTTCTCATGCGTTGATGGAGAGTGGTCTCAGCGTATAACTAACGATGTCGCTGGCTCGTATACTCTGCGCTCACACACGAACGTCGACCAAGGAAGTCTCTCTACATTGATCGAGGAGAGTCAGATCTGCTTGAACATAGTTGAGGGGCCCCTCTTTGGCGCAGACGTATTCGAGATAGAAGCTGGCAACCAGATCGTTTCGTTTGTAGCTCATCACCTTGTTGTCGATGTAGTTTCCTGGAACATCATCTTGCAGGATCTGGAAGGAATCTTGTCACCAGCCACCTATAGCCCTGTCAAAGGACTTGCTTTCCAGACATGGAACTCCCTACAAGATGAAGAAGCCCGTAAGACACTGTCCGAGAATGTCTTCCACGAGATTCCGGCGCCTGGACAAGATCTTGCATATTGGGGAATGCAAGGTGTGCCGAACCTTCACGGCGACTCAGTCACCGAAACTATCGACATAGCTACTGATGACTCGCTTTTACTTTTGGGTCCTTGTCATGACGCCCTTCACACCGATGTTGTCGATGTCTTACTTGCCTCGTTGCTGGCATCTTTCCGTCAAACCTTCCCCACCCGCTCTTCCAACCCCTCGATATTCAACGAGGGCCACGGCAGAGAACCGATGGATGAGAACCTAGACCTATCACGCACAGTTGGGTGGTTCACCACTCTTTGTCCCGTCTATTTACCCGAGAACTTGCCTGCAGAGCACGATATTGTCGACATTGTGTGCTGGGTCAGGGACTTCAGACAGAAGCTTCCTGGCAAGGGTCGTCCTTACTTTTCTCACCACATGTTATCTGAGGAATCACATAAGCATACCCGGGAGTGGCCTGTGGAGGTGGCTTTCAACTTCCTCGGTCAGACACAGAAGGCCGATTCTGACGATTCAGTCTTCAAGTCACCTAGTGGGAGCATGCTAGACTCTGTCAGTTCGGCAACCGATATTGGGGCGGATGTCCCACGCCTCGCACTCATCGAGATTTCGGCCTCCTTCTTTGGTAGTAGCTTGAGCTTCAGCTTTTCCTTCAGTCGTCACATGGATCGTCAATCTTCCGTCCGCAGTTGGATCGAGAATTGTAAAGAGTGTATCCATGTGACTGTCCAGAAGCTTTCGCACGCCAGAAATGGGCCTTCAGCGGCCGACTTGTCTCTGCTTCCCTTGGCCTTCCGGGGCGAGTCCCAGGTCGAAAAAAGACTTCAAGACGTGGGTATCGCCGGCGTTGACTGTGTTGAGGCCGCATACCCCTGTTCTCCGGTTCAGCAAGGCATTCTCTTCGCCCAGATCAAGGACCCCGAGTATTATTCGTACTCGGTCACTTTTTCGGCCAAGAGCGAATATCCTGGTCCCGACAATGTAGACGTGCAACGCCTATCAGATGCCTGGCAACATGTGGTACAGCGTCATTCCACTCTTCGAACCCTGTTCATGGAGAGTCTTTTCGAAGACGGCGAGGGCGGCATCAATCAAGTCGTTCTGCGGAAGCATCCTGCTAACATCTGCATCTTCGAATGTTCCGACATTGAACTAGCTCAAAGGCTTGGTCAACGTTCATGGCTAGGACTTCCCGCCAATCAGCCACCCCACCGTCTCAACATCTTCAAATGTCCTGGACAAGTGGTCTGCGTTCTGGAGATGAGTCATGCTATCGCCGATGGAACCTCGATGCCAATTCTGTTCCGTGACCTAGCTTTAGCGTACGAGGGCACCTTGGACACGACGAGGAGCCTTTCTGTATACAAGGACTACGTTGCTTACTTGCAAAGAAGTCGTGGTGCCCATCACGTTAATTATTGGAAGGAATATCTCACTGGAGCCGAGCCTTGCCATTTACCTTTGCTGGCTGACGGAGCTGAACCCGCGCCGTCGAGGGTTTTACGAGCGCTTGACCAGAACATCTCTCATGCGGCGGACCTCCAAGCTTTCTGCGCCGAAAGAGGCGTCACACTATCCAATGTACTACAGACAGCTTGGGCGCTGGTTCTTCAAGCATACACAGGCCTTGACGATGTGTGCTTTGGGTACTTGGCCGCTGAGCGGGACATCCCTGTCAATGACATTGGCGAGGCAATTGGTGTTTTCATCAGCATGCTCGTTTGCCGCGTGCGTCTAGATCCCTCGACCAGCCTTGGAGATATCCTTGCAACAGTCCAGGAAGACCTTACAGCAGCGATGAATCACAGAAGTGTCTCGCTTGCCGACTTCCAGCGCACAACAGGCAACAATGAGCCACTTTTCAACACTGCCTACTCTTTCCAACGCAGGTCTTCCTCTAAGTTCATAAGGACTGATCCTAAGTCTTTGACGACTAGGCCTGGGGATTTACCTAAGGATTTACCTAAAGATTTGACGACTAATCCTAAGACTACTAGACCCATCTCGTTCGATGTCAGTGATGCACAAGATCCCAACGAATACGATTTGACCATCAATGTCGAGGTCTGGGACTCGAGTGCGGAACTGCAGCTTTGTTACTGGGCAGACAAGATCTCCGATTCACAAGCCAAGAACATTGCTTCCACTTTTGACCAGATCTTGACTTCGCTCGTAACTTCGGACTCAGCTCTGCCAATTGAGGAGCTCAACACGCTTAGCAACCATTGTATGCAACAGCTGGTATCATGGAACTTTGCTGAGCCTGAGTTCTTGGACCAATGCGTGCATCACGTCTTTGAACACAACAGTCAACAACTACCCCACGAGACACCAGCCATTGAGGCCTGGGATGCAACCTTCACTTACCTTGAACTAGATGCCGTCTCTTCGCAGCTCGCCCAACACTTGGTATCCCTTGGAGTCACGCCCGAGGCTTATATCCCTCTTTGCTTCGAAAAGTCAGCCTGGACAGTTGTATCCATGATGGCAGTTCTGAAAGCTGGCGCCGCATTCGTTCCACTAGCCCCTAATCACCCAACTGAGCGCATCAAGTTCCTGGTTCACAACGTTGATGCCAAGCTCATTCTGTGCTCTTCTTCCTTGATGCACAAGTTTGAGAACCTCGATGTCCCTACCCTCGCTATCGGCCAGAGCACGGTTTCACTGGTATCTGATCTACCGATATGCTCGCCTCGAGTGAAGGTTCAACCCAACAACACGGCATACATCATCTTCACCTCCGGGACGACCGGTCTACCCAAGGGCACTATCGTGGAGCATGGCGCTTTTACCACTGGTAGTACGGCTCATGCCAAGGCCATTGAGATGACATCTTCCTCTCGCGTGCTACAGTTTGCGTCACATACATTCGATGCCAGCATCATGGAGATACTTTCTACCTTGTTAGTAGGTGGCTGTATCTGCATCCCCAGCGATGAGGATCGTATGAATGACTTGGCTGGTGTCATCGCGAAGTACAACATCAACTGGACCCTACTTACACCCTCTGTGGCGAATGTGCTCAAGCCCGGCAGTGTGCCGTCTCTTGAAGTCCTTGTTACTGGTGGTGAAGCAATGTCAACAGACCACATCACCAAGTGGGCAAACCACGCTACTTTGATCAACGCCTATGGTCCCAGTGAGACATCTGTCATCGCCGCCACAAGCACCAAGGTTGATAGTAATGGCAAGGTTCTGGACTGGCAGCCTGCCACTATCGGGAAAGCTGTGGGGTCTCGCTGCTGGATCGTCGACCCTCGTAACCACAACCGTCTCATGCCCATTGGCAGCATTGGCGAGCTTCTCATCGAAGGACCCATTGTGGCCAGAGGCTACCTTGGAAATGAAACGAAGACGAGAGAGGCGTTCATTGAGCATCCGTCGTGGCGCAAGAGCCTGAAACTCGCTGGCGACCGTGTAGACCGCATGTACAAGACTGGTGATCTAGTCGTGTACAACTCGGATGGCTCATTCAACTACTTGGCGCGCAAGGACACACAAATCAAACTCAACGGACAACGTATTGAGCTTGGCGAGATCGAACATCACGTCAAGGTCAACTTACCAGCCGATGTTCAGTCAGCTGCCGATCTGGTGGTTCCTCAGAGCAAGACGTCTACCAAGGCACTCGCTGTATTCTTTACCAGTGACCACAGGTCTGAGAATGCCGCGATAGAGGGCATGGATGAGATCCTTCTCCCTATGTCAAGTACTCTCGTTGAACTTGGCCAGTCACTCAAGACGGCAGTGGCGAATGCTCTGCCGCTTTACATGGTGCCAACCATTTACATCCCAGTGACCAATATGCCATGGACTTTAGCCGGCAAGTTGGACCGCCAGAGACTCAAGGCTATTGTTCAGTCTATACCGCCTCAGCAGATTACGCCTTACAAGCTCGTCGGGCCCAGCCAGAACCGCGCTCCTACTACGTTGATGCAACGCAAGCTGCAGAAAGCATGGAGTAAGGTTCTAAATCTTGGTTCCAACAAAATCAGCAGGGACGACAGCTTTTTCAGATTGGGCGGTGATTCTGTGGGTGCCATGAAGCTTGTCGCCGCTGCCAGGATGGAGGACGTCGTCCTTACCGTCTTCAACATCTTCAAGAGCCCCATCTTGTCAGAAATGGCATCATCATGTCAACCCTCCAAGGACGCCGTTGTCTCGATCGTGGAGCCATTCTCACTACTGAGAGACGTTGCATCTCCCTCTCTGCTCCTCGACGAGCTTGCAGGTCGTTGTGGTATCCAGAAGAGCCAGATTCAAGACGTGTATCCTTGTAGCTCTCTTCAAGAAGGTCTTGTGGCATCTTCTCTGCAACAGCCGGGTGCATATGTTGCTAGGAACGTATTTGAGCTGCCTTTTAGTATCGACGTTGACCATTTCAAGCTCGCATGGCAAAAGACTGTTGACCAAGTTGACATTCTGAGATCGCGCATCGTTAACGCACAGTCACTTAAGTCCTACCAAGCCGTTCTCGTACCTCATGACATTGATTGGGAACACTACGACAGTCTTGGATGTGCCAACAAGATTAGGTCTGTTCCTGAACAAAATGGTGGCGTCTTAGCCCGATACGCCATTGTCAACTCTGTCGATTCGGGCTCTCGCTACTTTATTTGGACTGTCCATCACGCGCTTTACGATGCTTGGAGTATGCCCTCTCTACTAAAGTTGGTTTCGCAATTTTATTACAAGGATGCTCAAGATCTCGAACCTTCGATTTCTTACGCCAACTTCATCGAATACTTGGCCAAGGTCGATGCACAAGCCTCCGCTGAGTTCTGGAAGACCAGGTTCCAGAACGCCAGTCTTGTGTCTCACTTCCCAACGATTTCCTCCACAACAAGTGCTGAATCGTCCCCTACATCGCAGAAGCATACGATTCAGTACAAGAGGGAGGACCTTGGCATGGACATTACTATCCCTACAATCGTACGCGCCGCGTGGGCACTCGTCTTGGGTTCCCAATCTGGCTCTGATGATGTCGTATTCGGAGAGACATTGTCTGGGCGTGACATTTCTCTTGACCATGTGGAAGACATCCTTGGCCCAACCTTGACCACGGTTCCTTCAAGAGTTCAGATCGATCGGGACGTTTCCGTTGGTCACTTCCTCAGCGCACTTCACAAGCAAGCCACTCAGGTGATCCCGTATCAGCATGCTGGTCTCCAGCGCATCAAGCGTCTTAGTAACGCCATGGCAGTTGCTTGTGATTTCAGGAATCTGCTAGTCATCCAATCCACCGACGAAACAACGGAAAAGCAGGATTTGTTCCAGCCGCTTCAAGACGACCTCGATCAGCAAAGCTTCTTCACATATCCATTGGTCGTTGAGTGCTATATCGAGCCTCAGAGCCTTATCTTGACAATCCATCACGATGAGGCAGTTATAAGTAGCTGGCAAACCAAGCGCATCGCTCACCAATTCGACGCATTGGTAAAGCAACTCATCCATTTGTCACGGGAGCCCACTCGCAAGGTATCGGAGCTCCAACTGTGCAGTCAAGAAGATGTTCAGACGATCAAAGGATGGAACAGCCATACTTTCGAGCCTGTCGATGAAACCATTCCCAGCTTGTTCTTCCAGTCGGCACAAAAGAACCCCAATGCCACCAGCATACGTGCTTGGGACGGTCATCTGATCTATGATGCCGTAGCACAGTACGCCTTCCACCTCGCTAAGATCCTCGTGCAAAAGGGTGTTGGGGCTGAAGTGCTAGTCCCATGCTGTATGGACAAATCCCTTTGGTCGACAGTGTCGATGCTAGCCGTGCTGCTCGCTGGTGGAGGTATCATTCCATTAGACGCTGCTCATCCCGGGGCTCGCCACGCAGAAATCGCCCGTGATTGTAAGGCCCGTCTTGCTCTGTGCTCACCGCAGTACAAAGACCGTTTCCAGGGCGTTGTCGAATCTGTCATCCTGGTCGATAAACAGCTTTTCACTGCCCATCTTCCCCGTCAAGACATCACACCGGATGGCTTACCAACCGTTGCAAGTCGAGATGCTGCAATCGTGATCTACACCTCTGGCAGTACCGGAAAGCCAAAGGGTGTCGTTATCACCCATGGCTCGTTTGTGTCGAGCTCCAAGGCCTTCATGCAACGTATGAAGCTCACCCCAGCCTCCAGTGTCTTCCACTTCACATCTTATGCGTTCGATATCGCAATGGCAGAGATGTTTGGTACCCTAACTAGCGGTGCCTGTCTCTGCGTCCCCAGTGAGGAGATGAGGATGGCCGATTTGCCGGGTGCCATGAATACTCTTAAGGCCACTTGGGCCTTTATGACGCCCTCGCTCGCCAATATTCAGAACCCTTCCAAGTTCGAAACACTACAGACACTGGTCTGTGGTGGCGAAGCCCTGACATCCGAGACAATCAGCACCTGGGCGGACAAGGTCGAATTGATTAACGGCTACGGACCAGCCGAGTGTACTATGTTTGCCGTCGTCAACACCGATGTCTCAGTCGCCAAGGACCCCACCAACATCGGCCATGCCACTGACGGATGCCACACGTGGGTCGTCGACCCAAGAGATCACAACTACCTTGTCCCTGTAGGTTGTGAAGGAGAATTGCTTATTAGCGGTCCCATTGTTGCGCGCGGCTACTTGGACGACAGCGCAAAGACGGCTGAATCGTTCGTCGAAAACCCGGCGTGGATTCACTGCTTCACTAGTGGGGAACATCAACAACAGACGACTGAATCACTCATCGAAAACTCGGCAGTGATTCACAGCTCCACCAGTAGGCAACGTGAACAACAATCTTTGCGTCTGTACAAAACTGGTGATCTGGTGAAATATCGTCCGGACGGAAGTTTGACCTACGTGGGGCGCAAAGATCACCAGGTCAAACTTCATGGCCAGCGCATGGAACTAGGCGAGATTGAAGCTCGTCTTGAGTCTGACCCGAGCATTCGTCAAGCCCTTGTCACTCTTCCCAAGTCTGGAATGTTTAGGGGACGTTTGGTGGCTATTGTGTCTTTCGAGAGTATCGTGCCTGATAAATCATGTCTCGCGTCGTCAGAATTTGTTCCGGTATCTGATTCCACTATGGAATTTACTCGGGCACAGATCTCCGCTTTCCAACACAATCTGTCCGAGAACCTTCCGCCTTACATGATACCTTCGGACTGGCTCGTCGCTGAGGCCATCCCCCTCTTACTGTCTGGCAAGCTGGACAGAGCTAGTGCTCGGACGTGGCTCACTGATATGGATACGGATGCGTCCAAATTTGTGGTCAATTTAGACAGCAACGAAGACGTTGTGAGTGCCGAGACCACATCAATCGGTCTGCAACTCAGAGGCATCTGGGCGTCAGTCCTCAACATTGATGAAGAGTCAACACCCATGAACCGCTCTCTCATCACCCTCGGCGGTGATTCAATCACAGCAATTCAGATCATGACTCACTGTCGTGACCAATCCATCAGATTGACCATGACGGAGATCATGAGCGGAAAATCCATCACTGAATTAGCCACCCTTGTCGAGACCCAAGACCGACAAGTACGGAATGACATCGTTGAATACGAGGAGCCAGACGATCAGCCATTTGAGTTGTCACCAATCCAGCAGTTCTTCTTCAACAATAGTTCCAACAAAGACCGCGGAGACCGCTTTAATCAAAGCCAGCTCTTGTCGATCAATGGCCCCGTCGATGTATCCAGGTTCAAGGATGCCATCCACTCGCTCGTACAAAGACACCCAATGCTTCGTGCACGCTTCAACAAATCGCCCGATGGAGATTGGAACCAACAGATTTGTTCGGAGATTGGATCTTCCTACACCTTCCGCTTCCATGAGGTCACTACGAAGTCTGATATGATCGCGATTGTTGCCGCTAGCCAGAAGAGTACTGATATCCAAGGTCCCGTTTTCGTTGTCGATCTCTTCAAGCAGCGTGATGGCTCTCAAGTAGTGTCACTCATAGCTCACCATCTGGTCGTTGACATTGTATCTTGGATCAACATCATCCAAGACCTCGAGACATTACTCTCAACTACCTCTTCAATATCCTCCAAGCCCCTCTCTTTCCGTAAATGGAATGCAGCGCAAATTGAACACGCCAAGTCTCATGAAGGAAATGGTGGGGATTTGCTGCCGTTCCACATCCATCCCGCAGACTTTGACTTCTGGGGCATCTCAAACACCGCCAATACCTACAGAGATGTTGGTCAGAAGTCCTTTGTGATTTCGGATGCCGATATCGTTTCCATGGTCTTGGGTGACGCGAACTCAGCACTCAAAACTGAGCCTCTCGACCTTTTTATCTCGGCTCTGCTCAAATCTTTCGGCCACAGCTTCGAAGAGCGAGAGCTCCCCACATTGTTTAACGAAGGTCACGGCCGTGAACCTTGGGACCACACCATTGATCTTTCCCAAACTGTCGGATGGTTCACCTCACTTTGCCCCGTTCACGTACCTCAACACAGCCTCGACCCCGCCGATATCGTCGACTATGTGCGCAGGATCAAGGATGTGCGCCGCAGCGTTCCAAGCAACGGCCGTCCATACTTTGCTCGTCGCTACTTGACTGAGTCAGGCAAGGCCCATCTTGACGACCATGAGCCTATGGAGGTTCTGTTAAATTTCCTGGGCCGTGCCCAGCAGTCGGACCAGGGCAACTCTCTCTTCAACTCGGTCGATTTATCGTTGACCAAGGAAGAAGTGATGGCTATTTCCGACGTCGCGCCCGAGGCACGCCGTCTAGCTCTATTCGAGACCTCAATATCCATCCTTGACAAGGGTATCGAATTCACCTTCATGTACAACCAGCATATGCTGCACCAAGACCGGATTGAGAAATGGGTATCCAACTGTGAGGACATGCTCATCGACATTGCCACCAAGCTGAGCGAGGCTCCATCTACACCCACGCTGAGTGACTTCCCTCTCATGCCCATCGGCTACGCGGAGCTTCAGCGTATGGTCACCAAATCCCTTCCTGCTGCCCATGTCCGTTTCGATGAAGTTGAGGACATGTATCCCTGCTCGCCCATGCAGACTGGTATACTACTCAGTCAGCTCCTGGATCCATCGCAGTATCTGTTCCACATCGTCCTTGAAGTGACTTCTCCCAGTGGCTCGACTGTCGACACAGAGAAGTTGGTCCAAGCTTGTCACCAAGTCATTGACCGTCACCCTGCTTTGCGAACCATCTTCATCGATAGCATCCACCGTGGCGGCTCGTTCGATCAGGTCGTGTTAAAGCCCCGCAAGTCTCGCGTCAGCATCATCAAGTGTCGAGAAATTGAGGTCATAGCAAAGCTGAACGCCAGGTCACTTGAGACGACGAACAAAAGACATGATGGTCCTATGCTTCCCTACCAGATCACCATCTGTGAGACACCGCAACGTAAAGTCTTTATGAAGCTTGAGTTGAACCACGCCATCACAGACGGTGCTTCGACATCAGTCACTCTGCGCGACATCTCAAACGCATACACCGACAGCCTTCTTCCGACTAAGGCCCCATCCTACAAGGAATACATCAAGTATATTTCCAACCGATCCGCTGATTCGAGCCTCAACTTTTGGAGACGCTACCTTTCCGGAGCACAGTATACCGGATTTCCGACAATGAATCACACAAGATCTCCGACAATGAATCCGGAACCCATGACTCGTCGTAGCCTGGGATCCGTCGCGGTCGAGTTTGATCGGTTTGCCGAGCTGCAATCTCTTGGCTCTGAATTTGGAGTGACATTCTCCAACATGATCATGGCGGCATGGGCGCTAGTACTCAGGAGTTACACCAACTCCGAGGACGTCACCTTTGGATACCTTGCCTCTGGACGAGATGCCCGTATCGAGGGTATCGATGACATTGTTGGTCCTCTGATCAACATGCTCGTGTTCCGATTCCAGTTCACGCCCGGTATGCTACTAAAGAGAATCTTCCTCGACGCTCAAGAAGATTATATCGCCAGTCTCCCGCACCAGCATTTCTCTCTGGCCCGCGTTAGCCATGCACTGGGACAAGCCAAGCGAGGATTCTTCAACACGGCTGTGTCCATTCAAAACGCCGGCTCATCGAACGACACAGACTCCAACGCACTTACATACGACTCGGTCGAGGCATGTGACCCGAGCGAATATGCCGTTACTCTCAATGCCAATACCACTCGTGGTGATGAAGGCATCGTCTTCCGTTATTGGTCCGATGTACTCTCCGACTCACAAGCCATGGATCTCTCCTTGACTATGTCCGAATTGCTGCATGATTTCATTGATCACAGCGACAAAGCTCTGTCCCATTTGCGGCTGTCACAGATCTCCCACAGACCAAACAGTCCGTACACGAATACACACGAGGTCGATCGCTGGGCGACTCATGATGATGTGAATTGCGAGGCCATGATTCAGAGCTTGACAATCAGTGAATCATCGACGGATCTTGGTGCCGCATTCTCTTCACCCAACATGTCCAATTCTTTTACCCATGACAGGGATCGCCTCCACCACAAATTGACGGCATTGTGGAGAGAGAATCTAGATCTCGAAAGTGCTGCAATCTCGTACAACTCCAACTTTTTCGAATTGGGTGGTGACTCCATCATCGCCATGTCCATGGTGGGCAGCGCTCGAGAAATGGACTTGCCACTCACCGTGGCCGACATCTTCAAGAACCCTGACTTTGGTCCTATGCTTGAGATTCTCAAGGAGAAGTCGTACAAGGATGACGACACAGCATCGAGCAATGACAGGATGTACCTCTCCGACTCGAAAAAGGATACAACCGCAGGTGAACAAGCACATCAACCTCTTTCCATGCTCGGCCAAGAGGACCCCGAGCAATTCGTTCGAGACCATGTTTGTACTGCTGTAGGCGTGTCTCGAGCGAGCATTATCGACGTCCTCCCAACAACTGACTTCCAGGCCCTTGCCATCCAGGGCAGCCTTCTCAAGTCGCGGTGGATGCTCAACTACTTCTACCTAGACGGCACAGGCTCGCTTGACATTGCCCTACTGCAGGAAAGCATCACAAACGTCGTTGCCGCTTACGACGTATTGCGCACCGTCTTCGTCCCCCATCAGGAACTATACTTGCAGGTCATCCTCCGACACGTCCAACCCAAGCTCACTGTTCAAGATGTCGACGACATCGAGCAGTTCACCTCGGAGCTTGGATCTGACCATCTGCAAGAAGTACCGCGTCCTGAACAACCCTCCCTTCGCTTTGTTGTGGCGCGACACAAAGCGTCAGCACGACACAGAATTTTCATCAGGATCTCTCACGCGCAATACGACGGCCTTTGCTTCCCAGTTATCCTCGAAGCTTTGAGGGCTTCGTACGAGGGAGAACCTATTCATCCCACACCCTCGTATGCAAGTTACATCTATGGGGCATTGGGAACGAACAATCTGGAACACTTGGCGTACTGGAGAGCCCTCCTCAAGGGCTCCACTCCCACGCATGTTATCCCACGACAACGGACTTCGCTGCACACAGCTCCTACGCAAGTCCTGAAGAAGGTCGTGTCTACACCTTCTCTTGCGTCGGTCAACATTACCACCGCTACAGTTGTCAAAGCTGCTTGGTCAATGGTATTGTCAAAGACCACGGGCAAGACCGACGTTGTCTTTGGCCACCTAATCAGCGGACGCAACGTGGGAAGCGTGCCTGGTATCGAGAGTGTTGTCGGCCCTTGCCTGAATGTGGTTCCCGTACGCGTTCGTCACCAACCCTCTTGGACCGTGCTGCAACTCATGCAGCACATTCAGAATCAGCAAGTGGACAACATGCCGTATGAATCACTCGGCTTCGGGGAGATCATCAACAAGTGCACCGACTGGGAGGATGATGGAGCAAATGGCTTCTCTACTATTGTCCAACATCAGAGCATGCCTCAGACAGGTGCTTTGTCAATTGGACAGAACACGTACCAAGTCGGTGTGATGGCTTCACAAGAAGATACTGCTGACTTCAGTGTTGTCACTACGCCGCAAGACGCGGAGAGTACCGAGGTCTGTTTGCTTTACGCCGGGGACGGGGCTATAGATGCTGCCTTTGCAGAGCAGATGTTTGACTCGCTCTGCTGCAGTATCACGGCATTCTCGAGGGATCTGGATACCCCTGTTGTAGTTTCTTGATATGTATTTGTGTCAGACCGGGCATTTTCTTATTTCATTTGTTAGCTAGTTTTAGAAATTAATTTGTTAATCTTTTCACGTCTGTTATCTTTGTCGTGACGCGAGTTTCAGCGGAATAAACGTGACGAAAACAAAGTGCCCACGGTGACACAGCTAGAAGGTACAGAAAAATTCTGTAGAAAGTCTACTACTAGTTTGCGATATTCCGTGAGCTGGAAGGGTATTGTCTATAATGTCGAAGCGTTGGGTGTACCTTTGTTGACATTTAGCCGCTGATGCGGACCGCGTCGAACGCGTCCTACTGAACGCGTTGTCGCATTTAAAAATGGATCTAGCCCGCGGATCAGAGATCGGGACCCAGGATTATCCGGCTCCGTCTGTGGCTATCTGTGGCTTTTGTGGCTTTGCGTACGCGCTGGACCGTTTTGATTGGCCCAAAGCCAGCAACGCGAGAGAGCTTGGGATTCGTGTCCCGGACGGAATATTCACGTTCGCATTATCAGGATTAGTTCTATCAGTCCTCGTTAATGTTCAACACATTAGTGGTTTATATGCTAGCCCAAGTACTCCAGACAACTAAAAACCTGAGCCTATTTCACACGCTCTCATTTAAATGCTTTATGTCTCTGAATCGCAGGTATGACGGCTGTTTATCCATGTATTTACTCGAGCACGACTGGCAAATATAGGGTAGGTGATAGTGACAGAATTTCCAAAATTGGCTAGTCTATCTAATTTTTTCTTAGAGAACTGCTCACTACGTCATGTAATTTTGCCGTGTTTTTGCCAAGCTCTACCAACCTTGGATTGGACAAGCGCCTTGCTTCGAAGCGATTGAGAAACGTCATTGATAATAATGATTTCCTTCCAGCTTGAGACTTTCCCAGTCGTCGACGGAATACCTAATATGTCAAACCGCCATCGTAGACCTAACAAGGACAAGAATGTAGCGTGCTCTACCGGCGAGAAACATTTGGTAATGGAGCTGGTACTCCTGGACGGTACTTTTTTTTCCTTGGCATCAGAAAATCCTCACCGAACACGCCTGGAAAATAATGGGTACCAGAGGAAGCAGAGTCTAGTATGAAAGGATTTCGCATAGAGACTCCGCCTGATGAATCCTGACAAATAACATGACTCGATCCTCGACGGCTATCTAGGTGTGCTTTCGGCCTTATAAAAGATAAGGTCCTGCCTCCGACCTTTTAAAGAACACATTTTCTTTTTCGCAATCTCAAGGATAATAACCATATGCTCACAAAGTTAACCAAAATTCAAGGCTTCAAGCTGCATGCAAGAAATCTTATTCCTTAGCATGGCGCTGATCTTCATGATTGCCCTGAAGATCCAAGCGCGTCCATGTCGGACGTGGAAGTGATTCGCCGAGGGTTACGTGTAGATTAGATACAGTAGGTACCGCTGGTTGGTCAGCGCTCAAGATTCCCACAACACCAAACTGGCTCAATTTGACCTCCTCATGCCTTTGTGAATACCTTCACAGTACCTCTTGTGCTTTGTCAGGGTAATCGGCATCAGCCATTACAGAGATGGTATTACAATCTTTCTGAGTCCGCGATAATTCTTAGGTGAAACAAGATGGACAGTCTCGCCAGTGTAAAAGCCATAAAATGCCATGGACGAAAGACGGGCTCAAATATGTTTCGTGGGAACGAAATATTTGGCGAGACTCACACCGTTGAGACAAAAGACATTTAAATCATATTAGACAAGCATTGGCTTCTTTTTGCGAATTTGATTGAATGTAATGTTTGTCCTCATATCGGATGTGAAGATGTGACGAAGAGAAAACTTATTATATGCATGATTGATAAGGTTAGTGACAGCCTAAAGGCAATACGACCTAGACTGCTCCAAGTTTGAACGAGTAAAAACAATCTGAGCTTTGCCAGTTATACCGCCGAATATGCAGGTTACTAACTTTGTGCCTGCAGATATAAAACTCAAGTTATAAATACAGCCAGCTTGCATCCCGAAAAGATGACACATCGCGGCAAATAAACTTTTACAAGGGGCTTATAAAGATCAACCGCTCCCCAGTTCCTTTCTTTTTACGTCTCCGATGTTAATGAACATCCCCACCAGGATTTGTCTAACTAAACCTCCGCCCACATATCTCGATCAGTGTCTATTGAAAGTGCAAAATGGATGGCTTTTCCAAATTGCCATCATTAATACTATCCAATGTATTTACCCATCTCAACTCGGAGAGATGTATTCTGCAACTGATTCGAGCCTCGCCAGTCATGCTCGCACACTATGTTGAATATCGTCGAACGATTACCCGATACAGACTTGCTCAGATCCTCGCTATCGATCATGATGGTACTATCCTCCAAGACGCCCTTGCGGTCATTCGACTTCCCGCGGCCAAGATGACTCCACTATGGGGCTTGAGCCCATTAACTCTACCCCCGGTGCTCCGAACTATTCGTTCGTGGGAGGCCCAAAAATTTCGCGATCCTCTGATGCAGTCCGATCAAGGCAACATAGCCAGGCTCTACCGCTTCTTTTCTCGACTCATCACATTCATCGAGGACTATCTTGCGAAAGCGCTAGATCCTTTCCCTGCCCGAGCTTATCTGACGCTACCAGATCTTGCATCAGTTGTTCCTCAAATGCTTTTCAAAGGTCGAGAGGTTGACATTAAGCCCGTGGCTTTCGGTGCCATGAGTAAGCCAGAGAGGTTTCGTCTTCTCAAGGCTTTTGTCAGGTACGAGCTACTTTGCAAGGTCTACCATCCGAAAATATGGAAGTTTTTGAAGAGAGATCGCTACGCGAATATCATCGAACGCTCAAACCAGAACTTGACGCTCAAAGACTGTGAGGCATTATGCTGTGTTCATGAGTACTTCAAAGGTTTCTATGGCGCTCTATATGCTCATTGTCGAGACTCTTGGCTCCCAGATCGTCAGTCTCGCTCAAATCTCAGCACCGTAGCAGACGATCAAACCGTCGAGCTCGAGCACCAGAATCTCCCTTCTTCGAAAGACTATGGACTTCTATATCCTGATAATGTGTACTTCAACGCACGAGAGTATTCATCTAGGGTAGTGTGTGGATCGCTGAGGGATCTTCATCCTTGTCTAGGGCTAGATCACCTCAGCGACACACTCATGTCCTTCAGATCAGATGAGAAAAGCCGAGATTGCCTTGGGTCTTGCCTCGAAACTATCTCTTGCTATCAGGGTCACTACATTAACACACCCTGGATTTCTGATCGGCACTTTACTAAGCATCATAAACATCTGGTGATCGATGATACGGAGGTGTCCTCTTGGAAGAATCGCATGGATTTGCGACTTGAGTTGTTGCGGTATAGCTCAGGCTGGTCCCAACCTCTAATCTCAATGGATGAAATGAATCGAAATGTACAGGAGCTTGACACCCATATCTTACAGCACAAGATATTTCGGCAACGGGGTTGGGTGTTCTTTGATGATTCAAGCCTGCAGGTCAGCCTTGTACCCCATTTTCCATCATTCAGCGAGCTAGCCGCAGAGTATCACGCCGCTAGTGACATGCTCGCTTTAACAAATCAGCGGGAAAGGCGAAGGTCACAGAGGTAGCAAGATTATTGGTCTGGACGAACCCTAGATCACCCATTCGACCAGAAAAGAAACGTTGGCAATAGAATGGTCAGTATAAGGGAAGAACGCCAGTATAGCCCACTGCGCTTCTTCAAAAGGCCACGGCACGGTGAGGTAGTGGCATTGTGGAAAACTTCTGAAGGTTCAGCAGCTTTCGGGAACGACTAACCGGGCTCAGATTGGGCCATAGTGTTTTGCACCACCAAAATTTCAGGTCGAAGCATTGGTACTTTGCTCTGGAAGATTGGGCTGTAGAAACCACCAGACTTAACTGGTGGATGGGTCTAATAGTATGGCATGAGGAGTGCTTGGAGGAGAGCGACGTGTAAAATAATTTCGACGCCGACTTATGACTCTTTCTTATTGTTAATACCACCAATGAATATCGATTATGTGGTAAAGTTCTTATGTGTTTACTATTTTGAGTGTGACAGGTATACACCGGAACCAACGATATCTACATTTCGGAAGGACATGATTTACCTTTGCGATCACGGTGTTGGTCTCGCTTGGATTCAAACCCATCAGATAATCCTTTGTCACATAGATCATCCAGCTCATGGCTTCACACATTAGCTATATCACCCAGGATCACCCGATTAAAATAGTTGTTTCTATTCATACCATTAAACTTCCTGGACTACCGTATAGAGGTTCACCTGGCATCGCCTCTCACTACCTCCACAAAATCTTCACACAAATAGAACCAGTCCTGCTTTGAATACACATCAATATCATCAGGAACTGGGAGTTCTTGCCACCAATTCTCTTCGTGATACATTGGATCATCAGATCTCTCGTACAGAGTCAAGAATTTGCATGTACCCTCCTGTGGGATCTCACTTCCGACCTCATCCATCTTCCGAGCAAAGACAGCCAGTCTCCAGCCAAAGGGTGTTGCCTCTGCCTTGTCTTCAGGTTCATCGTAAAAATCATCCCAAAACTCTAACGGATCATGAGAGTATGCATGCTCGTCTTTGTGCTCGAAATACCACATCTCAGTTTTATGGCCAGCTGTGCCACTGGCTTGCCAGTACCAAACACGGCCTTCTTGGTCACGTCCCCAGTCCCAACGTGGAGTACCTTCAACTCTGAGCAAGTGATTCTCTTCTTCTTTGTCATAGAAAGGACGCATATACGAGTCGTCCTTGTAGAAATCGAGACTGTGAAACTGTGGTCTTCCCAGAGGTTCTCGATCGACGGCAAATCTGGAAAGTTTCCCAGTTTTCCCATCTTTCCAAAGCCCGAGCTTCCAATCCCACGTCCGCTGCTCTTGTGTAGTCCATGAATCATCAGAAGGTTGGTAAGACTTGTTTTCCGGATCAGTAATCTCTTCATCCGTGCTAGGGTTGTAATAGACTCCGTCAGGATCAACCCACAGACCCGTGTCATCATTTTTAATCCGCCTTGCAGCAACGTAGTGAGCAATACCATGCTCATCTCTTTGATCTAGGGTTCTAGAGTCGAGAAGTTGTACATCTGAAGAGTCATATCCTCTCTTCTCCCATCTGTTGTCGCGGGTGTCATAGGTAGCTGAGTCCATGCATGCATCGTTGTCGAATATTGCGTCGTGCGTATGTAGTTCTGTGTCTCGCTCTTCTGGTAGATATGGTAGCGGCGGCCGTTGCTGATCATATTGATTCACTCGATTGACGTAGGCGAGGATAGTTTCTTCACCGATATGCTCTTGTCTGTCCTCATCAAGGTCGTCTCCTGAGATGACGACAAATCGCTCCAACTGCAGCGAGTTCAGTGATGCTAGTTGCTCGAGAGCTCGCTTCTCTATCGCCGAAGAGGTAATATGCACTCTTTTGAGGGTCCTGGCGTGACGGCATATAAATTCAATAGGTGCAGATAGTGGCAAGTCTCGACCATAAAATATATCCTCACGATCCATCCCAGTGAGTTGGTCTTCCTCAACGTAAGTGTCGACGAAGTGCACTTCAGTAAGTCGAGGCAATGTAGGGATAAGTCCTACAAGGTTGGGTGTATCATAGATGTAATGGCGAGTCCTGGCCATCTCCTGACATATCTTCAGGCTAGTCAAGTTATGGGCATTTTCAAGGCAAGCCAGCAAGCCCTCCAATGCCGTGGCACCATGTTTTCTACCTGTGACACAGAGATCCAGGCGATGAAGAGTTGAGAAAGCCATTGAGTATGCCTCACTTACATAAGTAAGAGCTGTGGAAGTTGCAGCCGCAGCGTCCTCGTCAGCATAAAGAAGCTGAGTAATCTTGGGCAGTAAGTTCGAAGACAGATTTCGCTTTGCAATAAAGTCAAGGGTGGGAACAAGGAAAAAGTGAAAGCCAAAGTTGAAGGTGCATCTGCTTGTGTTGCGTTGTATAAACCTCGTGATAGTCTCGACACTCAGAGAGTAATCCATTGACGGCATTTTCAGTTGGCGCTGAGGGTGCATAGGTTTGGACACCAAAGTATATAAGTTGGGCATGTTAGTGATAATAGCATCTTGAAACGCCACCCTGAGATCATGATATTTCGATGGCACGGAGCTATCGAAATCTGGGCGAAGATGTGTGCCATCTAAATGGTCCGACCAAAGAGAAGTTTTGCATTGGCAACAAGCTCCTCAAAAAAGTGATGCTCAGAAAAGGACGGGCCGTTCAACCCAGAGGGTGTTCTTTGCAATGGTTAATGTCAGGCCCCTATACCTTATGTGACGCTCTAAGCACACTTACATAATCGGTTCAAAGTCATCCAAGTCTCCATTTAATTCTTCCCAAACAATGACACGAACGAGGCAGGCAAGATGAGGTTGGCTCGCAATGCTAAAGAAGTCATCACGATCTTGAATAAGGGGGGAGATTCTAATGCGGTAGAAGAGGATCGGTGTGAGGACTTCAGCCAGTTCGCGGCAGGTGAGCCTGGCCGAAAAGATGTCTTCTCTTGGTAAGATTGGACATTCTAGCGAGAATATCTCGGCTATTATCTCGCGAGGAAGGTCGATGAGTTCCATAGTATATGTATATCCTACTATGTTTGAGTAATGTGAGAAAGTAAATAAAGGAGATTTGGCTTTTCAGCTGTGTGAGAACCATCTAGGCAGCAAGGTGGGGTTATGTAGATAAGCGATCCGCACATGCGGTGGTGTGATTCGGTATTTACAGCCCTTGCATAGGCCTGGCCTCTCTTTCTAGCTTTCTTTTGTTTCCATGCTCTCTGGGTTCACAGAGGCGAGCTTGTAGTGCTCCATAGATGTTGCTCCGATACTCTAGGTCTCTTCATTCAACTTCTACCCTATCACAGTATATTCCATAGACAATATATTCGGAGTAATCGAATCGAAGAGCAACTTCAACCAATCACAAGTCTCGGTTCCGTGGTCTAGTTGGTTATGGCATCTCGTTAACACCGAGAAGGTCCCCGGTTCAATCCCGGGCGGAACCACATTTTTGACCGTTGACACACAGACTGTGCTGACTGCCATTTGCTGATTATCGAGACTTTAATCGAACTTCGGGCGTATGGAAATACTTTTGGATCATCGGCCTGCGTACTGTCCTAGGGGTTTACCCACCTGGTGATATCAACTCAGTATTCGACTCATGCTGCGAGACATCTTTAGCACAGTCTTAGCGACAATGATGCCCCAATGTGGCTTTAGCGGTTCTCGTGCCAACTTTGTCTTGTTAGAGAGGTAGTTTATAACTGCTTGTGTGAGGAAATCCTATTATTTTCCGAACGAGATTAAGCTTACTTGTACTCACTGGGTCTTCAGTGTTTCTTTGCTCTTACTATTCTATATAGGAAGTTTCAAGTTTAGTAAACTTTCGATAGAACGCTGTCTCAGATAGCATATTATCGTATCTTATCAAGCCTCGCATTTTTCATGCTGTGCCTCATGCGATTTCTCTGCATTTCTTTATAGAGCTCACTGTTCTTCTGTAACACCCCTTCCAGCTCTGCAGTCGGGCAATTCGCTTGCACCACAGACACTGAACTACGAGATATGTCGAGCTTCTCTTTTCCTGGTAGTCCCATGGGGGCCGAAAAGCCAACTAGTGCTACAGCGTTCCTATTACAGACTTTGCAAGTAATCGTCTTGCCATTGGTCATGCACTTCTTTACACAAGACTTGCAGAAAGAGTGGCTGCAAGGCCGCAATCTGCCGGGGTTAGCAATATTCGATATCGTCTTCGGCCTAGAGACTTACATGCAATCACAAAGATTCGTTCTGCAGACTATGCAGCCTATAGCCCTGGACTCGGCCACACTGGTGCCAAGGTCACTCTTGCTAGCGTCCATAGCTCCCACACTAACAATCGGCTTTGATAGGCTTTGCCCTTCCCGAGATACTGCTTCGCCCTTGCCGTAGAACCTATAGGAAGGATACCCAGATTTTAGATAAGTATCCACAGTGATAGGACATGTCGGTGGGAGCATTCCAGTTAGACTTTCGAAGACGACAGAATTTAGTATCTGCACATTGATGAGACGAGCGTATTCGTGGCGCCATAAAAGAGGGTCGTGGATATCAGCAATGATCTTCTGGTGCAGTTTGTTGCCTGCAGCAACGCCCATCGTCCAGCCCATAGATGCGTCTAGTGTGTCTCACTTCGCACATATTCTTGACAGACACATTTCTTCGTTGCTAAGCGTAAGCTCAGTCAGCAACTCTCAGTCAAGTTAATATAGGTATACTATACCTCATCAATGTGCCGTCTATCGTTTCGTTGTCTGAAAAGCCAATGCTCTCAAGCGTAACGAAATCCCTGACCAAAACCCTCTCTTTCCAAACGAATTTGTAGCGAGTCAATTTATGACCACCTGTTTCGCTATCTAGACAGGTGCAGAGGTAGTCCCATAGATTCCATTCGGCTCGGACACTCTCCCATGTTCCAGTGCTCGTTTGTAATCGGATCGTCACCGAGCATGGGTAGATCGGAGTTATAGCTACTGTATTTCCAGGGGCCCAATCATCTTCTTCGAGCAAAGATTTGACAAAAGTGTCCGAAGTGTCTGGAACAGTAGGAAACCGGCCGGACCTGTCACTCCTAAGCAGGTCACCTGGTTTCATTCGTAATTCCCTTGGGGTCTGTCTGGTGTTGATGATGTGACTAGTGTCCAGTCCAAATCTTTTGTCAGAATCCATGGCTTGGTGACTTTGTTTCAACCAGGTCCATTTTAAAGACAACGGAATTCCGGAAGGGGCTATGAGTAGCTGGAAGCCGCCGAGCTTCTCACTTCCAGTGATCTGTTTCTCGATAGAGTACCCGGTGCCAACAGGCATGGCGACGAACTGTCTGACTGACGTGCTGTCTATCGCAATGCCATCAAGATACTCCTGTGGCGGGACACTGAGATAATCTTGAGAAGCATTTGTTTCGGCCCAAGGAAGGCCCGACACGGCATTCACTCCTCCAGTAAAAACGCGTATTGCGAACGGTGTGGTAGATTTGAAAGAAATGTACATGGCTTCTCTCTGGTACAATGGAAAGAAAATACCTCCATTTTGAGCCATCTCAACCAAGCTTGGGTTTTTAGATGACAGGAGCTTAGGAGTAATTGCGTTGATGTTGAAAATGGGAAGTAGACCGAGGTTCGCCGGAAGGTCGTGGATCTTGTCATCTTCTGGAAGTCGAAGGGTTCGATGGATGGATATAGCTAATTGGTCAGCGTTGATTGAAAGTCTGGAATCCTTGCAAGAAACATGAGGTTGAAAGAGCTCGGTGACGTAGGAGTCGGTTGAAGTTTCTTGGTTGATAAGCAGACCGAGTTGGTGATCGTAGCAAGACGGTTCAGATGTAACCATGATTTCAAGGTAGTTTCTTCGGCGATCTGGGTTCAAGGTTCTTCCAGAACGGCCCCTAAGAGATGACGGAGGCTGATATCCTGTCAATTAGGTGTTTAGCTTTTCGTGGCGGCGATCGATGTTGACTACTACCTTGCGCCCTTGAGAGCTCACTCAATCTTGAAAATGTAATATAGCACGGAACTCTCATTTCAAAGTTATATCTCTCCTCTGTGTTGATCTTCCGCACCCCGTTCAAGATTATCGTGATATTTTCATGGCCATTTTCGTCTATGAACTGAACTGTCAGCGCAAGTCATATTAAGAGCTGCTGAGACTAATGATCACTGACCTTGAATGTATCTCTCTGGGTAGGTTTCCGGATAGTGCATCATGTTCTTGACGGGCAATTCCACAGACTCCTGGTCGATCGAGAGTTCAGTAGCTACCATACGGTCAGGCTATACACAAGCTTCAATGAAGACTGGTGAGAATTTACCTTGATTTGCCTTCGTTGGAAGCTCAACTGGCTCCTTCACCTGAAGCTCACCAAGTGCTTGATCCGCTGGCTGGAAACTGGCTAGCCACGTATCAAAACCAGAGAATGTTCCTACCGTATCTTTGTCTAATCTTTCAACCCCCGCTGGAGCGTCCGGGGAGGCGCTATTGGTGTGGTTAGTGTCATTCTCGGTTGGCTCGACGAGCGATTTCGGGCTCTTCTTGAAAGCTTTCAAAACTTTTCTCATCATGTTAGTAGAGTCAGGATAGCATGTAAAGTAAAGCTATTAAGGTCGTACTATAATGCGTTATATAACAAGTCTACGGTAATTAGATACGTCACCTCCGAATAATCACGGAGGGTGAACAAATTGGTTTGGTCCCATGGCGCATAGCCATTCTGCCACCGACCCCCGCATTGCAAACTGTATTTAACGGGGATGCCTACAGGCCCCAAAGGTCTGAAAGAGCAACTTCCGCATTTCCGCCCGTATATTTGCCACAGCGGAATATCGATATTGAATCTCGTTCGTTGTCTCCGCCTATGAGATGACCTCAGAGTCTATTCTCGATACTCGCCAATAGGCATGACTTATAGCTGGTGTACCAGTCTAGCACTTTCAGACCCCTGGGGGCTGTAACACTCCCGTCGGGTGTGGCGTGGAGAGTCGCTTAGCAGGCTTCGTTTGGCCAAGGCGTGACTGAGGTGCTGCCACCGGACTGTACAGGCCCAGAAGATTTAGTAACTGTCCTTCCCTGTCTTCAACACTAAAGGCCAGTCAAAGTCCATACCTCCACTGCTAGGTGGTGTAAATGTCTTTCTACCCTTAGCCTGGAACGTCTCCGCTAAGTCATGGGCCTCCAGCACGCCCTTGCGCGGATTGAACCATCGAGCAGTGACCGAAGCACCTCTGTGTCCCCAAACCCTGGGAACGTCGTCTAGATCAACCGTAAACACATCTCCCCAGCCACTGTAAACCCGATACTGGCCTTTAGTGATCATATCAGCAACATAACGGTCCGCTTCGAATGACAGAATATGTTGGGTAGACTTCTCAGGCGACGAAAGAAACTGTCGAGCAGGCTTCAGACTGTTGACTTGCTCTTTGGATAGCGAAGCAAATAGCCTGCCTAGATAACCTGTCTCCTTGTTGCTCGGCCAATTGGGTGCCTCGTGCCAACTGGCGTTAGCGTCAAGGCCTAGTTGAGGTTCGTTCCAGTGCTTTGGCGAAAGCGAGTGTCTCCGCTGCGGCTACTATGTGCGTTCCAGCAAGATGTTGGTTCAGCCTGTCGTGATGTTAGCATCGGCGTGCCGTGGCCCGTTCGTGGTCATGAACTCACATCTTCACCTTGCTAGCTGCTCCGACAGGCCCAACCCTGAAGAGTCGCCCTGGTGCAGAAATAGCTTCCAATTCTGGCTGGATCTCATCGATTGTGTCATTTTCGCCCCCCAGCATGATCTATGGCTATGGGTTCAGCAGGCTCAGCCTTCCTATTTAAGCTTTTTGTTTGATGACTTACTGTGACAACGCCTTCCGAAACCGGGAAGTCCACAAGCCGAATATGGCTCCTCCCAATGTGTTCAAGTCTTATTAGAAGTGACCTCACATACTGTGGCGGCAACGTGCTAAACAAGCATAATATCGCGAGTCTCAGTAATGCTGAGGCGAGACCCTCGCGACCAAAAACAATGGCATCGACTTGTTCTGGTGTAGCGACCATGACAAAGGACTTGTTCTGACCATCACTGGCTTCGCGGAGTGGTCTAGAGGCTGAGCCTCCTAGTTCGTTGAAGCTTTTGAGGGCAATGGGGCTGATGTCGAAGCTATGGACTGAGAAGCCGGCTTTGACAAGATTAGAAGCCATCCCAAAACCCATGGCCCCAAGACCTGCAAAGCCGACTTGATTCGCGCTCATTTTGGGTGATTATTGTGTAAGAAAGTGATATGCCTCCTCACTTCTTACTTAGGCTGTTGATAGATTGTTTCTTAATTTTCATTCATTTTCCTTTAGATCAACAGCGCCCTTGGCATCGGTTTTATGATTGGGAAAGGTCTCTGTCCACAGAGTAATCAAGCAGAAAGTAGCTGCTTAGAGAACGCTAGCCAATCAGAATCTTTGCCGAAGCCATGGGCTAATCACAAGCCACAGCGAGGTGGAGGTCTTGAAGTTCAATGGATCCATCGACTTATGGCGTTGATCCCTGCATATCGGCTCGAGAAATTGAGGCCGCCCCGCATGTGCGGGGGAGGCAGAGTCAGATTCGGTGATCGTTCCGAGAATTCAACGACCATGCGTTAAGATTGCCGAAAGCATCGTACATAGCGTCAAAATAGCAAGAGAGCAACTGCTTAAATCTTGCAAGAATTCTTCTTTTAGCGAATGTGAAAAGCCAACTTCTACCAGCTATCTTCGATTTGCATCATGTCAACTACCAAGAACCGCCTTATACTTGGTCTTATGACTATTGGGCCTGATGCCTCTCAAGGTGCTCGCATCACATCACTCGACGAGTACAAGAAATGCCTCGACTATCTTTCGTCAAAGGGCTACCATGAACTAGACACCGCAGCCGCTTATGTAGCCGGCCAGCAGGAAGGTTTCACGAAAGAGGCTGGCTTCAAAGAGCGTGGTTTCACCATTGCCTCCAAAATAATGCCCACAGAGCCTCGTGCCCATGGCCCTGAGAAGCTACCGCAGGCTTGGGACGTTAGTCTGAATAAGCTTGGTGTCGCGTCTACAGATATTTTCTATCTCCATGCTCCAGACCGCTCCGTGCCTTTCGAAGAGACATTGGAGGTTGTTGACAAGATGTACAAAGCTGGAAAGTTTAAGCGTCTAGGTCTGAGTAACTATCCCGCCTGGGAAGTTGCCGAGATTGTCGGGATTTGTGAGCGCCGAGGTTTTGTAAAACCGACTATTTACCAAGGCATGTACAATGCCATTAGTAAGTCCTCGATTGTTCACTATCTTTGAACTAGGCTAACACGGACCCAGCCCGGTCACTGGAGGCAGAGCTTGAGCCGTGTCTACGCAAGTTTGGCATCTCACTTGTCATTTACAACCCGCTCGCGGCAGGTCTATTCTCTGGCAAGTACACAACTCTAGAGCGGCCAGCAGAGGGGCGTTTTAGCGACAAGAATACCCTCGGCAAAATGTATATGGATCGTTACTTTAAGAAATCTACTATGGATGCTCTTGCCATCATTGAGCCGGTTGCCAAGAAGCACAATATTCCTCTGATCGAAGTTGGCCTACGGTGGTGCGTCCATCACAGTAAGCTCAAGACCCCGAGCAAAGGTGGAGATGATGGTATTATTATCGGCATCAGTTCGTACAATCAACTAGAGCAAAACATTGAGGCTTGTGAGAAGGGACCTTTGCCGGATGAGGTGGTGGAGACTTTGGACAAGGCGTGGGAGAGAGCTCGTGGAGATGCGCCGAT
This sequence comes from Fusarium torreyae, assembly GCA_027945595.1. Classification (NCBI taxonomy): domain Eukaryota; kingdom Fungi; phylum Ascomycota; class Sordariomycetes; order Hypocreales; family Nectriaceae; genus Fusarium; species Fusarium torreyae. The sequence goes on along the minus strand of JAOQAZ010000032.1, from coordinate 197,316 downwards.
ATACCTGCGCTAAGATCTTCCCTACTGTGGGACACGGGGACTCCCAGGAATGCCAGAATTAGAGGCAAGTTCTAGACAATACTTTACATGAAACAGTAATCGAAATACAAAGGATAACAAGTTGAAAAGGCGAAACCGGATGTGAGCCAGAACTGTGTCTTGTGTCTATGTTTGGTAACCTATGGTAGTTGACAGCTTCCGGCGTCGAGCCCAAATGATTGTGTTATGACTGTACGTTCCAAAAGGAGCCCCCATAGTCGGACTTTACATTGCATGTCCCGGCAAACAATCATTGCTTTACGATGAATATCCTTACACAAACCTAGGCTCCTGTTTGCGAACAAAGTCCTCCCACGATGTTAATTGTTCAGCCAATTGGCTAATGGTCCACATTAAATCGTCCTTACCAGTAGGCCCGAAGTACCCATATTGCATAATATGGGCGGTCGCGTTAACTCCCTCGTGCTTCGGCGGTTGTGACAGAACTGCATGGTCATCCACGTTTTGAGGCACGCAAAGCTTGACTGTGGTCCCTGTAATCCTAGTCCAGGTATCGACCATGTCAGACAAGGTATAGAAGGCCGTAGCGCATGTAAGCCTCTTGCCGTGATAGAAATCTGGATCAAGTAGAGCTGGGGCGAGGTATTTTCCAGTGTCGCGAATATCGATCAACGGAAGTTCGGTGTCAGGAGTCCAGGGCATGGAGAAGACGTATGTGCCGTCATCAACCTGGTACAATCTGTTAGTATTGCCTTGTCTGGGTGATGTAGCCTTGATCAGGATTCCAGGCTTACCTTTGTGGGCTTCAGTATAGAAACGTGATTCTGCATGAACCACCCTGGCATGAAGAATGTGCTCTTAATGTCAAGTGTGCGGATATACTCTTCTACTTGCGCCTTGGTTTCAAAGTGCTCGACCCGCACCTTTTCATCCTCGCTCATTTTGGACACACTTGGGAGCGACGACCAGATAATCTGGCTGACTCCGGCATCAACAGCGGCATCGGCAATAGCTTTACCTTGGGCGATGTCGACTTCAGCAGAGCATCTATCCCAGACTGCATAACATATCAGTGTTGTATTCTATCGCCTCTAGGGTCGGAAATACCAACAATTGGTCATAGCAAAAACGACGTCAGAGTCAGCAACTGCTTTATCCAATGTTGGCCTGGTGTTCATATCGGCCTAGAAGATAAACATGTCATTATCTTCATTTGGGCTCTGGTCTTGTGTTCAGACTTACCTCAACAATATCCACTCCTTCATCCTTGAGTGCCACTGCAGCTGGCTTGCTCACATCTCGTGTCACGCCACGCAGGGTGAACGTAGAGCGAAGCGGCCGAGTGTCAAGGATGTAGCGAGCGAGTGCATGGCCCTGTTGGCCTGTCACGCCAAAGATGGTAAGTAGCTTAGGCATAGTCGGAGTAAGAAGAAATGATTTAGAGAGCCAAGTATTTCCTTGATGAAAACATTATTAAATGCAGATAGAGAGCTATTTACGTCCATTTTATATATCTACTCAAACTGGGCGGATGTATTGCTTTCAACTTCAAGTGGATCTAGAAGCCCACCACTGGCTAATATCCACTCGTGGCTCAGCCCAAATCAGTTAGTTCAGTCTCAAATTACGCCCTGACCAATCAGAGTGAAATTGGCATTAATCGGCTGACGCTGCTACGCTTCCGACGGCTCGAACCTCCAGCTCAACATCGTCTATCACTCAAAAGCAGATTCACGCACCCAAATGGAGCAGCAGAAAGTAAAACCAATGAAAGAGCGGAAAGGCGCACAAGGACACCGAAAGGTGAAGACAGGGTGTCGAACGTGCAAGTATGACTCTCACTACTATATCGTCATGACATGGTGTACTCACATCAATCCAGGGTCAGACACAAGAAATGCGACGAAGGAAAGCCAGCATGTTCCCAATGTATTGCTGCAGGTTGGCCTTGCGACCTTATCGACTCCTTCATCCCCATTCCCGGGGCTCCTCCACACCGCATCAGAACACTTCCACAGCCACCCAGTAGCATTGTCTGGGGTGCTACGACCCTTGACCCCGTCGATGTGTGGAACTTTGAGTACTTCCGCGTCGTCTATGTTAGGAAGATAACCCTATACTTACGCTCCAAGCTATGGGAGAAGCTCATGCTCGAGGCTGCCCCTGCCGAACGCTTTATCCTGGATGGGGCTGTTGCGATCGGCGCACTCAGCAGGAATCTGGTGCCCAGCAAGGTCTCTCGTCGGCCGGTCTCTATGCCGGGCCATCCTTCTGGATTCTCGCTGCATAAATACAATCTGGCCATGCAGGAACTGCGAAAACGACTTAACTCTGATTCCAAAAGCCTCGAGGCTGCACTTCTAGGCACCTTAATTTTTATTCCCTTTGAGCTAGAGCAAGGACGCGTCGATGCAGCTCGGGCACACCTGGATAGTGCGTTGGCGATTCTGAATGGGGCCAACGGATCTTTGATTAACGATAGCCAGATGAGAACAGATATGGCTCATGTACTGAATGCGTTCTCTGATCTCGACCTCCAACGTTTAGGGATGCCTCAGGAATGTCCATTAGCAGGCTTGCCCGCCCTTCCATCACGCTTTGAAAGCATCAACGAGGCACGAGATTCTCTCAATGCCATCAACGGCGTTATGAATTCTGTTCTCCAGAAATGGACACATGAAGGTGCGAACCTTCACCCATGTCCTCTTCCCGGACTATTACAAGATCTCTCGGCACTCTGGAGCCATCTCGAGTCCTGGCGAAAAGTCTTTGACACATCCGACCTTAGAGAAGCCCTAGGTGGCAAGTCGGAGGCCTGTGCTCTGTCACTTCTGATGGTTTACGAGGTTATTTGTATCACTACTTTGGCCTTTCCTAGCGCCAACGAGACTGCCTACGACGCCCACCTGTCACGATTTGTTCATATTACCCAGCTTGCCAAGGAATTAATGGACACGGGTGATGTGGGGAGGGTTGCCGCCCTCGAGTCGGCGTCTGATCCTCAATTCGATTTGGCTGTTGTTCAGCCACTCTCATTTGTCGCGTACAAATGCCGAGACCCTGGCATTCGAAGAATGGCAGTGTGCATGCTGGAAAAGACAAAAATGGGAGGATTCTATAATACACAAATGCAGGTCAAGGCAGCAAATTGGGTTATCAACACAGAAGAACGAGGTGCTACACATCACGTGCTCTCAAACTATGTGAGAGAGGAGGATAGGCTGAGTGACCTACGACTTGACGTTGATGCTGGTGCCGAGTCATGTCGCGTTTCGGCCTGGAGAAGAGATACTGATGGGCAGCTATGTGAGGTTTCAGATGTTGTATATGCAAATTGAGAGCTGTGTAGCATTGAAGTACTTGGGAAATTAACCTTCTAAAAATCAGTGGTTTAAGAAGCATCGCTTTCTGTGCTTGGAAGATGATTCGTGATTTGAGCTCACACAAGATCAAACTAGGGCTACAGTCGTCCACTAGTTGACTACCTTACCAAGCGTTGATCATTACAAAAGTAGTATGGCTGGGTCTTTCGACAGGGTCAACCTTGGTCTCGACCGTCCTGTATCTCACCACTCCTCGGCTAAACCGAGACGTTCTGCCTAGACCCCTGAAACGCCCAAGACAATTGAGAGGGGGCCCTGGCTGAAAGAAAGAAAAATTGGGTAACGGTTGCCATTAACATCTTCCATGAAGTGACTGACTCTTGCTATATTCATAGAACTATTGAGGTAAAACTATATAGTAACTAAGTCGTATCAATTTCATTATGATCCCATTCTCTTTAGACATCTTACAAATGGCTCCTACACTCCATCAAACCATCCTTGGTTATGTTCTCTACAAGAAAACGAAGCTCTGGTAGGTATTGGCTGCAAAGATATCGTGGCTTCGTGTTGTGCTTCCTGCATAGATGTGCCGCTGCAGCCGTACCAATCGCATGATGAACTCCATTACCCATGAATTTAGTGTTGAAAGACGCGATATGGGTCGTACTGATGTGCTTTCCAGCCATCAGAAGGTAATCGATGTTAGCCGTGTAAAGAGCTGAGAACCAATTTTTTTTTTCTTTTTTTTGTTTTTTTTTATGAGAAAATGGGAGGTTGTATTCGGAAGTGCGGGTTTGGGACTAGCAAAAGAATCTGATTACAAGCATGACCCTGCAATCTGTATTGAGACCAAAACAAGATATACCAGCACCGCTATAGTACCGTGTCGACTTAACGAATTCGTCACACCCTGTATATCCTCTGAAGGGCTATATCGCTTTTCTCTCAAGAATTTGCATTCATTTCTAGAGAAAGAATTTTAATATCAAGAAATGTAGCAATTATATAATGTAACGGGTTTGTTTTGTTGGGATACATTATCTGTCTAGACTACTAGACTTGACACAGTAGTGCGATTTGATTGGTGATGCTCTTGCTTGTCAATACCCTTCTGAACCTTATACCGGTTAAAAGAATATTTACCGACGTTAAGTTTCCGCTTATGGTGTTAATTACCTCGGTACTTTCTCCCAACGGCCCCTCATCCACCTTAGCAGAGCCCTCCACCTTGATATTCAAGCCGAAAGCTAACAAGTACGATGCCGCCAAGCAATGGCAAAACCTACAAGCGTGCCCATGTAGCCTGCAAGGCATGTAAAGCTCGCAAAGTGAGGTGTACCGTTACTTTGTCTGGACCTCCTTGCGCTAATTGCGCTGTGGACAACGTCCCTTGCGAGATTCAGAACCGCAAGCGGCGACGGTAAGACTGATTATCTAACCAAAGGGCTCGAGATTGCTAATGAGTATAGAAATATGGATATATTGCCAGCGACCTCTTCTGTTGCAACGCCAGGTAGCCCGTTACCATTAGAACAGAGGCCTTCAACGGCTCAATCTAGCGCTTCGCATAGCGAGATCCCTGGACAGGATAACGTCGCTTTAGCAGAAGACCGCGAGCCCCACCAATGGGCTTCGCTCTCAGAGAGCGACCGGTACTTATCTCCGGGCAGCTTACAACCGGCCCAGAACCCTTCCTCTGCTGCGGTTTCTCAAGAAACCATTTTCGTTGGACACAGCACAGGTGGTTACGAAACTGCCGTAGCTCCAGACACGGATCTTGATGAGAGCAGGCAAACTGAAACTTACAGTACAACAAATTCATCTCCAATTGCCAATGCTACATCAGCATGGGCCGAAACTCTTGAGGAGCGTGAGAGCAATGACAATCGAGTGCCGTTTTACCCAGGTGCGCAGCCTATTTATGAATCACTACAGCTTCGATTCTAAGATGATATAGGTGATGAAAGAGGACCGGCTTTCGTGATAGACATCTGCAGGCCTCGAAGACTAATCAACAGCAATCATTCTTTTGTTGCAATGCCTCCACTGGACTACCTTCTACCAGAGGAAATAGAATACCTTCGGTTCAAGGGTTGCTTTTCTTTACCCCCGCAATCGCTCAGAGAAGCCCTCATCAAGGCCTATTTCCATTACGCTCACCCTTTTGAGCCAGTTTTGGATCCTCAGGACTTTTTCAACAAGTACAGTAAAGGCCATCTCAGCTTGTTGCTCTTGTGGAACATATTTATGTGCGCTGCGAGTGTAGGTTCTCGCGGCATCAGTGGTAAATACACATGGTAACAAGCATAGTTTGTTGACGACAATCTATTTTCCGCAAACTTTTACGACTCGCGGCAAGCTTTCAAGCGAACAGCTTTCCAACGAGCCAAGGTACATCCACGCCCGATGCTCCTCTCGTTCGACTTCTCTGACAGACTGCATAGGCTTTATACGACGCGGATTATGAAAAGGACAAAGTTACACTAATTCAATCCGTGTTTCTCATGGGACATTTCTACGCCAATGCTGAAGATCGTATGGGTCCTTGGCACTGGAATGGCATTGCCATCAGTCTGTCCCATACCATTGGCCTCCATATGTTGACATCCCCAGCCCAAAACGGAATTCAACCTTTATGGCGCCGTATATGGTGGTGCATCTACTACCGCGAAGTATGGCTGTCAATGGGTCAAGGTCGGCCGATGAGAATATCCTTGGATCATTGCTCTACTCCTATGCTTGGACTATACGATACAAGTCCCGGCTCATCACCAGAGTATGAACACTACTTACCCGAACAGCTCGGCACATTGCTAGGCATGTGGCTAAGACTAATCGGTGTGACGCGGGTGATGGGAGAAATATTGTCGACCAACTATACCATCAGGGGAACAAGACCCTCGAGAGTCGCCATTGAGAGATATGAAAACGAGATTCGTGCCAATTGGTATCCGGATGGGAATAATGACCAGAGTCCAGTACTACTATCCCATATATATCAATTTCGTCTCCATACTCAGTAAGCGTATGTCAATCACAAATACGCACACACTAACTAGTTGTAGGGCGGCAATTATAACCCTTTACCGGCCATTTCTTCATGAAACACCACATGGAGTACCGGCAGACGAGCATGACTCTTGGACGACGCTTGCAAATAACAAGCTTCGGACCGCAGCTTCTCACGCAACTCATGCCGTCAACTGTATGATGGCGGAAGGTTTGATCATGTTCTCCCAGACCATCAGGTACGTACTTCCACACTCCCAGAAGCTGTCATATTGACGGTCTATCAGTGTCCTCACTATCGGCCCGCCAATCCAAGTCCACCTGCTTGAAATGGCATCGTCAAAGTCATCATCGTCTATCCAACTCGCAAAGCACAATTTGGCACTATGCCTATTGGCTCTAGATGAGCTGCGAAAGTCTTATGTCTCTGCTGACGCAGCGTACAAACTGTTCGACCGCGCTAGGAGCATGGTCGAGAAGACACTACGAGAAGCTGAGGTCGTTTCACGACACTCGACAGTTTCGCCTGAGACGCAAGGAATTGAGACTACACAATGGCTTGATGATTCCGCGGGCTACGATTTAACGTCGGCAGGGGTTCTGTCACTATTGTGGGCGCCGTTCGGCAATATCATGCCAGATGATTTCTCAGGATATTCCTCCTAGACTCAGGTCAGTGGAATTCAGGATCAAGATAGAGCCATATAATAGAGTCTTTATCTCTCCAAGTCCTATGAGGTAATGCCTCCAGCTAAGTACTCTAAACCTCGGTGCTTCGGGACTAAGTGGGCCTTTCGGCGTTACTGGCCCCAGCACTTAAACCAAATCCAGGACCGTCGTCCGAGCTCCTTATCTGCTCCTGGTCCGAGTGTGACGACATGACGCTTGACACTCCCTGGCTCCGAAGCTCAACAAAACTAAACTCCCAGCAACTCTAAAACTGCGCTGGTCAATGCGTTTGCAGTAAGCCGAGCTCGGTACTTTGTGGGGCACGAAAAATTGCATCAGTAAACCCTTTTCATAGAAATATGCTTTGACGCAGCAAAGTAGCAGTAGCCCGAAATACTGCAAACTAAGCATTGTGGTATTATGGCGGAAACAGCCGAGATCCCGACCCCTTCCGGCTTGCCTTTGCTGGGTAACATCACGTCCATCGATCCCGAGTTCCCACTGGGGTCTATGGTGTCGCTCGCTGAACAACATGGTGAGCATCACGACGCGATGGAAAGGCCTCCATGATCGACTAACTCATTTCAAGGCGAAATTTACCGATTGAAATTCCCAGGCCGAACTGTCGTGATCGTCTCTACACAAGCCTTGGTCAACGAAACGTGCAATGAGAAGCGGTTCAAAAAAAGTGTCAATTCAGCCCTTACTGTGAGTTATGTCACACTTTCAAGGCTGCACTAAGGCTGACGACTCAAAAGGAAATCCGAGAAGGAGTTCACGATGGGCTTTTTACTGTGGGTATCATCGATAACAGTAGCTAAGCATACACTAAACACATATCCAGGCTAGGCTCGGAGAGGAGAATTGGGGCATTGCTCACAGAGTGTTGATGCCAGCGTTTGGACCATTATCGATTCAGCGCATGTTTGACGAGATGCACGACATTGCTTCTCAACTTGCACTCAAATGGGCGCGATACGGGCCTGACTCGCCCATCATGGTAACCGATGACTTTACTCGTTTAACACTGGACACCTTAGCTTTATGTTCCATGGGCTATAGATTCAACAGCTACTATTCTCCAGTCCTCCATCCGTTCATCGAAGCAATGGGCGACTTTCTCACAGAGGCTGGAGAGAAGCCTCGACGATTGCCTCTACCTGGAATTGTCTACCGCGATCGTAATCGCAAGTATCAGGAGGATATTGAGACCATGAGAAATACTGCCAAGGGTGTTCTTGAAGCCCGCAAGGCAGATGGAGGTACGCGGAAGGATCTCTTGACAGCTATGCTTGAAGGTGTCGATACAAAGACTGGCAAAAAGATGACCGACGAGAGCATCATGGACAACTTGATCACTTTTCTTATTGCAGGGCACGAAACTACCTCGGGCCTCCTGTCTTTTGCCTTCTATCAGCTCCTGAAACATCCAGATGCGTACCAGCTTGCTCAGAACGAGGTTGACCAAGTTGTCGGTAAAGGACCTATACAGGTTGGACATCTTTCTAAGCTTCCGTATCTGAATGGTGTTTTGAGAGAAACCCTTCGTCTCAACGCAACCATTCCTCTTTTCACTGTCGAAGCTTTCGAAGACACTCTCCTTGCGAACAAGTATCCGGTCAAGGCTGGTGAGACCATCGTCAACCTTCTGGCAAAGTCACAACTCGATCCTACGGTATTTGGGGACGATGCAAACGAGTTCAAGCCAGCACGCATGTTTGATGAGAACTTTGCCAGACTGAGCAAGGAATTTCCTAACTCATGGAAGCCCTTTGGTAATGGTATGCGAGCCTGTATCGGAAGGCCTTTTGCATGGCAGGAAGCTTTACTAGTGATGGTTATGCTCCTGCAGAACTTCAACTTTGTTCTTGATCCCAACTATAATCTTGGCTTCAAGCAGACTTTGACTATCAAGCCCAAAGAAATGCATATGCGGGCGATCTTGAGGGACAACCTCACACCGACCACTCTTGAACGCCGGCTGGCTGGTCTGTCCGTTTCAGCGACAGAGAAGGTGAACGGGACCAACGGTTCGTCCACCGAAGCTCGAGACGGTGTGCCTATGACGATCTTGTATGGATCTAACAGCGGTACATGCGAGTCTCTGGCGCAGAGAGTCGCAACTGATGCCGCGGAGCATGGGTTTCACGTCACCAAGATTGACTGTCTTGACACAGCAAAGGAGAATCTTCCCACTGACCAGCCTGTTGTCATCATCACCGCCTCATACGAAGGCGAACCTCCCGACAATGCTGGACATTTTGTTTCTTGGCTTGAGAAGACCGATGAAGAGGGCAAGCCACTCAAGGACGTCTCGTACGCTGTGTTTGGGTGTGGTCACAAGGATTGGGTGCAAACCTTCCACCGCATTCCCAAGCTTGTGGACAGTACTCTCGAAAGACTTGGTGCCACCCGACTTGTTGATATTGGTGTCAGCGATGCATCCCAAAACGCGGTTTTCAGTGACTTTGAGATGTGGGAGGATAACATGCTATGGCCCGCTCTCGAGGAGCGCTACAGGCCTGAAGGTAAAGCCAAGTCTACAGACAAGGGGCTGAACGTCAAGAGCAGTAACTTCAGAACTCTTACGCTTCGACAAGATGTCCAAGAGACGACAGTGGTCTCAACTAGGACATTAACAAGCGATGCTGAAGTCCGATCCAAGAAGAAACACATGGAGATACAATTACCAGAAGGCACCCAATACAGAGCAGGAGACTACCTCGCTGTTCTACCCATCAATCCCCAGGAAGTTGTTCGCCGGGTATTGAGGAGGTTCAAGCTTCCAATGGATGCCCATTTGGAGATATCGAGCAGTACGCCAACAACACTCCCGACTGACACGTCTGTATCAGCGCTGGATGTATTGAGCTCTTACGTTGAACTTTCGCAGCCGGCCACAAAGAGGGTGAGAGAATATCAGGACTGCACACAGATGGCATAAATCTAACTGACTGTTACAGAACCTTCTTGTTATCGCTGAAGCTGCATCCGATGCAAAGACTCGCGCTGCTATAACGTCTCTCTCCGAGAGAACGTATGTCGAGGAGGTCAGCAACAAGCGCGTATCAGTTCTAGATATACTTGAACAGTACCCCTCTGTCGAATTATCTATCCGAGACTTCTTACAGATGTTGCCATCTATGCGTATTCGTCAATAGTGAGTATTCCATCGTCACGTAGCTTCACAACTTACTAACCTCCCCTTCTCAGCTCCATCTCCTCGTCTCCCCTATGGAATCAGTCTCGTGCAACAATTACTTTCTCGGTCCTCAAAGGGCCCGCTCTGTCAGGACAAGGCACATATAACGGTGTCGCAACCTCTTACCTTGACTCTCTAGTTGAGGGTGACACGCTCCAAGTGGCCATCCGTCCATCTCCTGCTGCTTTCAGCTTTCCCTCAAACCCTGAACATACGCCCATGATTTGTATCGCAGCTGGATCAGGACTGGCACCGTTCAGGGGTTTCATACAGCACCGAGCCATGATGCACGAATCAGGTCGCAGCCTCGCGCCAGCCTTGCTCTTCTTTGGTTGTCGTTCTCCTGACCAAGATGATCTTTATCACGATGAGTTCGACAACTGGCAGAAGTGCGGCGCTGTAGACGTCCGGCGAGCATACAGTCGACATGGAGAGGCGTGCAGATATGTACAGGATCGGATCTGGCAAGACAAAGAGGACTTTATCGAGCTTTGGGAGAAGGGGGCTAAGGTGTACGTATGTGGCTCAAGGGTAATGGCTGATTCGGTAAGAGAGGTCATGATTAAAGTCAAGATCGAGATGGAGAAGAGAAGCGGAGTGGAGATAGGACTGGACGAGGCAGAGAAGTGGTTCGATGAACAAAGGAATGTGAGGTATGCAATGGATGTGTTTGACTAGAGGTATGCATGGAACATAGATCGTGTATAACAGAGTCTTTTTATATTATACATATCTGTAGAATGGGGAGAAGAACGGGAAATTAGGTTACGAAGAAAACTGTATGTAGGTATACTCTGTGGAACATAGTATATAGACACAATATCATGAGTCCAAGAATGCTTCTAGAAAGGAACACCCTCTGATGAGATCAGGTGCTTTAGGTAATAAATAACTCAAGCAGAAGAAGCCTTGAACTCTTATGAACAGGAGTTTGAATAACTTAAATCGTCCTTATCTCTAACCATGATAGCCCTCTGCTCTTGTGGGATCCGACAAGTCAAGTCATTGACTTTCATAGCATTGATAGGACAGACTCCAAAAAGAACATAGAATTCGAGTATAATAAGTCAAATTGAGTCTTCTCTAAACCCCTACCAAGGATGCAGGCCACACTCTGGTGTGTCTTCAAATTAAAACTATGCCAGTAAAAGCCATATCCTCATTTGTATACACCACTCGCTTTTGGCCAGTTACAATATCATAGGAGTAGATAAACCCTCCAAGATCGGTAACAAAAACCTGTCCGCGTTTCGAATCCACAACCAATCCTATGGCTTCTTTAAATCGCCTGCACAGGATTTGAGGACGGGAATCCCCAAGTGCAAGGCCTGCAGCGTCTAGGGCGATGCTGTTGAGTGAGTTGCCGCGGGGTATCTCTCCTCGGTCTGTCCAGTACAGTTTGTCACCCTCCTCGTCAATGTGCAGATCGATAGGCTCGGGCAAGTTGTCCAAGAGGCAAATGATGTCGGACCTGGAGCTACCGACCCGTCCGTTGATATCAGCACAGAATATACGACCTTTGCCCCCCTTAGAAGGACCCTTTTGCGTCCAATAGAACTTGCCACGTGCCGGAGAGACTGCGACACCGACACACCAGCTCATTACATCACCATCAACGTCATCCCTCTTGACGATGGCTTGCAATCCAGTGCCGTCATAGTTGCAACGGTATACAGCACATCCCTCCCGGTCGCAAAAGTAAACTTGTTGATTTTGTTTGTCGAGGCAGAGTTGTTTGGGAGTATTGACGACACCCGGAGTAACAACGACGGCGATATCAGCCCCGTCTGTGTTGGCTGAGTAAACCGCTCCATCAGTTACACCAGGGGCGCCCATAGTTGTCCAGAACATACGACCGGTTGACCCATCGACATCGATGCCATCAGGCATAGCGTGCCCGGTCAGTAAGGGAGTTGGTTCGCTTCCATCCACATCTAGTCGCAAGACTTGTCCTGCTTCGGCACTGGGCTTTGGTCCTGTCAGGCCAAGGTCGAGAACAAGCAGGGAGGGACTCTTTACAACTGGGTTGATCTTGTCGACAGTGTAAAGCCCTCCGGCGTCAGACTTGTTGCCCAGTTTGCCTTGGTTGATATAGTTCGCTTTAAGATAGTCCACCGTGTGCTCAGAAGGCAGTCCTCTCTCCGAGACGTAATGGCTTTCGATGAAGGCGACAGTATCGAGACCTACTTCTATGATATGGTGTGTTAGCTTGCTGATAGCCTAGCAGGCCGAGGATCAAGATCAACTTACCGTCCATGGCCTTGCAGGGGAGTACCTTTCCCTTGATGAATATTTCGTTCCAGATGCCGTCGATCTCCTCGGGAACCGAGACGCCCTCTGACAGAATTGTCAAAGCCTCCCTCTTGACCGCCGCCCATAGTCGGTTAAAGATGAAACCGGTACTTTCCTTCCTAGCAACGTAGGGCAAAGCAGCGGTTTCCTTAAGTCTTGCCACCAGAAACGGGAAGATGTCGTCGTCAGTAAGTCCATCGGTCATGAGTTCTACAACCATGGTCTTAGGAGGCATGTAGTAGTGCATGTTGAGTATTCGTCCCTTGGTGCCGTGAGAGACCTTGTCTAGCATCTCAGAAGACTTGTAAGAAGAGGAGTTGGTGGCCAGGATGCAGTCTTGCGGGGCAAGTGCTTCGAGTTGTGCGAAGGTGTCGATCTTTAGCTGAAGCTTCTCGGGGATAGCCTCAATGATGAGCCAGGCATTAGAAACGGCCGCCTCGACCTCTTCAAACACATGGACTCTACCCATGATATTAGAGGAGGTTTTTCGCATGTAGACAGGCATGCTCTCATCCACGTATTGCAAGCATTGGCGACGTTGTTCACTGCTTGGGTCACGAACATGGACATCATAGCCAGCAGATGCCCATGTGCATGCTGTTTGAAGTTAACACAACACTTTACAAGTATACTGTGTCATCGACTCACCGATACGACGACCGAGAACGCCAGCGCCGAGAATCGCTACAGGGCGACTAGCGATATTTGCTGGTTGATGCCAAACCATACTGAATGGATTCTTGAGGTGGAGGATGTAAAGATTATGATCAAATTGTGCAACTGGAAGAGTGGAACACCCATCAATTAACAAGCAATTAGCAACATACTATATAGTTACGAACTCATTACCCTTATTGCCCCTATCTATCATTAATGGAAGAGCCGGTGATAAGAAATCCGGCGCTTCCAGAGAGCTACGGACTAGTATGCGCATAAATCGATCTCAAGCTGGCTCCCGAGGTTTCATGCCGCGGCGTCTCCACAACCCGAGATTGTGGCTTTCGAACTGGGTTGGCTTTCCGCGGGAACTGGTTTGCTCCACTCCGTACTATGTGGGGCAGTGGCTGAACATGCTCGGCATGGTAAATCCCGGTTGCAGAAAGTTGAGATTACCGTAGGGTAAGGATATGAGACCTAGTACATAGATGACATAAATATAAAATAATCTATCATTAATATTGTCTGGCCACACTAACAAGTAGTCTAAAGAAACGTAACGCGTCGAATGAATAATGGCCGAGGTTGCGCATTCAACATATGGGCTGTGAGATCTTTTGCTTATTACATGAGGTGTAGAGGAATCCCCTGAGTCCTGGTTCACCGGCAATATTTTTTTGGGAAATAGTTTAGCGACCTAGTAACCCTGATCTTCCTTTTAAAAAATAGACAAACGTAAGATTAATGATCGAATAGTGAAGGAACGAGGGCCGCGATCTCATTTTGTGAGACAATGTGTCGTAAAGTAAGCGGCCATGATTCGCGACGCGATGTTAAAAGTAGCCTTTTTGCCTGTGGTCCCGCGAGTGAAGGATTCTGGAGTCAAGTAAGAAATGCAAAAACTATAAAGAAAGGATACATGAGTACCAAAAAGGTAGCTAGTAATTGTAGTTCTCAGGTACAGTGTCGGCCGTCATAGTTTATTGTATAAAAAAAAAGGGTTTTTTTTAGTTATTAACTCGTGACCTTAATCCATCTCTTCGAGATCTTAAATAAAGTATTTGCATACAGATATATGCTGTAACAATGAAGTAAATAGTATCCAAATTTCAAGTATATTATGACAAGGAAATCTTTTCTAGCGATCTACAATTATATGTCGGCTTCGCACAGCCAGACAGTTCTTCCTATCAGCAGCAGTACAAGCCTTAAAAGGAAAATATCTGATCTGTCATACTTCCGACAGCTCCAGGCTCTTTGAAGCCCATCGACACCAATGTTCTCTTAGATGCATTGACAAGGCCTGGGGGACCACACAGCATCGTCTTGGTGTCAGCCGTGCAAGGTGGTAGCCTCTCTCTGATCACTTCAGCATTGCAGTACCCAGATCCGTAGCCCCAGCCCTTAGGTGGCTTATCCAGTAAATACCAGATCTTGAGCTTGTCGGGATACTTGTGTGCAAAGGCATCCAGTTCATCACGCAGAAGAATATCCTCCTCAGTTCTGTTAGCGAGGACAAGTGAAATTTCGGTTGTATCCCTCTCATCCTCACAGATAGCCCGGATGAGCTGATACATTGGGGTGATGCCAGTACCTCCTGCGATCATGCCTATCTTGTCGCAAAGCCCTCGTCTATAACGCATAGCTCCCTTGGGACCCCGGAACTGGACAACATCTCCTGGCATGAGATTTGCAAAGTACTTGCCAGTAAGCTCTCCATCGGGATATACCTTGACCACCAACTCGAGTACACCGACGTCGAGGTTGTTAGACGTCGGCGTATATGATCGGGACACGGTCTTTCCATCGATTTCGGCCTTGACAGAAACGTGTTGGCCAATTGGAAGGCCGATAGTATCGTGTTGGTTGGGCAGTTTGAAAACATAGCGAAAGGCGTTTGGCGAGAGCTTGTCGATTCGATCCAACCTGAGCCCCTTGTACTCCTTAGGATTCAGGAAGCCTGGGACCATATAGAGGTTTACAGGTTCCACACGGGGAAGTTGCTTTCGATGGGCGGGAAACTGCTCGAAGCCGGATTCGATGTGAGTGAATCTCGATAGTGTTTTTCCGACGATGTATGCCGCGATAGCAGAGATGGAGCTGGCAGCAACGAACCCAACTAGAAATGGGTTGTGGATAAGGGCAGTACCGTTGGAAGCAAGATGAGAAGCCAGGGAAAGCTTGTCGAGCACTTCCCCGGTCATATTGCCATGACGAGGGATGCTATAGACGGATGCCCCCAGTAGTATCGAGGCGACGGTAACCAAGACAGCACCACGATGCGAACTAGAATTCAGCCTGGAAGTTTGCCCTCTTGGCAGCTCAGGGGCTTGCTGGACGAGTACAATCTCCTGAGGCTTCTGGAAAGTGTCACCAGCGGCAGAATGGCCGATCAGATAATCCTGGAGAAGATGGTCTGCATCCTCCGAGTGACCAACATCCTCGTAGGCAGCTGTAGCATCGGTACCCGCCACGTCGAGGAGAACATCAGCGCCACCGGGATGATCCCTCACGTACTTGGATACATCGTATACTATAAGTGATGTTAGCCGGTTGTTCAAGTTTCCAGCGCGGATATTGGCAGGGCTGGTTGCTATAGCTAGAGACTGACCTTTGCCATGAATATTGATCCAAAGATCATCCTTCGATTTGTGCACAGCGATATCAGACTCCGAGAAAATTGGTAATTCTGCCATGATGGAAGCTTGATTGTATGAAAGAATGTATGACTAAATGGCTAGGGGATATCTTTGAAGGCAAGCAAACAGAAGTTATTTAAGCCAGATTTTATCCCTATGGAGAACTGGGTGTGTCATTTTGTCGATCGGGACATCTTATACGTTGTTCTAGAAAACTCAGAAACGACGGCGAGCCCGGCCAATGACACCGCTGTTGTTTTGGGAAAGGGGGCTCATTGCCTAGCCTACCTCGGCATCTGAACACTATTCCCATATCCGGGCTCCTCAATACGGAGCCTTTCGGGCTGTTGCCTCGACATCATCAATGCCATCAGGTCCTCATTAATTCCTCCTTGCTCAGGATGATGTCAGAAAGCTTGCCAGTGTTCCAATTGATATACCGAGCCAATCGGAAAGCTGTATCGATGGGCCCACCTACCGCGGCAACGATGAGGCTAGACGAATAAGACCAAAATGGGTAAATTACTTACATGCTGGATTTAAATCTCGATGGATATAAACCGTTTGTTAGGTATTAAACGACACCTTTCTTTCCATCAGAATCAGGTATACAGCCGATTTACCTGTCATAATCATGTCTTTAAAGTCTTTCTATCTCTTCGGTGACGATCCGTCCTCCTCTCGGGAAATCGAGATCACGCAAAACACCACATGGGAACAGCTGCAACATCTTGTTGCAGCTCATTTTGCCATTGTGGTACCTTCTGGTACGGACATAGCCACGTTTAACTATTTTATGTCTATTACCGTATGGGAATCGCTAACGCAACATTTACTAGACATCGGCTTCCAAAATGATGGCAACGCCCTCGGAGACGTTGCCCAGGTCCTGTCGTCCAAGGAAAAGATGGCCATTACTGTCGACGGTAAACAGATTCGCGAGATTCCAGGTCCGCCAGGACTACCTTATGTCGGTAACTTCTTTGAGGTATTCCCTGACCACCTCGGTAATCATCAACGACTTTTCGATCAATACGGGCCTGTCTTCAAGACAACAAACCTAGGTCGCACCGTCTACCACTCGAACGACCCAGATGTCGCTGCTGTCGCCTTTGCCGAGTCCCAATTCTTCACGAAGAAGATTACTGAGTCCCATCCCTTATTTGGTATCAAGACACCAGCCGCTGGTGTCTTCCTCGGAGATACCGATACCCCTGAGTGGAAGGCTACACACAAGTTTTTACCCCCTGCCTTGGGGCCCAAGGCTGTGCGTCATTATGCCCCTACTATGCAAAAGACGGTCGAGAAGGCCTATACTGTGTTTGACAAGTTCGATGAAGAGGGGGAGTCGTGGAACGTTTATCAGTATATGTTGAAACTAGGTGCTCAGGCTGTTGCCAAATTGACGCTGGGTGTTGATCTTCAGCATTTCGATACGCCTGACACACCAATTCATGAGTTAGTCCATCTCATCGCCGAAACCTTGTCGCTCAACAAGAAGGTCACCTCCCGAGGGAACTGGTATGCCAGTCTGCCGTTTGGTGAGCCGAAAGCCTTGAGAGTCAAGAAGCAACGCTTGGAGGGCCTAGTCGAGCAGCGTATCCAGGAAGCGAAGAGTGGCGGTATTGAGGACCTGCCACTTCAGGATGCTGCCTTGAAGGCTGAGAATATGGTTGGTAAGTGATGCCAAGGTTGACCCTGCTGCACGTTGGAAAGATCACTAACGTGACGATAATCAGACTACGCTCTCCGTGCAGTCGATAACAGGGGAGAGAAGCTACCCAAGGAGAGCTTGACGTGGGCTCTATTAGTTGCCACAGGCGCTGGCTTTACAACTACTTCGTCATTGTTGTCATGGCTCATCTATGGCCTCGTCACATACCCCGATGTTCAGGACAAGCTTTTGCAAGAGCTAATTGATAATGACTTCAACGACGAAACCGAGATCACATCTGACTATACCGATCGTCTGACCTATCTCGACTGGTATATCAAAGAAACCCAGCGACGTCACAACCCGTCTTTTCAGCCTGGTCGAACCGCCAAAGTTGACCTCATCTTGCCAGGAGGCTATAGGCTGTCTAAAGATTCAGTGATTATTCCAGCCCTCCATCATATCCACAACAATCCGAAATTCTGGGATAATCCTGCAGCTTTTAACCCAGATCGTTGGGGTACCGATGAGATCAAGAATAGGCATAAAACCGCATACATACCTTTTGCCACGGGCCAGCGTATGTGCATCGGGTTCAACTTTGCTTTGCAGGAGATCAAGATTTTCCTGCCGAAGTTGATCTACCGCTACAGTTTCAGCAAGGACGGCGATGAAACAGTTCAGTACGATCCTATGTTTCAACTTATCAGGCCCAACAATCTATACGTGCGTGCTGAGAAACGCACACGTCTGCCCCCGAGATCTGAGGCTACTGCAGTAGCCACATAGCAGCCTATAGTCTCCGCCTTCGCTGATGGCTGCGGGGTTCAACTTAGCTGTAGACTTCGGACACTTTCATGCTTTCTTTTCACTTGTGTAATTTATAGATTTTCCCTTTTGTGCTAGGTCTCAATGTGTTTATTTTTAAGTCAATTGCCAATCCTAAGCCTAGCTGCCAAATGTATGTTGTGCTGGATCGAAGAACGTATCGAACGGTAATTCCATCATGCCCATGGACTCCCACAAATTGAACCCTGATTGTTCGTCAAGTAGAGAGTTAAAGAGGTTGTCGTCCATGAGAGCCGGGTCAATATCAACAGGCTCTGCAGAGCCTCCGCTCCCCAGGCTGTGCGGCTGACCAACATTTACATTCTCTGCCTCTAACATTGCTGATCTATGCTGGTCCATGGAACTCTTCTTGAGAAATCTTTGCACCTCCCCAAATATGCCACAGAACATAGATGCTGATGTATACGTCTTTTGTAGTTCGCGCATAACCGTCATACATAGTTCGAGTTTGTTGAAGCCCAGTCTTTGGACAAGAGAATTGGTCGACTTGCAGTTGAGGAGGTGAACGTGCATGGCGGGTATCAGTAAAGGGGGTCTGACGACAATCAGCAAAACGTAATCGTGATTCAACGCCAAAATGAAATCAGTTTACTACTCACGTCATAGGACCAGCAAACCGAACAAGATCCTCCCTTGCCATATGATCCAGAACAGTATTGGTGGAAGTAGCTACGTCTTCCATCCGACTACGTATGTCATTTCTCCAAGACGTCACAGCTACATGCTCGAGGCCTCTGGGTGTTATCGCTATGAGAGGGCGGTAAAAGGTGATCAAGACTGCCCTATTAAGCCTCAAGTCAGACATTATTCGTCCATTGGTTCATACGCCGTCTACTTACTGATGATGCAGGTGGGCATGATAGTAAAAAAAGGCTTCAAGAGGGCTTCTATTTCTGCTTCTCTCCGGAATACTGTACTGTTTCAACTCCGCTTCGATGCTGTCGCATTGCTGTAGGCTTGGCGTTGTCCCATTTTGCTGATAACACAGAGTGAGAACGTCCCCCAGTAGTCTGCTGACATCTAAAAGCGAGATCCAATACCGAACAAGTCGACTGAAATCTTTTGGGATATAGGTTTCTTGCAAGAAAGATTCTATTTCCTCAATATCGGCCAAGACGTCTTCAACCGTAGGAAAGGGCATGTCACAGTCCTCTAGTCGTATTCTCATGGGCCGACCCAGAGTAAGGCTTAGCCATCGATCTCGAAAGAAGCAGGCACCCCAGATTCGGCGCCACATACGACGACTACGAGGACTAATACTAGGATTGATCGTCACCGAGTCAGGATTACGATGAATCCCTATAATTTGGCACAGACTGACGGCAACACCACTCCAGTACCAAGGCTGCGAGTGGCTATCCCGGTCAGAATGCCAAAAGCACAGAAGTAGAGCACATTGCAACTGGTGCTCTTTGGTCGCTTCACTGCCTATATCATATAGTGCCTTGGGAAAACAGTCAGCCAGCTGAGACGTGGTTTTGCATGACGGCGAGTTATACCCACTTTGGCATATCTGTAAGTCGTATCCTTCATGTCTTTGCGAGAAGGGAATCCTTCAAGTTGCCAAACGCTACTGGGAACGAACTAGATGGTGAGCTGATGAACTTGCACAACATTTGACAGAGCTTACATTAATTGCCACAGATGCCATACTCCAAAACAGGAGTAGGTTGGGGATAGATGTATCAAATGGTTCTTGCATATTCTTGAGAATATTGGCATCCATGATGGGTAAAATTGGATGTATGTTGTGGAAGTATGCTATTAGCAGTTCCCTTCGAGCGGGTTCTTTAGGGAGATTAAGGACGCCTTTACTTCTCAAGTAATCCTGCTCGTACTGGGGTATGGATTTTGCGGGCGAAGGGCGGAGGAGAAGATGTCGTGGTGCCGATTTCTGAGAATGGAGGTCAACGACAGTTGTCACTCCAGGCTGCTCACCTACGATGTTGGGTCAGTTTTTTTGTGGTAAAGTATCGTCAGCTGAATCTTTCGCTTCACTAACCAGTATAGAAAGGTGTGTTGCAATCAGTGCTGCCCTGACCTCTAGCCGCAAACGAGATCTCAACTCCACTCTGCTCCTCATTGAGGTCCCGTTGGCGATCGGAACCTGGAGGATACAGCGAACCATCGGTACTCAGAGCTTCAGGTGAGGCATTATTTGAAGCACGTTGCAAATCAATAGTGAGTGGCTGTCCCAAGGAGCGAGGCAATGGGTGTGAAGGCGACTGATGGCCGGTGGGAAGGTGAACCTGGCCATTGCCAGTTATTGCCTCCCCGTGGTCGACGCTCGAAAGAGATCCTTGGGGTCTGGAAGATGTTTCAGAGTCAGTCTGAGCCTCCTCTACCCTCATGAATTGCGGTAGACATACAAAGCGTAGTGGCCATCTTGCACAACACAATCGACCTTATCCTGAGCACATCGAGAACAGGGTACGCCTGTGACTGTGACACTACACCTGACCTTACGAGCACGACATTCTTGACAAGCTACACTTGAGCGGTGCCGTTTTTGGGCAGGCATGATCCTCTGAGTGGATGTTAAGTTGCTCTGTCTAGGTAAGATTGAACGAGGCGGGAAAAGATCTTGCAGCTTGTCACGTGCTTGATACGCTAGTTTCTAAGTGCCCAAAATGAGAGCGCCAGTCTTTAATAGACTTGCCAGTTACTTGCAAACCGGCGATTAATATGAAATATGATAGCTCTGAGTTTTTGAAGCTACTGTAAGCCCAATCTAAAAGTCGTATACCTTCCCCCCAATTAGCTGGTGGAGCATTCATAGAATAGCTATGACTACTAAACAAGACATTATTAAACGGGAAACTGCTTGCTCGGTTGATCCTAGTAGTTCGCGCTACCTGGTGCCATCCTTTTGTACCTATCTGCCGTCTTTTCACGGATCCTTTTCCCCCAAACCATAAGTGGGACATGGAGAAAACCCATGGCCGTAGCCCATACACCCATTGTTATTGACAAGTTCTGCAAACCTTGAGCATCTAGCCAGGGCACAAGAGCAAAGGAAATGGCAATACTGAAGCAATTTCGCACAAATGCTACTCCAATAAATGCTTCTCCGGTGATCTGCTCCGGGTCAGAATGGTAGTCGCTTCAAATGTTTGGAAGCACTTACTGCTTGATAGCTATCTATCAGGACGCATAGCGCAACATCGCTAAGGCCACCCAACCCAAAACCAAAGATGGTACTGCCGATACTAGGATATATCCAATGCATACCCTGTAACTATCAGTATTGGGCATTGAAAAAGAAAGACTGAACTCGGCATACCTTGGCTGTAGTCACACCAAACATGATAAATCCACCACCCATACAAAGTGCAGGGAAATGATTGAGTTGCAGTCGCATCTCTGGCTCGTAATAGCCATAATTTCTCCTTGTGAGCCAAAGGATACCCTTATCAGAAAGTGCACCGTAAATAGAACCTAATATGCATCCGATAAAAACACCAAGACTCATATTACCTACACCAACAGTGCCGAAATTGTAAGGGGGCTGTGTAAAGACCATAGAAATGATTGAAGCTTGAGCGGAGATCCAGCAGAGGCAAAAAGCGTACGTTAGGGCAGTATACATAACGGCTGGGAATCGGAACAAGATGACGACAGATGTCCAGACAACCCTGAAGAGGTTCTGGTCAGTCTTAGTGACAAGGCGTAAGCGTTGTCGCCACGTGTGTAGCGGGATGTCTGGGTTGATCTGATGGGTTTGGGTGTTGGAGGTTTGCGGTGTGACGCATGTGCTGGGCTCGCCAGTCTCAATAGTTGAGCCGGTATCCTTCTTCGTAGCGGGAATTGGAATGGGAGACGTAGTAGAGAGTGGTCGAGCTTCGAGGTGAGGTATATACTTGCTTTCTTCGAAGAAGAAGCAGAAGTAGGCCAACAGGACACCATCAACTGCTGCAGTGACCCAATAGCATAATCTCCAGTTCCCATCGGCTGCCATATATCCGGCAATGATAGGGCTCAGGAAGCTCTGCGCTTTATTAGCTACCCGAAGCCCTTGGGGGTGACACGTAGTCGACTTACCCCAATCATCACCATCACCATGTATAGGCCGTTGGCGGTACCTCGCTGATGAACAAAATACAAATCGGCGATCTGACATCATTGTTAACGGATATCGCAGACGAAGACATGGAGTACATACTGTCATCTCGACAATAGCTTCATTCGTCGCACTGGCCAATCCAAAGATCAACTGCGAGATGTATAGCTCGGTCAGGGTACGCATTCGCGCTGACCAAATCGCCATGCCGAAGATGATGGCTGTTGTGAGCAGATACATCGATCGACGTCCGTACTTGACCGCAGGCGGTATAAAGAGGATGCATCCGACGGTTGTTCCTACATAGTTGATGGCACTGGCGTTATTAAGTTGTCCGTATGACCAACCAAACTCTGGATTCCACAGAACCCAGAAGATGAGTGGTAGAGATGTTCTGCTAAGTCAGTCGCCTGGGTTCCAGAACGCGACAGTTTCCACTTACTGAGTAAAGATTATCGCTGTCACTGCCAGGATAGGGACGAAGTTCATCAACTTGCGGGTACGACTCCAGTTCTCATTGAACTTAGCTAACGTCATGGCATGTTGGGTGAGGAGGTAGGTACCAAAGGATCATTAGGGTCATCGGTCGGCGTAGGTTGGAGCACCAATCTGGTCGTTTCGAGATGTCCGTCTTCTGTTCAAGGTGTTAGGTCGTCGTCATGAGATGAAGGTCTTGCAGTGCTTACCCCCGATCAGTCGTACAGTGCCTGGCGGCGTCGTGAAGCCCGGAGGCGTGGTCAACGAGGTTCGGGGCATTCTGGAACAATAAATTATCGAAGTGAGATCGACGATACAGAAGTCTCACTCAAGGGAAGAGTGGTGCTGTAGCCTGGTTTCATGAGACACGAGCAGTCGAATGAAGGTCTTAAGTAGATGGCTATCGCTGTGTACGTAGCGGTTGGCTGGGGTAATGTTATCTCAGAAAGCAGAAAGGCAGTTGATCAGTCTTTGCTCAAGGGGCTTCGCCTACTTAATGTGGTTAGCCTTATCATCGACCTGTCTGGCCTGCTCTAGTCTAGTTACCACACCCTGCGCAGCCAACAGCCGGGGCGAGTGACCGAAATGCGGGGAAGCGGGTTTGCCGGTAACTATTGTCTTTGTGGATGGTATGGACATTATCATTGCTAGGTTCGAGATTCGAACATGAGATGGTACTTGTGATTTCATAGGTACAGTTTCTTAGAATAAAGTCTTCAACAACAAGGTAGGTAGATACGCGGTAACTATGCTCGACTGTAGCGCATAACATCCACTCATCATCTGTCATAGGCAAATCTGCCAAAGTTTGCTCATATCAACAAGGTTTCAGTGGCAAGGAGTGTTTGCTAATATGACTTGAGGCTGTTCAATGGAGCCATGCACATTCTATCTTCCTACGTAGACATCTTCAACCTTTTGCCCGGGAAAGTTGGTCAACCTCCAGCAATCTATAACAGCTGCTCCTTGAAACGACTGCAGAGCGCCAATAGCCACAATGCCATTCATCCAATTATATGGGCTATTTCCTGCAGCCTCGAAAGTGATATGTGTGAAGTACTCCACCTCATCCTGTGTATAGTCCACATCCATTGAGTCTGGCTGTTGGAACTCCACCCCTGGCCCAGGCCTAAAAAGCCCACGGGCTTGGACGTAGATATGGTGTCCATCATTAGTCTTGATAGTATATCTCGCGTCAAGCTTGTAATAAATCTGGAGAAACCTATCAATATCGACATCACTTACATCCAGGGTCGGAGACTGACCTTCTCGGAATGAACCCGCTCAGCCCAATCAGCACCACTATTCTCCACAACGATACCCTCTATTCCTGGCCCTTTAACGGTGCCTGATTGGATATGGCCGATAGACCGTGTGACACCTGTACCTTGAATATTCTCAATATCATAGCCATCTGTTGGATGCATTTTGGCGACGAGGCGATACACAAATTCCAAAGACGGAGCCCTCATCGCCGGCATATCAGGGTACATCTGGTTGCCTGGGCTAGGCTGAGTGGTCTGAGTTGGTTGCGACATTGTGTCAGGCGGGATTTGAGCTCAAAAGAGAAGAACCGAGGTCTGTCGGTGCAAGGGACCGGTCATACTATCTTTCACCTACTGCATTGATTGCCATTTATGTTTGATATCTATATAGGCAACTTCCATGATCTCCAACACCATGACAATTCAAGCTTTAGCCAGGATCTTCGTGGCTGGAGGCTATCTTGCGATAGGTAGTGGAATCCGCGCGGCACTGCCTGTCTCTTCGGGGAAAGCGTGATCGCCATGCTCATCTTTACCGCTTTTAGCAGTCGGTACCGCGCAAGTCTGGGGGTCTAGATCCATGTCTAGACCCGCATCGTAAACTCGTGGCCCGCGTCGTAAAATGAGAAACAAGCCGGATTACGCGGGTTCCGCTGGCATCACAGTCCATGTTGGTTTCGCACATCAAGTAGCTATAGAAATGCCCTTCAATAGGTGCTCATAGTAGGAGCTGAGCCCAGATGAGAGTTCCATCATTCGCAAAAAGAAAACGACCGAAATGATGGAATGCAAAATCCAAATGCGGCTTTTGGGTCTCGGTGAGTATGCCAATTTTATCCAACGACTAATTAGGCCCCAATACTAATCAATCTCATCCAAGACTTGGCCTCAATTCGAGCTGCTGCACAAACAATCAGTCTTTCTTTTGCCTCTGATCCCTTGATACGATGGTTATCTCGCGACCGTGCAGGCCCTGGTTGGGAGACACTGACGCCTACCCTACAGCAATGGCAAGAGGCGCGTTTACGTGAGTATGCGGTGCGTGGAATCGGCATGGAAGCTATCACTATGGATAGAACCACGGGCAGTGTTGGGGCTTGCTTCTTATTTCCACCAAAACCACAATATCGATGGTTGAATCCATTATGGTGGCCAGCATATTTGAGAGTGCTCAGGGATGAGCGGTGGGTCCAACCAAAGGAGCCGTTTTCTGATGAAAAGGTGAAATACTATGTCACCATCCCGTAAACTTTACTGACAAGGACTCCCATAGCGGATTGGGCTCATGATTGATGCTCATAACGAATTTGAAGAGAAAATCAAGAGCCAATACCCACCCGGTTCGCTGTATTATCTCGAAATTGCTGCAGTTAGACCCGACACCCAAGGAATGGGAGTTGGAAGCGTCATTATGGCTTGGGTCATTCAACAACTTGGGACATCGCCGTGTTTCCTGGAGTGCACAGCTAAGAAGAATGTCAGGTTTTATGAGAAATACGGCTTTAGAGTTGTGGAGGAAAAGACACTGAGCGAAGCGGAGGATCCAACCGCGACGACAACCCTGTATTACATGGTGAGAGACTAGCTAGGGATGGGCGAAAGGGATTGATTGTTTTTAAATATGGATAGGTAACTACCTGTGATATTGCGATAATGTGCTCCTTGCATTGGTCTTAACACTGATACCGAACGTCTATGACTGAGAATAGAGATAAGTTATTGTATCATTGTATAATTTCAGGGTACTCACCTCCAGTGGTACCAGATTCTTCTTTTGCACGCACCCTAAGCCAAGATGAGTCAGGCGACCGGGCTTCATGATGTGTCAGCTTGATCATAGCTTATCAAAGGGCGTTTCGCTGAGAACTGCGCTGCAAGAGCTAGCCTGTTACAGGCAGAGCTAGCATACACTAGCCAAGCATAGTGTAGTGGCTGTAGCGCGCTGATTACCCCTCTTTACTCGCGTCTGAAGGCGAAGGCTACCAAGTTCGGCCCGAGGCATCGCCCCTTGAAAATTCATATCAGTAAGAGTAAAGGTAGCACTTACCGCCGCGTTGATGAGAGGCAGCGGGTAAGCATTTTGATCAGATGCTTGTGCAACTCTGTCAAAGTCAGGGATCTTGAACTGGAGCCGTAATGATCCAGCGTTCCCGACGTGGGTGAGTTGATGAACTATGGTATCCGAAATTTCCGTATTTTCTGGTAGCACTGACGATTCTCAGTTGTTGGACTTGCAAAAGACGTCACAAGAAATGCGACGAGAAGCGCCCGGCTTGTGAAAGATGCGTTCAGGCGGGAATCCCATGCGAGGGATACAAGACACGCCTGACATGGGGATCTTCAGACACGGCAAGCTCTAAAGGCGCGGGTGTTGTTCTAAACCCAGTTCGTAAACCGCGCTCTCAGAGCAAAGCCTTGCGCAACACAGAGACAGACAATGTCACACAAAGTATAGCAGACAATTCTCTGGATATGCCAGATTTGGGTTCAGTTACGTCTCCGGATGAACTGGATCTGCTATGTCTACAATTTGAGTCGAATTCTGAAAGCTTGCCAGACGAAGCTATATCACATAGTCTGATGGAAACATGTTAGTAAGGACTTATTCGCCATTATCTCGCTAATTTTGAATAGTTACCGCCGCAGGATATAAAACGCTTACAGGGCGTGCAGGCCAAGACACACTTTTCAGATCCGACGTTCTACCTCTGTGCGAAGATAGTATCTCTCTGAAGCATGCTTGCCTGGCTTATCAAGCAAGTTTGAATGCCGAAACAAGTCAATGGACCCCGTTATATATGCAGTCAGCACTTTCACATTACCTTAATGACCTGAACACACCCAGCAGATTGACTCAAGATGTCACGCTGGCAACCGGGGTTCTACTTTGTAGTGTTAGTGTGAGTAAGTAGCCCTTCCTCCACCCACTCACCTCATTGACGTTGGCAGATATCTTCACTGTATATCTGGTCTCCATTGCTGAAAGGGCTACACGACGTCCTTCAAACCCGAGAGCTTCTGAGTAACATCGAAAGAGCGCCTCTGGCAGATCACCTACTTGAGGTGATTGCCTTACTGGACATACCATGCTTCACACTGAACAGGATTAGCCAGTCATTAGACATTTGGAAGCTACATGTCGGGCCCAACAAACAATCGGGTATCGAGCAGACATCTGGTCTGCCTTATACGCTTATTACTTTGCTAGCGAACCTGGACTCTCCCGACGTCGAAGATGAGCTATTGCAGTGGCCCGGGGAACTAGCCGACGAATTTATGCAAGTCCATCTTTGGGAGGCATTTAAATGTGCTGGCATCCTTCATAGCCGTGCGCTAGTGGGCCAGGCCCGAGCTTCGAGTACTCCCCCGACAACGAGAGTCAAGACTGAAGTAATGCGAATGAAGGTTTTCGCAGCGGTTCAAGCGATCATTGGCTCTGGGACATTCAACTTCCGACAACCTCTCGCCAAGGCTATTCTGTATCCATTGTTCATTGCTGGTCTCTTGGCTGAAAATGCTCAAGAGCAAAGGCTCACGCGAGTGGCGTTTCAGTACCTTATGGAAAATGGGGAGGAGCGAACTGAGCAAGTAGTATTGGACATAATAACAAAGATATGGAAGAATGGGAGAGATGGGGATGAGGTCTCTAAATTGATGATGGCGACTGAAGCTGCGGCTGAGTTGAATGTCGAATTACACCTATACTAAACAATAGCCGGGGTTCATATTTCCAGGTCGATCAAAATACATTCTAAGCTACTACTGCTTCCTTAACACTGACACCCTCAACCGAAATTGGTTGAGCCTTGTACAAGACTTTCGACGTCTCATCTACCTGATAAACGCTACCCTCGAAAGTTCCCATTCTGTCCCTCTGACCTGCGATGTGATCGATCGCTGCAACAAACTCCTCGAATACTCCCATATCAATGATGGTCTTCATCCGTGAGTACCTACGTACCTTCTCGTCTTCTGCCTCTGTCACGACCTTGCAATCCTCATCTGGCCCAAAACGCATCCATCGACCACCTTCAGTAATGCGAGGCCATGGATCTTTTCCGTAGGCGTAGTCAATGAAACTGTTAGCCATAGACCTTGCAAGCTTTTGTTGGCCTGGTGTCAACTTCTCATCAAAATTGAGGAACAAGTACAGTAAGTCCAAGGCGTGATAGGCTTGTCCTTTGAAGATGCTGTCGTGTGTGCATACTTGGTCGAAGTGATAACCGAACGTCTGTGGGATCTGAGAACGATGGACTGCTACCCAGTTGTGAGCTTTGAAGATGGCATCGCCGGTCATAGCTTCCATGGCTTGAAGAAACTCGTCTTTGGGAAGTCCTGGAGTGACTCCATAGAGATTTAATATGGCATCGGTAGCCTGTTGAGTCATGAAAGCCGCCATGCCAGACTTCACGGAGTCAAAGCTCTCCTCGTCAAGACTTTCGGAGAAGATCATGGCTTCATCAGTGGTATCACCCACCATGTAAGCTTTAAGCCACGCCGGAGGTGAAGCAATAGTGTTGAAGGAAGGTCTTGATACGTGGAAAACACCGTCATCACATGGGTTCCCAGTGGCATTCAGGTTGCCTTCCACTGGAATTGTCGCTGCTGCAACGACATCTTGAGGGACATTTCGGAGATGATCGAGCGCTGTGGGCGAGTCTGGGTTGATGTTTAAATACCTTAGAAGAGCACGATAGTGTCTCTCGTGGTGATCTAATGACCAGGTAGGGATGGTATTCAAGTGGCCAGACATAGCTATGGCTCGATGGAAAGGCGCAGGATCTTTGGCGGCGATTTGGTGGGAAACGCTCATCCCGCCAGCAGATTCGCCGTATATGGTAACGTTGTCAGGATCGCCTCCAAAGGAGCCGATGTAGCGATTCACCCATCGAAGAGCAACCTGCTGATCATAAAGGCCGAAGTTCCCTACGCCTTCAAGACCGTCGCGCTTGAGATCCTGCTTGATCGCGGCCGAAGCGAGAAAACCTCCCAAGCCAACGCGATAATTGAAGTTGACCGCAACGATGGGTGTGTTGCGAGTTGCCGCGTGAGTCGTGAAGTTGACACTGTCGAAAACACCTTTGTTGGCGCCTCCAAAGAGAAATGAGCCACCGTGGATATAAACCATTACGGGTAACTTTGCATCAGATGTCAGTGATGGCGTGGTGATATTCATGACAAGGCAGTTGAGTTCATCTTCAATCGGCTCTTCGAAGTGCGGAGCAATATCAACGGGCACGAGAATATCCTCGGGCCCGTTGTACTCTGGTGGATTTGGCGCACTACACCTATGAGCAAAATTTAGCATGTGTTCCGTACTTGAAGATCGTGGTAGAAGTACCCAAGCTTTGTCCCATCATGGAAGTCGTTTGGCCAAGATTCTCTGAGCCGTGATCGTGTCCAGCGTTTGGAGAGCGACGCGTAAGGAATACCATTGAATTGGTGAATATTGTGGGAGAAGCTAAGCCCTTCGACAACACCAAGACCATCGACTGGCAGCTTGGTTCGTCCGAGGGGTTCTCTGCTGGCAGGCATGATTGATCAATTGAGCAAAAATGACCAGATCTGTAGAGTATCTAAATGCCCGTATTTCTTGAGTACATGCTATCATGTCACTCTTGCAAAAGGTTATATAGACTTATCGGTACCTGCCCTTCGTACAGGCGATCACCTGAATGATTATCTCAGTAGAACAGCAGTGAGAGGGGCAATGCTGATCCCTGTATATCCCACTAAGTCGAATACGGCAGTCTTAGGAGCGCTCACGGCCCCGCATCCCACTCGTTTAGCGTGGAGATAACGACTCGCCCCGTGGACCTGGAGTTGTTAATTTTGTTCTTACGAAAGATGACAAGCCGATGAGGTCGAGACCCGGAAGTCCCAGATGGCACTGCCCGGGGGCCGAGAATCCCGTCTCGAGTCGGCAATACAACAGAAATCGTCAACTTGGAGGCACTGGCTTACCGGCAGACAGACACGGCATTCCTCGGGGGCCGAGAATTCCGTTTCGATCAGCCTTCTAGGCTAAATTTAACACGTCGATTTTGTGAAGTTGGCTCAGACGTAGTTTACAAAGGTAAAGCTAAATTGCGTTTAAAATGTCATCCGGTAATGGGTGAGATTGGTAGGATACTCTAAAACGTGGTATCTATTCTATACACTGTACGTATATATG
This sequence comes from Fusarium torreyae, assembly GCA_027945595.1. Classification (NCBI taxonomy): domain Eukaryota; kingdom Fungi; phylum Ascomycota; class Sordariomycetes; order Hypocreales; family Nectriaceae; genus Fusarium; species Fusarium torreyae. Next base: position 167,042 of record JAOQAZ010000032.1, on the reverse strand, counting down.
CTGGTTCAACAGAAAGTTGGTGATAATTGTGATAGAGAAATATTCTATAGGAGACTAGTTGGAGTTGCGCTTCCCAACATAACGTGATCCATCAAAGTCTCGGCAGGCTGCTCCGGTGTCCAAGACGAGACCCTCTCGTCACTGAGAAGGTAAGCCTTGGGAAAGCCCGGGACGTCCTTCTCTCCAAGTACCATCCTAGCGATAGCTTCACCACTCAGCCAACACTTATCCATTCCATGCCCGTTGAAGCCAGCAGCAATCCACTCTCCATTTCCATCCCGACCCGTGAGGCCCCGCGGGAGGTTACCCACAAGCGGCATTCCGTCTGCTGTAAACCCCATGATTCCTGACCACACCTCCAAGGCCTTCGCTGGACTAGCATCCTTCCAGATCTTAGGAGCTGCTGAGCTCAGACTTCTACGCGCTTCCTCTGCAACGGCGGAATCGTCACTTGTCAAAAGGGTGTCCAGTTTCTGAGATTCGCCACCGAGAAACATCACCCCCGTCTTCGCATTTTGCTGCGCGTAGTATAGACCTAGATTAATGTGCCCAGTGTCGGCATCATACGTACCATGGGAAACTTGGGACCATGACATCTTGTCGCCAACATTTGGGAAAGATGGCCCTAATTTCTGCGTGGACATGGTTCCTCGTAGTGGGTACAAACCTCCAACAAGGCCGGGAATCAGATGACCTGAATAACCATTTGTGCAGTGTATAACGTGCTTGGCACGTATAAGCCCTCGTGACGTATGAGTAGAATAAGGATGTTTCCCCGACACATTCTTTTCCACATCCACTGAGAGAACCGGCGTATTCGTCTCTAGAGAAAAACGGTCCGAGAAGTCCTTTGCCAACGATGCTAAAATCGCCGTGAGAAGTCTGTAGGGCCATAGTGCTGCGACTCCAGTCTGAGCTACGGCACCAGCAACATTGGTGAATTTGAATATCTGTAATAGACATGAGTGAGCTACACGAGTCTCCAAATGGTAGAGGTCGGTCTTACCCGAGCACTGTCTTCCTTGTTAAAAACTTTGTATTTCAGCTCGCCATCTGGTACAGCTTTGAGAAGCTGCCGAATATCATCTGCAGCCTGCTCAAAAGAACCTTGGTCTGTAAAAGCTGTGGCTGTCGTGAGCTCACGATATTCCACGGCTTCGCGATCCGCTGGATCAAGTTGAGAAACAAGCTCTTGAAGACGGCGGATATTTGCCTCGCTGAACCGCACCGTCTCAGTGGCGCGCTCAAGGCCTACACCCTTGACAAGAGTGGGAAACAGAGAGTCACTATCAGAGACAAGATGACCTCCGTTGCGTCCAGTTGCCCCACTTGTCGCTGTACGTGCCTCCAGCATGATAACCTTCAGATGAGTCGCATGTGTATGGTTCAAGAGACAATGCGCAGCGCCAATACCAGTGATACCAGAGCCGATAATTACTACATCGGCTTCCGAAGGTAGGGTGCTAGATCTGGCGTTCGAGACGGTTGGGTGCGGCGGAGTCTGCCAGGCTGGAACCGTCGGGATCGTACTTGGCAGCCCTGGTCGCACCGCCATGAGCTTCAGAGCGTCTTGCACAAATCCTATTTGCATTAGGCTGTTGAAAGAGCGACTAGGCAGATAGTACCCACCGGAGTTTGACATGGTGAAAGTATGGCTCGATATGGATAGCGGCGAAGCCTGGCTGTGGTCACACAACTCAATGTTCAAAATGGATGGGGCAGAACGTGATATCCAACGAGGACAGTCCACAGACAGTGACTATATACGGTTTTGGCGACGTTTCTCGCTAAACTCGTTGTTCTTTCGTATGAAATGGGAGCACCCGCAAATACTTACCGCCGTTCTGCAGCAAACAGGCCTTCCCCGCACATCGATCGGGTGGACATACTCTATCGGGTTTAGGCAATGCAGATGATCTCTCAATAGCAGTCTATCGAGAGCTGAGGTACCCGCGCATTCCGAAGCGATTAGCACGACGACCTGGAGCATGCTCACCAGCAGCCGAAATAGCTGCCGGTCGTAACTGCAGATCCAGAGTAGATCCTTTCACAAATCAAGCATGTTTATGGTTGAGGCGTACTGGTACTGATGGTGTTCTTAGCGCCTTGAGAAATTGTACCATCGGCGTGATGAAGCACTTGAAAGTATAGAAGCCAGATATGGTACCAAATCTCTCTACTATCTCGAGATAGCCAGTGTTCGACCTGATACTCAGGGAACGGGGGTAGGGGGTAAGTTGATGGACTGGGTAGTAAATCAAGTTGGAAACACATTGTGCTACCTAGAATGCACCAACTCCACGAACATTCCATTTTATGAGAAGTATGGCTTTAAGCTTGTGAAGGAAATCAAGCTGGAGGATAAGAAGGATTCAAACCACCAGCGCGTACTTTACTACATGGTCAGCGGCGAAACTCCCGAAGCTCTAGATGATCGAGGAACTTAGGCATTCGTCCGAGTTGGATAAATCAAAGTTGCTATTGGACTGAAGGAGATAGTAAGGAGCTTCGCGACAACGAAACAAGACTAAATCATCAAAATTTAATTCAGTTCAGATAAAGAGACTCGGAGTGAACAATTTGCAGGGACTGCGTCACGACGGAATAAGATAATGCCATGTAGAGAAGGCGCCACAGCAGCATTACTGCGCGAATATGCAATTTGCAATTATCCCATCACTTTCAGAGAAGTGTGGAGGCTCCACGAGATAGCTTGCATCTCACTTGGTCAAGTAAATTTTGCTTCCCGTATAGATGCGCGCAGGCATTAAGGATCACTGTTCTCTCGAACATTGCAGGGGAAGTGTTGTCTTCCACAGCGACAAAGATCAGTTGTGGGCCTCGCCTTTCACCATGATTGGGAGCAACATAAAACCTTTCAGTGAGATACCGTAGCTCTATTTAGGCGGTGCTTGCCGCCTCTAACCCAGCGTCTAGCGCCTAATCTATACTTTGTAGGATAGAGAGCCAACTGATACCTTCTCGGTTACCACCAGGTCTGCAGTATTCCTGCCAACACTAAAGTTATATGCCCCCTCATCAACCACCCATCCTCGCTTCTCTTCGCTCCAGTATGCAAAATCGCGAGCCTTCACAGGAATTTCCACAACTGCCGAGGCGCCTGGCTCCAAAGTCTGCTTCTTGAAACCAGCCAAAGTCTTTATGGGGTTCTCAGACCTTCTAGTGCTGTTGCCCACATAAACCTGTACTGCTATCGCTCCCTTCAGACTGCCAGTGTTAGAAACTTTGATGCGGACGGTCCATTGATCGGTAGAGGTTGCTTTGACGGCAAGGTCGGAGTAGTCGAAGTTTGTGTAGGACAGACCGAAGCCGAATGGGAAGTTGACCTTGTCTGCTGGAAGAGTATCGAAGTGTCGGTAACCAACGAACACACCCTCAGCATACTTGACGGTAAGCTGGCGACCGTGCCACTCTCCCGGGAAGTTGCCGTGGGCAGGGCAATCTTCCAACTTCTTTGGGAACGTACAGGTCAAGTGTCCCTCCGGGTTTTGTTTGCCGGTCAGGACATCAACAATGGAATTGCCTGCCTCTTGTCCGGGAAACCAAGTCTGCAATAAGCCCTTCACCTGATCTAGCCAAGGCATTGCAATAGCCACACCAGTTGAGTTCACCACTACTGTGTTGGAGTTGACAGCAGCGACGCCAGAAACGAGACGATCCTGACTACTATCCCTGGGGAGATTAAAGCCAGCTTGGTCTTGTCCCTCGGTTTCCCAAGAAGTTGTGTGTCCTGTGAAGATGAGTGCGTAGTCGGCTTCCTTGGCGAGGTTGACCGCCTCAGTGAGTACATCCTTGTCATGCTCGGTCGCCGAAATATGATCCAGCCGGACACCGACCTTGCCTTCGAGGATACCAAGGTCCTCACCCTCAATGGGGTTTGGTGGTGAGCTCTCAATGAGGATGTGATATTCCTTACCGGCTTCCAGGTCGTACTTGATAAGAGGAGCAGACACACCACCTAACAAGTAACCCATAGGATCGGAGCTGTTGTCTTTTTGTTCGTACAGAGCGTTTCCATTAATAGATGCTTTTGAGGGGCCGAGACCGGTAAGGGTGAAATAATAGGTAGCTGTCTCAGGAGAGGTGAATATGCCCTCGAGCTGGACTCTAGTGTTGACGACGTCCATGTTGTTATGAATATCCATCTCTGAGCCAGGGTGGCCATGAGTGACTCGGTAGGGCTCGGAATTTCCGACTTCATACATGCGCAAAGTGAAGCCTGAGTTACCTTCAACGTCCTTAGTGTGTTGTGTGATCAGAGGCAACTGGCGTAGGGTGTGTGCACCTTCAATCGTTAGCTCATATAATTGTAAGATACAGGAAGAAACATACCTTCAGCAAACATGAATTCAACGTCGTTATCCTCGAAAGCACTTTGAAGAGCATCCCATGGGGTGATCTTGTAGTGCGAGGCAACGGAGGCACTACCACCACCATGAGCAAGGCACTCCTTTGCGAGACCAAGGACGGCAATCTTCTTTCCTTTGGCCTTCTCTCTGTTCAAGGGTAACAATCCCTCTTCGTTCTTTAGTAACACGATGCCCTTGGCACCAGCTTCACGGATAAGCTGTTGATGCTCAGGCTTGTTGACAGCTCGTTCTTCTGGAATTTCTGGATCCCCAAAGCAACGCTGTCGCTTGAGAAATTGCAAAACATGTAGTGCCCTGTCATCAATGACTTCTTCAGATACCTGTCCTGATTTGACAGCTTCAAGAACAGTTTCAGTCTTCCTCCAGCGAGTAGGTCCAGGCATCTCGAGGTCTAGACCGGCTTTAAGTGACTCAGCGGTCGAGTTGACGCCACCCCAATCACTCATAACCAGTCCATCCCAGCCCCAGTCTCCTCGCAATACAGTTTGCAAAAGAAATGTTTGTGAGTCAGCATGGGTGCCATTTATCTTGTTGTAGGCTGTCATAAGAGCGCCGGGATTGGCCTCCTTAATGGCGATTTCGAAAGGCTTGAGATAAATCTCTCGAAGTGCCCGTTCACTGATAATCTCGTCCACACTCAAACGGAGCGTTTCCTGTTCATTAGCAGCGAAATGCTTGATGGTGGCTGAAACTCCTGTCGATTGGATGCCCTGGATGTTCTGGGAAGCGAGCTTGCCAGCTAGGTAGGGATCCTCAGAGAAGCTCTCAAAGTTTCGACCTCCAAGAGGGTGGCGATGAGCACAAACAGTTGGACCGAGTAAGCAGCGGGCACCTTTCGTCAGGGTCTCTTCTCCGAGAGCTACTCCAATGCGATGAGCAATATCAACATCGAAAGTCGAGGCGACATTGCAAGCAGCGGGAAAGCAGGCAGCAGTCACACTGCCTTGAAACTTGCCGCCTCGTGCTCCATTAGGACCATCAGATGTCTATGCTAGTCAGTATGTGCTTTCATCAAACAAACCTGAGAAACCCCAAGATCAGACCAAGACGAGCCTTACCTTGAGAGCGGGGACACCTTTCTCGGGAATAGCTACGGTCTCCCAGTAGTTTCGGCCAGCGAGCAAGGAAATCTAATCATCGTTAGCCATAGAAGCTGAAGCTGGGTCGAGATATCTATGCTACCTTTTCCTCAAGCGTCAACTTAGCCAAAAGGGCCTTCACATCGACGTTTGACATGATTGAAAGAGGAGAACAGGATTTGTATGGTAATCAAGCAAAGACACGGGAACGCACCGGAGGTTCCTACAGGGGTTTATAAGATTTTTGATACAGAGCACAACCGGCGCCTACGTAACCCACTGGAGCCTAAGTGCGGGCGCAAAGAGCAAGACAACAAGTGATGAGAATTGTCTATGCTGATGCTAACTATCATGCCATGTCCTGCGTGGCCAGCTGAAGCTGAAGCGGTTTGAACAACGTGATAGGACGATTCGGTGGACAAATGGATCCATGGTCTTGGCGACTCCTTCGACGCCGAACTGTTGCCGATGTTTAGCCAAAGAGGGCCGACTCTCCGCTGACCGTCGGCCTATCCTTGATCGAGCGCGGGATATCGATCCGTGTTGCCGTCTCTGATCTCCGCAGAGGATCGGGGGATAATCACCTATGAAGCCCGCACTATTCGTGGTTTATTCATAGCGTTAGCTAGATTAATCTTGTCCTGAAATGGTAGTTGCCTAAGACTGTGATTGGTCGCAACTCTATGAGGGAATGAACACCACGGTCCGTTAAATGCATGGTGACAACATCCCGTAGGCAGTAGTAATATCAAATGGACAGTTTTCATTTTACGCATAAAGCATCACAGGAGTTTATGGAGAACTTCTCACGGTAGAGGTCATGCTGTGGCGGGAAGAGGATACCTAGCACGGGGTAAACAGGTCGGGAGTAAATGGTTGAATTTAGCATCATTGTAGGACTCGATTGGTGAAGCGCGCGGTTTTAATGGCGACGGTACTGAATTGACTTATATTGGCTCCAACATCGAAAGCTGTAACGTTGATGTCATGGCTATCAACCTCGCCACAGGGTCGTTGCGACGATTGACAAGCCATCCGGAATATGTCGATCCCATGGCCTTTTCGCCCGATAACAAGTGGATGGCTATCATGGATAGTCGCGGCAGCAGTTGCAGGTATGCGAGGAATCCCGCCTCTAGTCGACATTGTTGGCGGCATTCTCCCTGCGACATCACGAAACAACGGTGTCCGTCGCTTCTTCGAGCCGTATGTGCTTGATCACTTTGGCGACCGCGGAAACTGGTATGGTCAGAAGATCAACGGGGACAATAAGGGCGTCCCTGGCAGCGGTGCTATCAACGACCCAGAGTGGAATGGTATGGCTGATCCGCGATGGTCTCCTGATAGCAGACAGCTTGTCTACTGGCAGACTCATACTGTGTCCCCAGCCTGCGGTGGCTCGAACCCTCTGCCTTGCTACAAGTCTAAAGAACAAGGTGGTCGGAACTACAGGATGTACATCGCCACCTTCACCAACCGTGATCCAACGGCTCGCGCTCCGGTCAAGGAACACTCCGATGTCATCCCATGGGGCACCCCCTACGTCCCTGGAAGCAACCCACCTGCCCAGTCAGATGTTTCCTCTGGTATCTATACTCTGAAGGGCAAGGCCTCTGGCTCTGCCAAGGTCAACATCACGATGGGGACTCTCCCAACCATTGGTACGGTTTCCGTTTCGTACAACAAGTATTCGGATGATGGAAAGAGCTATCTAGATGGTAGTGAGACTGTAACTAGATCAGTTTCACGATTAGTCAACTACTCCTTTGACTGGTACTCAGATATCAAGCAGTCTGGAGCTGTCAAGGGCACCAAGAAGACGAGCAAGGGTGGGTATCATGTCAGCGTCTCCGTGATGGAGAATGTTTTGACTTCAACCGGGTCTCTTGTCACAACACTTGATGAGGTTAAGTGGAGCAGCCCTGCTAGCGGTACTTAACCACATGCCCGCAAACGCGCAACAGAGGCTTCTGGTTTACTTTCTGGGCTTGTAGGGTGATAGCGATCCGCATAGCTGTTCGTTTTAATTTAGTATAAATACCTCATGTAATTCAACGCAAAAGGTTCCCTCTGTCAGTATTCATGGCCTGGTTTGTCTCTGTTCCTATGGGTTAGTGTATACGACATGCCCACGACCAACAGCTTGTAACCAACTAGCCAGTCGATAACATTACTACACGCTAACTACAAACTGATAAATCAAGTGAAAGGGCCTCTGCTCAAGAAACGTGGCGGCGTTCGATCCTTCAAAAATACCCGCAAGTCTGGGTAACGTGAAGAGAATCACGAAGGCTGGGCTTGAGCCAATGCGAGAAGTGTTAAGCGAGTTGGAGTCGAAACAAAACAGATCCCGGCCGATCTGAGGAGGTGGATCTACGCTGGCGATCCCACCTCTGGCCCTAGATCATATCAGTGCTCTAGATCTTAATTATCGCCCAAACCCTATCTTCTCGAATCTTGTTTATCATTGAGTGAATTAGTCTACAGGGTAGGAGTGTCATTTTCGCTCTCATTGAAACGAGCCGCTGTCCAGGACATGTAGGATAGAACCGACAACATGGAAGTCTAACATGCTGGATCAAGACTCGTATTAATCTTTTGATCGATAATTGTCCTTTTTTTTTTCTTGTTAATCTGAGGGATGCGGAAATTGGACCCATTGAAATGACGGGTGTGATCAATTGTTTCTACGTTCCAGTATATGCATGCGTTGTCGTTAGCTAATTTCTCATTCGTAACACGCAAATTCACAACGAACCAATTCTTTCCATGACAGCATAGTATTACTTCAACCAGGTTGGACCTAGACCCGGATAAACTCTGAATAGCTATCGCCTTTCGTGTTATGAGGGCGGGTTTTGCTCCAGTCGTGTCATGTGCGAAAGCTTCCTGATGTTGCAAATCCAACTTCATAGCTCACACTAAGAAACTAACTGAGCACATACGACCATACCTATCAGAGAACTCGGGATCCCGTCCGCTCTCCCATAGATAAGCTGATAAGGGGCGGATTAGTAGTTGGGTCGGTGACGACCAGCGAATCCCCGCTGTTGTATGTTTTCCATTTTTGCTGTATCTGGCTGCGTATTGGATATTACCATATTTCGTGTATATAACTATCGATCACAGTCTAGGGGTGGTGCACTTGTTGACGATGATCTCTCAATTGCATCAGAGCCATTTCCGGTAGTTTGCCGAGGATCATTCTGTGTGCGAACTTCTAGTCTGAGTCCGTTCCATACTCCCTTAGCTGCAAATCCACAACCCCTCCACTCTTCTCAAAAATCTCAGCCCAATAGTCTCGAGCTTCTTCCACTTCCGCCAGAGCAAGCCCATACAGCGTACGAAGCATCTTGCCAGATAACGAATCAATATTGCTGGATCGGTCAACCCATTCCGCACCCAACGTACACTCATTAACAACATCGAAGCTATGACCTGCCCAACGGCCAGCCCAAATGGGCCAGAACTTGTGGTCAAGAGGCCCATATGTCGGGTCTATCATTATGTCCCCTAAGCCTTCGTCTGTGACTCCCACGAATTCGTCGAGTTGTTCCCAAGACCAGGTTTTTAGGAATCGATCCCCTCTCCAGGTGATCAGCCATATCAGCAAGATATCCAATGTTAGCCAATGATTTCCAACGAAACAAACAGTGGCTTCGCCATCACTTGTCACGATACCCTCCATTCGAATATACTCCTTTTGCGTTAGGTTACGCAGACACCACTTGCTTCCACTTTCGATACTGAAGGATGGGAAAGAAGCCGCCATAGGCTCATGAAACATTTTCGGAATGCCGGCTGAGTGGATATGTTTCCAAAATTCCTCCAGATATTGGTCATCATACGGATCAGGTCTTTTCTCGCATTCCTTGATCATGTCATTGTGCCATTGTGTAGGTCGAAATCGTGATTTCCATCCATGTATGTTACTAGTATCGTGCTCCTCAGGCATTCCTTCGGGTATTGATTCAGGAAACATGCTGTATATAGACTGCGGAAGTTCTCTAAGCTTTGAAGCCACGCAAATCATTGGAGTACCGGCCCAAGAATATTCATTGCTCCATCGAAGAAAGCCACTCTGCGCCCAAATGATAGCATGGGCCCAGAGAGACTGGGAGCAGAGGCCTAGAGAGATAAAATCGCCAGGATCTAGGAGCGCAAATACCAGGCTGAGGAGCTCTGATGGCAGGCTCTCGAGCTGAGTACGACTTGACACCAGCTCCGCCGTCATCGGAAATGAATGCTGGCCACGCTCAAGTTTGGATCCGGTCTTGACATTCTCATTTGTGTTGCACAGTAACTTGAAGGCGTCGAAACTGAGGTAGAGAGTGCAAAAGTAGGACGGCTTCAGGTCCAAAAGGCTGTCGTTTTCAAGGCTTGGCAGCTTCATTTGCTGTTTCTTTTTTGGTGCAAGCAAAGTCCACCGTTCAGCCGGTAGGACGTATGGTCCGTCCGTATCGAAGGATGAAGCGTCTACGTCTTCGCCGCGTCTTCGCCTCATGGTTCAGTTGGAGGCAATCCTGAGCTGAGATATTTTTGTGTGACAGGTGGGGAAACTAGTCGTCGACGTAAGGCTACCCAGATCTCACATGCTCACGTCATAGGATCTGACGAATCACATCCATGGACCCATGCCAAGCTGTTAATGGTAATAGAAGCGGTTATGAAAAGACGTGTGTGCATGGAAAGTGACTTCACCATTGATAGCTTCGGAACTGTATAGATTTCTGTACCTGTATTAAACAGCCTGGCACTCAGACTCCAGCATTGTAATAATCGTCTTTGATTCAAGTATGGAAGGTGTTATTCTAGCTCTCAGCCTATCAGCTCCTCAACTGAAGAAGCGAATCTCAATGCTGAATGATAGTACATACCTAGGTTACTTCGCAAGTGGTAACTGCATGCTTATTGGCACAGTGGGGGGTATCTGGCTCCCGACAGCTTTAGGCTTGAGGGCCGATACCGAGGCGAGCCTCGCCTTCAACGTCCTGCACTCTCGATTCTTCGCACCAATATGTCTGCTATTTGCGGAAGCGATCTTCACCAGTACCACACTGAAAACGGTTCTCCTGGTCGACCTTACGTTCATGGCCATGAGGCTATAGGCTATAGGCTATAGGCTATAGGCTATACAAACCAAGCTGGTAATGTCGTTGAGTACTTTGAAGTTGGGAACTATGTAATGATTCCCGAAGTTATTGACAACAGGCGCTTTACATACAAACCGTATCACTATGCAACAGTGGAGCTAATGACCTTCGGTGGTGCTGTAAATGCACCAGGCCTTCTTCCTGATATGCAAAATACGCATTTAATTGGCGAGCGCATTGACTTGGTAAAAGACTCGACTGATGACTGTTACTCTAAATAAGCCGAATACGCGATAGTGCCACTCCCAGATCACTCTGTTTGAATACCTATTGATCTCGGATACCTGGGCAACCGCCTGGAGTGCTATATTTTGGATCGGGTTCATTCCAGGAGATACAGTTGCCGTCTTTGGTGCTGGACGAGTCGGTCAACTGGCAGCCTACTCCGCTTTCCGGCGAGGCGCCTCTAGTCTACTCAGTAGACCACGCATATGAGTGCCTGGACCCTTCAGCTCCAATTGGTATTATCCCTGTTGACTCCAAAGAATCGGATGCTGTTGTCCAGATCCTCGGGTGCGGAGCCAGGTGGCGTAAGAAAAGCCAATGATGCTGTTGGATTTGAGGCCGATAATACCTAAGGCGAAGTAGACTCCAAGATTATCCTCTGTAATTTGGCCGAAGTTATGGGTTAGCGGGGTGATATTGGAGTCGTTAGTGTCTACAATAACGCCACCGACCCCGACTATGGCACCGTGTACAACGAGGTACTAACAACGGAGACATTGCGCTGCCGCTTAAGGTAACCTCTGAGCTAGTACCTTTGGTTAACTCTGGCATAGCCAAGCCAGCCTTCATTGTGTGCTCGATCATCAACATCTAGGACGCTCCCGAGTACCACTGCAGATTTAATAGTCGTCAGGAAACCAAGGTTGTGATCAAGTTCTAGACCAGAGGGTTTTGTGATGAAGAAGTCCTACACAGATTTTGTGACAGTTCGATTCTCATCTGAAAACATGACAAAGAAGATGTCTGGGCTTATCTTTGGGTCTGTTCTGTCATCATTTCCATACATACTATTTCCAATTTTGCAGGTTTGCTCATATGATCTAGATAGATAAAGCATACCCATGTCACGTATCACAACCTGAGCAATGAACTCAGCCGCGATGTCTTTTGGATCGTGAACGCACGACTCAACTGAAATTATACCAAGAATATTAAATATGAGTGAACGCCCAACTGATTTAATAAACATAAAAACAATTGATAGTAGTCTGAATAGGTAGAATGGACGGATGAACTATTCTCGTAGAGACCTTGGAGCTGTGGGATCTATCTACGACCCAATTTCTTGGACCAGGGCTTATGAGCCCAAGTGTCGTGTACTAGTTTCTGAAACTTCATCGGCGTGAACCCTGGTATTGTTTATTGAGGCGATGACCAGGAATCTTAGTTTGCCTAATTGCCGCCATAAGACTCACCCCAAGGACAAGATTCCCGACATCGGGCTCTTTATTAGCCCAACTAGCCTCCCACTGTTCATAAACCTCATCTAAGGGCTCGTACTCGACCTCCAATTTTTTGCCTTAGCATACACTTAACATGGGTGTCGGGAATAGGCTATCTTACCTTCAGCTACTTATAAAAAGGCACTTTATGTATTATTATTTAGTGTTACAAGTAGGTAGGTAGACTTATAAATCTACCCCTCGAATGAACGCTTGAATTTTTTCCTTTTGAATTTTTTTCTTAGCCTAGCTATATATCTAATGTCTTCTAAGGAATGTATTTTCTGTTAGGCGCCCTATTACTTCGAATAGAACAGGGGCGGCGCTTTCTCGGCGATACATCAGATGTGTAGCTGTTTCGGGAGGTAAGGGGGTATTCCCTTAGGGAGCACAGGCCTCGCCATACCATCGTTGTGAGTCTCGTTGGACTAACGAACATGTCGGACATCTGTGAACCAGTTCAATTACTGTATCTGATTTCGTGAAGCACCAAGATAGGTCAAGCAAGAGTATATGTCACTATGTTGCCTTTCGCTCAACTCTTGGCACTTCCGCCATGTGACTCAAAGATCGTCAAATAAGTTTTTGAGAAATTCCAACCTCTTCTGTTGATACCCCATAGTGTTCATAATAAATAAGTTTCAAATGGCATACAAAACTGGTGATAATACACAAGGGAGATGGCGGTGGTCAGGTGGTATGAATAAAGTTTCAAGGGTCCTGGAGCAAAAGTGCGGCCGTGTTTTATTTGCCGTGTCTTACTTGCCGTGTTTGAGTTCCCGTGTCTTAGGGGTAAACTATTAGTATCAAAATCCATTCAATGTTCATGCAACCCATCTTGCTGTCCGTCAGACGTAAAGACACGATGATTAATCATGATATGAGTATTAAAGAGCTTGATGGTTCCGCCCATCGAAGTAGTCAACATCTTGCACTCATATCCAACCCAGAACATCAAGAATATTCACTTCGGACATCTTTCTCGGAAAATTGAATCAGCGCCCAAGAGCATCATGAAGTTCCTTCTCTTTCTTACAACAATGACAGTCATGGGAGTGGCAAGCCCAGCAGATGACCACGCTCTCTACGTAAGCATGGTCTCCTTCTTTTCCCTACATACAGATCTGACATTCTTGAAAACAGCGCCGTTGCGGCACCGACGGTGCGCCCTGCAAGTATGTTGGTGATGGAATTTGTTGCGAGGATCAAGGTTTTCGGTGTCAATTCAAAGGGAACGGGAACTTCGAACGAGTATGCCGCATCCCAAGCGGAAAAAAGGGCTATGGTGACTCCTGTACTAGGGGTGATGATTGTTGCTACAGTTATGAATGTTATGAGAAGAACGATGGTAGGGGTAAAAGATGCCTCTAGACCTTTATAAGAAGTGTCTTAAGCATTCAGGAGCCCATTTGTCGCTGTACACTCATACAGGTGACTGACATTGAGGTCTTTCGGCGTGTATGATTGGACACCATTCGAGGCTAGCCACTATGATGAGTTAGAGGCAGAGAAATAAGACTAAGGTGGCTGAATTTGATATGTGGCGTGTACTGGAGTGAGCGAGACGACTCGATGGCTGTAGTTTACCCGTTGGGTCGAGCTCTTCCGTAATAAATCGCTTTGAATTACTACTGCTATAGCAAATCAACTAGCCTTAAAGTAAAGTAGGAAGCATTTACTTACTTTATAATAAGAATCCCTTATATAAAGCTTTGCGAAGATTAAAGCCTAATTATAAATTATCTCATATGAGCTAGACTAGATATTTAATAGTATAAAAGCTATATTTGATTATAATTGAATTATAGTTATAAAAACTTGTTTTAAAATAAGCGCAATAGCTATGTGACGTCTATTACTACATCCCAAGTTTGTAGTGCGTGGATGAGAAATCCGAGACGATCTTCAAGGAAAGTCAAGCATTCACTACGAGGTGCAGAAGGAAGCTGCCAGGAAGATATGTGGAGATACCAATGTACAGACGGCCGTAAAGTAGAGCCTCTTAAATTGTGCTTATGCGTGAAAACCAAGATTCTAGTCTGTGATTGGCCAAAACACGACCCCACATGCCTGATGGCAAAAACGGAATTGTTAAGGTCAAAAATTACGCAAATTATTAGGAACATCAATCTCTCCTTCAAAAAAGTGCCTGTGTTCTCGACATTCTCATCCCAGGCCCGTGCAAAAGAAAGGGATGTGATACCTGAAAAAGTTTGATGCAAGTCGGAAAGCAGCTCTCTGGCCTTTTGGAACGAAAAGCTTACCATTTTGTCGTAAACAGATCCGCTCGTTCTATCACTCTCGCTAGCCGCTGGCCTTCCGGCTGCAGCACCCTATGTCTTGGCTTTTACCTTGAAAAGCTGGCATATAAGTTGCTTCTCAGGATGGAAGAGACTGAGTGCTTGTATTCGATGAAGGAGACAGCCGATGGGCATGGTCTATTTGCTAAAGATGCAATCAAAGCCGGCGTCCGCATTATCAGGGAGAGATCTATCATCTCAGTCCCTCGGAAAGAAACTCAGTCGAAACCTGAATACTTGTGTGTGACTGCCCAAATCTCACGATTAACCTCTGAAGATCGGCGTCGTCTCATGGAATTATATCACAACCCGAAAAAGCTGCGTGAGTTTTTGTTTCTTCAAGGCCAGCCTTGTCCCGGTACAGACCTTGATTCTGGTCTTGTCCTGGCCAAGTTCTATACCAACGCTGCGAGTATAGCATCACAGACTCACGAATGTGGTCTATTTGCCACTTTCTGTCGCATGAACCATTCCTGCACGCCTAACACATGCTGGATCTACGACGAGCCAACGGGCATGATGGAAGTGTATACAGCTAGAAGCATTGACAAGGATGAAGAAATAACCAACTCATATATCGAGGTTGCATGTTCGCATCAAACTAGGGCTAAGGAGCTGTCAAACTGGGGGTTTACTTGCAACTGTCCTGCATGTACGGGGCCCGACGCCGCCAAACATGATGAGCGAAGACGCAGGATAGTTCAGATCAAGGAACTGCTCGAGATCTACCAAGATGCTGGAAAATATGGAGAGACGCCTAAGTTTGCTGAAGTCCCCAAAACAGACTTAGAAGCATTGAGACTTAGCGAAGAGAGCATCACACTGCTCCAAGAAGAGGAACTGGTTGAGCAATTGGGTGTCATATATGGATGGTGCGCTAAATTCGCTCATCGGGCCGGACTTTCTGAGCTGGCTGATACTTATGAGGAGAAAGAATTCGAAATTTTGGTTATAACCACAGGGGAATATGTGGATTAACTTACGAGAGCAGTTCAGCTTACGCCCACCCAAACCATAAGCACTGAACAAACCAGTCAGAAAGTCACGTTCTATCACGATTATGATTATACAAGAGCGTTGCCATAGACGTATTAACATCATTACAAACTAGTAAAGACACGTAGTACTGAAGCTCAAGCTATAAATCAAGAGACACAATTACAGAACTGACAACTTAGCGAGTGACTGGAGGATAACGCAACGGGCCCTGCAAACTGCTAATCTCCGAGATGCGCAATGATTAATCAGCCATCCTTGCTTAATCGTTTACTGAACGGACCGGTCATGGCGGAATGCCCAGTCTTTGGCTTTGGAAGCTCAGGAAGCAACGCCTGCAACCATCCCACGATCTGAGGCGCTTCCACAGAGATTCTGCATATTCATGTCAGTCATAATTCACACGCTCAACAACGTTGAAGGATTATCAAGTAATAGAGTGCGGAAGGCCCTTACTTACAACCTGTAGTGGTCGATTCAATCTTGGTACGCGACTTCGACTTGGAGGAGCTGTGCGACCCAGAGATGGCGAATGGGCCGTACCCGACGGCTAGATTAGCCGAGCTAGAAGAGACAGAGACGGAGCTCTCAGGCTTAGTATTATGTCCAGAGAACTATTTCCTCTATCAGTACCACTCTTACAAGAGACTCATCAATGTGTCTCGACCAAGGAAGATGACTCACGCTAATTTCAATGTCGGAAGCGATGACGAACGCAGTGAGGTACGAGGAAAATGGCTGGTACGGGCCTTCAAGTCTGTTGTCGTTGTTGAAGGCATCTCACCATGTTGTACGTAGATCCCTCTTAGGTAAACCGGCGGCATCGCCATTCCATTTTTCGAAACCAGCCCATGGCATGGATTGTCCGTCCGTCTTTCACGGTGAGAATTGAACAGGTAGATGTTTAGTCGTCAAATTCAGCACACTTTGGCACATACTGTAAATAGGATACAATCGTAGACAAGAGTTGCAGTTATACTATGAGCGATCGACATCACGGTATGGGTGGTCATGGAACAACATTGAGAGGGTGTTGATACGAAGATGGGATATGAACTTAGTCAGCTACTGTGTCCACCGGGGACAAACACATGATAAGGACTAGTCATTATTCGTGTATGATCCGAGTCCAACATACTCTCCAAAATGTTTCACCATCTGTTGGGGTGTGTGTTGACAGGACAGCGTGAGGATTGCCCGGCCAAATGAAATAATGCAAGTTTTTATCGACAATCATTATTGTTTTCTTCTCAAAGTAGCCGAAAAGAAACAATGTCTACCCAGCTCGGCTCTCTTACCTGATTCAAGCCTTCCGTAGATAGTGTAAATCTATCCTCTTTAAATGCTACTTCCCTTCCCCTTTGTTTACCCACAGTTTGTTGATAAGCGTAGGAGCTCACCCATGATTACCACGTTTACCCTATACTTGTGACTGTGTTTGAGTTCCTGATTCGGATAGGTGTGCGATGGAGGGTAAGATGACGTAGTCAAGAAAATGGGGGATGAAATATGGGAGAGTCCTACCAATCAAGTCTAGGGAGACGGCCTACAGTCTCAAGCTCGGGAATAACAACGGTCCGTGTCTGACCGTGATCGACATGGCATGAGACCATCATCATCATCATCCATCTTCTTGGTTGATGATATCACAAAGAACTCCACAGGAGTCCGTAGAGTCAAGGAAATATTGTCGCATTGAGGGATATTCCCACAGTGAACACATTCGATTCGAAATGCCGCAAGCTGATGCCAAGAACGGCCAGCAGCTGGCGATACGACTTGACCGCGCCGATCACGCATACGCGCCTGGCGAAACATTGACCGGCCATGTCTGTCGAAAAAGCGATATTGTCACCCCTAAAGCAACGCTTTGCATCTCTTTGCATGCAAGAAGCAAGTCAAGAATGGTAGTCAGACACGGACATCTCACTTCCACGCATCGAGGGCGCTTTGATCTGGTCAAATCGGGCGACTACTCGAAGACTATCTTTGAAGGGCCTCTCCATATTACAGTCAACGACAATGAGCAGCTCTGGCCTTTTACAATTGATCTTCCAACACATGTTGATTTGTCGATATTAAGATCAATATCAGATCAAAGGCAGAGCTACCTGTCCACAAACGCAACAGATGTCTCGGATTATCGCCTTCCGCCAACCTTTTTGATAGAGCGCTACGAATACATGTCCGGAATGTCTGCATTTGTTGAATACTATCTACAAGCAGAGTTGAAAACCTCATCGCGTGGCTCTACAATAACCATGGAAGCGATATTTCCTTTCAGGATGCTCTATCTCAATTCAGAGTCTTTGGTAAATCGACCATCATTACAATTGACACAACGTCCCATTCGCGTCCAATCAGACCCCTCCTTGGAGTTTGACATTCAGGTTCAGGTACCAACGGTTTTGCAAATTGACCATCCTGACCCAGTGCCGTTGACTGTTTTGGCCGTTTCATCCCCAACTAACTATCTCCAATGTATTTCTCAAAAGATCTGCATAACTCGCGTATTCCTGAACATTATTGCTAGGACAGAGATTAAGTGCCCTACAAGAAAGACTGTTCGTCAAACCGACAACCAGACAAGGATAAGCCTACATGCCGAAGACGCATATCGCGAATATGGCGACGAATTGTATATCCCATGGAAGACGTTGAATACAGGAGAACAGGCGTCTCAGGAAACTTTTCAGCCGTCTGATGTGGTATCACAAGAGTCTTTGGACATCGGAAAGAGAATAGGCATACATGTTGAGCGAAGCCAGGATTTGTATGCGACGTTTACGACCTTCAACATTCAGCATACTCATCACCTGAAATGGGAGATGACAGTACAAATTGAAGGAAACAGTTTCCAGCTTTCTGGGGAGGATCCAGTCAAGATCCTGAGCCGTCCTGAGCTAGAACGCAATACAGAGTGGATACGGCCACCACCAGAGGACCAACTACCTGATTTTGCAGACTACCAAGAAGAGTTAGCAGAGCTACATACAAGACGCGGAAGCCATCGGACGGAAGATATGACAGGCGGGGTTGGTGGGCTCTCGCGTCTTTGGGTTTTGTGAATTGAGTGGTTTCTACTCTCTCGAATGTACTAATGTGGTTTTCTTGAGCCGGCAAGGTATTGAGAAAGAGCTACAATCTTCAGCGTAGGGAATGCAGTTGTTGGCATTTATTGTTTTTCATCGCTCTTAGCACCAATCGTTTACAATATCAGAGATTATCCTGGCTCTTATACCTTGATCCATGTCATTGTCATAGCTCAAGGCTGAACGGAAGGCAGAGGCCTCGAGTCAACCCTGTCCTAAGCAAGAGTGGAAACTTCGGCAACAACCGGTAGGCTTCTTCCCAGGTCCGAGCTCGGAGATTGGCCCGGAACAGGCCCAGCCTGCCAGGTTGCCAGCGGCGTCCTAATGGTCGTCCGTACAACATATCACCGCAATAAGCCGCACACTAAACCCCGGGTTCGGGGTTTTGGGCCACGGAGATTCCGCGGATTAACTAACCACCGGTCGCAAATCAAGTTAGATAAATTGATCTTATCAGATCATCTTGCATTCCACTCTTTTTTCTTGACCTGTGAGTTGCCGAGCCTTGCATGTCGCTACCACTCTACTACGCACTCCAAACCCAGAAAAGATGAGTTTTCAAAAGATTGGCTTATATCTAGACTTTGTCAAGATAATTTTTGAATACTTGGCCCGCTTGACACTGCAAAAAGGGCAGTCAATCATTCACAGGTACACATACCGAGCATCACCAGACTCGCGCAACGTGATCGTCGTCGGGGGCTCATTTGCAGGAACACTCGTTGTCCAACGTCTCGCCAACACTCTCCCTTCAGGTTATCGCGTCATACTAATCGAGAAGCATTCCCACTTCAACTATGCCTTCGGCTTCCCTCGCAATGCCGTTTTGTCTGGAAGAGAACACCATGCTTTCATTCCCTACGACAACATCGTTGCAGGTGCGCCTGAGGGCATCTTCCAGCAGATCTCTGATGAAGCTATTGGTCTGACCAATGCGCATGTGAACACCTTAAGTGGCGCTTCCGTACCTTATGAGTACCTTGTCATCGCAACAGGCGCTGCACAGCCGCCCCCAGCGCGATTATTTGCCCGTAACAAGCTCGACGGCATTGGAGAGCTACATGGGTTCCAGCAACGCATAACCAAGGCCGACCGGATTGCAGTTGTCGGAGGGGGAGCTGTCGGCGTTGAGTTGGCTACGGAAATCAAGGAGAAGTACCCGGAGAAAAAGGTCACTCTCATTCATTCCAGAAATCAGCTCTTGCCCAGATTCGGTGCAAAACTGCACGATTACGTCTTATCTGCGCTCCAAAACCAGGACATCGAAGTTCTTATGGGTGAGAAGCCTGCTTACCCGAGCGATGCTGGACAAACTGTGCGGGAGACAACTCTCACTCTTTCAAATGGTGAAGAAAGGACTTGGGATCTGGTGGTATGTAACTTCTTTCAGTTTTGGAGAAAGAAAACCGTCAAATTGACAGTCTTCTGTAGATCCCTTGCACAGGTCTTCGCCCGCGATCAGATCTACTGGCAGAGCACTCACCAAAGAGCATAACTTCAAGCGGGGAGATTGCCGTTAAGCCAACTCTACAAGTCAACAACTTAGCATCGCCCCAACAAAATATCTTTGCCATTGGCGATGTTGCTCAGTCGGGTGGTGCCAAGCAAGCTCGCGCTGCGATGATGCAAGCTGAGGTTGTAGTTCAAAACATTCTTCGACTTATCAAAGGCAAACCGGCAGAGAACGAGTACGAGCCTAAGTGGTTCGAAGGAGCACTAAACTTGACTTTGGGAAAGGTGAGTGGGCCCGTGGTCTACTATATTTAAAATGCCTCTAACGGATCCTTAGCATTCTGGTGTAATGTACATGCAGAAAGGAGACTTCGAATGGTTGAAAGAAACAAAAGGAATGGACGTGGATGTCAATGTTGGACAAATGAGGTGGCAACTCCATGCGAAAGCTGACTCCTGATTGACATAGTCTTCGGATGACCACGAGATGGAGAAATTTTGAAGAGATAAGAGTCTTAACCATAGAGTGTTATTCACTAGATAGCGCCGCGCTGTAGGCTTTGGTGGTTCCAGGTCACGAGCTGGTAGCTGCTGGTGGTTGGCGACAAGAATTTAACTCTAAGTGCAATAATACTCATATTGTAATTAGATTGAGACAGAGACTAATTATAGACAGAATGGAAATACAGGCTCAGATATCTTGTAACTCACACCACATAAGCGGCTTGTAAGCCTGTGACTGAGTCGGATTGGGAAGGGTTGTGACTTGCAGTCAGCCGAACTATTCTTCAATTTTATCGTTGTGTTATGGTCCTCCATATTGGCTGAAATGGGCCTAAGTAGGCATGTAATGACTCAGTGAGTGATCTTTTGATGACGCCAGCATTTGTTATACAGGAGGGGTGCGTTGAGAAGCCTCCGCCCCACGGTATCAGCAACAAACAAGAAAGAAGACTCTCTGATGGGGGACACCTCATAGCATTGGTAATTCTTCGATAACCCTCAATTATACTAAATTAATGTCTGGAAGTAAACGATACTCAGTCACGCGGCAAGATCGAGTAAATGAAGTGTCCAATCAAGCGGGTTTCGCAGGAACGTCTCAAGGACACGTGATTACTAACAATATCTCTAAAGGCGTAAGTGTTGCAATGCTGCGTGACTCATTCAACGCCATTGCACCCTCCTTGTCTACAACCTCAAAGCTTCACTTGCCCACTTAGAAAAATAAGTAACTCTGCCGATTGTGCTACGAGAATTATGAACTGATCTTCTGAATCAAAATGTCAACATTGCCCGATACTCGAACTCTGATGGGGCCTGTGAGTTATGTCCCGTAATCCTTATCGCCCCCGCAGTACTCACGTCGTTTATAGATCTTGACTCACCTCACAAAGACGAGTGATGACACTCGCCCTGTTGTGGTGATGACATGTGGCATTGCTGGTAAGCGATCGTCACCTGGGCTCTATACCGACCAATCGACCGTCTGAAATGCCTTTTCACTAACAGCGTTCTGTGCAGGTGCAGGAAAGTCAACTCTCGCTAAAGCCATCGTCTCTCAACTTCCAAATTTCACAAGACTCTCCAACGACCAACTTATCTATGAGTCTCATGGACTCTATAAGATTGACTATCCTGCAGACAAATACTTTGTTTACCAGGATGAAGCAAGCAGGCAACTCATCGCAAAGCTTGAAAGCTTACTGAAGGAGAAAGAACGCGGCATAGTGCTAGACCTGTCTTTCTACAATAAAGAGTATCGTGACGAGTATAAAGAAATCGTGGAACGGCACGGTGGTCGATGGGTCTTGATCTATCTGGCTGCCGATCGAGACCTTCTTTGGGAACGTATCACGCAGCGAATGCATAAAAGGAACGCACTGGATCCAGATGACCCAGCCAGGGATGGAGATTCGTCTTTTGATATTGATGAAACAACCTTTGATATGTATTGGGATGGATTTGAGCCACCTGAAGGAGAGGGAGAGATTGTCATCAAGGTTCAGAGATAGCTGATCCCAACAGCTGTGAAGTCTCGGCGATCCTCTTAAGTTTGATAATACATGAATTTCTTACTATCAGTCCAGCAGTAGCAAAATAGTAATGGGGAGACGTATCGTTGAGGACATCAAAGTTTCCACCAAGTGCATCCATCTTCTCCAGGCATACTCGAGAAAGGTTTCCTTATGACAGATGTGATGCAACTTGGTATCTCCGAGGCCTATTGTGAGAGCACATAAACGCTTGGAGTGTGACTCAACGTCAAGTTTTTTGAGTGGTCCTACTATGTAGCAAGCTGGGTAGTTTAAATTACTTAAACGAAAGCACTGATTGATTTGATTCTAAACTGCAAATTTGCTTAGCCTGACATGGTAACACTACTACGGTCTTGCCTGAATCTCGAATAGCTGTGGCAGCAACTCAGACAGCATATCTGGTAGCTTCTGCCATCTAATTCCTAAGGCCTTCTCAGTCTCACTAGCATCAACACCAAAATGAGTAGAAGCCTCTCGTAGCCCAGGGTGCCCTCGTGGAATAACAGCTCTATGTTTCCCTGCTACGTCTCGAGCAACGTCGGCAATCTCTTGATTGCAATATACTCCTGCAGCTAGAAGATATCTTTCTCCACCAGCTTCGGGTATTTGAAGAGCTCTGAGGTGTGCGAGTGCAACGTCTTTAACGCTAACCCAGACTGGGCCTCGGGTGGCAGGTATAATGCCATCCTCTCCAGCTGACACAATGCCGTAGATGATTTGATTGGATGTGTTGAGCTGTTCTGGGTGGTCTGGAGCTGCGCCCTGTAGGAATGATCCAAATACCATGGCCGGATTGAGGCTCACAAGGTCGAAATGTGCTGATGGATTATCACCCATCCACTTCCATGCCACCCGTTCAGCTACAGCTTTACTGGCCCGATATGCCACGGCTGCAGCAGGTGCATTTACCCCGTCATCGTAGGTCAAAGGTGACCAATCTTTAGCAGTATAGACTTTTCCTGGCTGTGGCCCTTTTGAGGCGTCGTAGATACCAGCAAATGAGTTGGTGTGTACGATGCGTCTCACTCCGCCCAACTCTCTAGCTGCATTTAGAATGGCGGTCGAGCCTTTGACCGCAGGAATCATAAGATCTTTCTCCAAGTCACTTGTATCGTAGTGAAAAGGCGCAGCGAGATGCAAGATTGCCTCTGGTCGAATTGAAGCGAAGGCTGAGAGATATGCTTCGACAGAGGTAATGTCCTCTACCACTCTGACAGAGAGATTGGGATCTTTTCCATGGAGATCAAGAACTTGATCAACCTTTGACTGAGATCGAACTGTGCCCAGGACTCGATACCCTTCGGACAACAGAAGAGATATACAATGCTGGGCTATGAAGCCATTGGCACCCGTGACAGCGACCAGAGAGGGAGGCAGGATAGGTCTTGGGTGTGCTGAAGGCATTTTCTTCTATCGCTGTCAAGCTTCTGAGAGAAAGATGTTTGGTTGATACTGTCAAGCCCGAGTAGAAATACTAAAATTGCAAATCACTGGTGATGAGACCTGTAATACCCAGAAGATCAATGGATAAAAGGAAAATACAAAGGTACATCGAGCCACCGCTTCTTCCTATGCGAAACCCCCTATAACCTTTTCGTAATAGCACGATTTGATGCCGTCGGAAGCTATTTTAAGTTTGCGACGGCCGCAGCGGGGTCATTGACTCCCCATCAGCGCCTGTGCCTGGCCGACAATGGCTTCGGTCATTCCATGCTCTCCATTCGGGTATCAGTATTCCCTGTCTTCCGACATCCGATCAATATTTTAATTAAGGTTTCGGTAGTTAGTAGAATTGATACTGTTAGGTCTCTCCAATCCGACGGCACATGTGCCTCAGCTGATATGAGAATCAAGCTGGATTTTTAGCGTTCGAAGCATAGCCTCACCAAGTTCTGATCAAAGCGCCGTCGCCAGTTCACAGAGGGAATTCTTACGGTCTCTTACCTAAGACCATCGTGAGCGCAATGGATATCTTTGCGACGAAGTAATTACAGATTTGCTATCTTGGACAAGTGAAGGGGAAGGATGATGTTATCCCTTGATTAGAAGTTGGATAGAGGAATCTTTCTTCGACTTCCTGGGTCTCAAATCCAATCGGCAGAAAATAAAGAGTGCTAGTGAACACACCCGTAGTCATGGCACTATAGTCACTTAAAATATCCAGAGAACCCATTCAAGTAGCAAATTGAGTCAGAATGATCCTTCTCAAAACTATAAAGCGAAAGTCTCAACTACAATTGACTAAACACCAGCTATCGCCCTTTTCTTTAACACAGCCGAATTCTCATTCAGCCCCGCCCAGTCATGTGCGTCCAAACAAGCCTGTCGACTCAATAAGACAGCAACACTGGTTCTCTCCCTAAGCTCTGTCTCGTAGTCATCAACAGTTTCTTTGGGGCTCTTTCCCTGGCGATACATGGCTTCCAGAGCCTTGGCCAAACGATATGCGTCTAGAATCCCATGGTTCGCGGCTTCGCCCCGATACATGGTCATTGCGTGAGCAGCATCGCCAGCAAGAGTGATTCTGCCATTGTGATTATCCCAAGGAGGACACGGCCAGTCTTGGAGGACAATCTCAATTACTTCGGAACCCTCAGGGATGGCGTGTACAGCATCTCGTAGCACCGAATTAAATTCTGTTGCTCGTTGTTTCATGTATGCCAAGCGTTCCTTGTCTGTAGCTTTCACCTCATCATCAGGCGATGTCACCGGCCACGATATCATAACCTGGACACGATAATGTTCATTATCTGTTCCTGCGGTCCCGTTGACTTGTGGTGTCTCTAGCATGCTGAACCAAAAGAATGTCCCTGTCACGGGATGGCATCCTTGAAAGAGTAGAGGATCAATGTCTTTGAGTGGCTTTACTTGCTCTGGTGTGAGATCCAGAGCAGCTCCTGTAAATCGTATTGGTAGTCGAATATTCCGGTAAGAGTCTGGTAGCAAAAATTTCCGCGTGCTCGAGTTGCTGCCTTCAACTCCCACTATGAGGGACCCTTCAGCTTTACTCCCATCCTCGAATAACGCTATAACATCGTCGCCATTCTCTTGGATGGAGGCAAGGCGCTTATTCCACGATACTTGATCGCTCACACCTTTGAGTAAGACGTTTCGCAGCTTTTCGCGATTGACTCGTCGTCTATCTCCAGGCGGGATGAGAAACTTCGGTTCGAGTGTTTCAAGGTTGATGAAAACGAACTTGCCAAGTCCTTGGCGGTCGGCTTCTGGGTCAACTTGAACAGATTCGACGTCTTTGAAGGTGTCATCGGACAGGAGTTCTTTCAGGAATGGAAGAACCCAATGGAGGGTTATGGCCCAGCCCTGACCGCGAGAGCTGATGTGGTTGTCGCGCTCGTAGACTTGGAAAGGGATACCAAGCTTGCAAATGTCAGCACGCTTTACAAATACCAATATTCCAAAAGTCTTATTGTAGCGTGTGCAGTCAGAGCACCGAAAATGAGATTGCAAGAAAACTTTACCTTTTTGAGACCATGAGCAAGTACAAGGCCCACAACTCCAGCACCAATTATGAGAACCGGCTTGCGATCTTTAGACATTATGCTCCTCGGGCGGGGTTTAAGGTAAGAAGTGCTTGTCGTTTGAGTTGGTTGATAAAAGGCACAGAAGAGATGAGGCGATGGCCCTACTCTGTACTGAAGCAACGATGGGGATGGAGGGGTTTAAGCCCAGCATGATATTGAGGTGATTCTGTATCTTGAATGTGATGCAGGAACGACGGCGTCATACAGTTCTTGGTTGGTAACATTGTACTGTTATCTTTGCTACACATGATCTGGACACTAATTGCAAAAAGCAATGCCTTGATTGGTTAAAGCATCCCAGGACCGCGGTTCCGTGAGGGGTATCAAGCCAATTTCCGTCGGAAACTCAGCGTCATGCAGCCGTCGGAAAGCGTCGATCGCGCTAGGCTAACTTGAAGTGTCCGTTGTAGATAGCGGGGATCCGCGGCTACTTGGATTTATCGTGAGACCGAAAGAAATGCATGCTATACCTAAGCATGAGTGGGGAAGTCAAGCATTCATTGTTAAGATTAATTTCGTTGAAGAGTGAACTTATTTCTCCATTGATTGTCTCCATCACAAGTGCTCATATCCTCCTTCATACTCATCGTATCTCACGCCCGCTCTCGCTCCACCTGCTCTCACACCAAGAGATCATTTCCTCACCTTCATCTCGATCATCATGACACAAGACCAAAAGCATGAGGCTCTACAGCCTGTTCATCCATCAATGAAGGGCAAGCTTGACCCCGTTTTTGAAAAGCTCTACAACGACAACGTCGCCAATACCCCCCTCAAGCCCATTGACCTCTCTATCCTAAGGTCAAAATATTCGGTACTTTATTCTTACGGCACAGCCCCTGCGCCAGAGGTTGCCCGTGAATATGATACCCAGATCACCACATATGAAGGCATCACACTGGACGTGAGGGTTTATGAACCTGATACCACTGGCCCATGGCCTGTCCATATCGATTACCACGGAGGAGGCTGGGGCCTCGGTGATCTCGATACCGAGAGCCACATTTGCAAGCATATTTGCAACCTCGCTGGCGTGGCTGTTATTGACGTCGCGTATCGACTCGTTCCAGAGAATGCATTTCCGTGTGGCGTGACTGACAGCTTCGCCGCTCTCAAGTACATCCACGAGAAAGGTGCAGAGAGGTTCAGCATTGACCCAGAGAGAATCTCTATCGGTGGCGTTTCAGCTGGAGGTTTTATCAGTCTTGCTTTGGGACACATGGCCCGTGATGCAGGGATCCCTCTCAAGCTCATCGCTGTGGGAACCCCGGTGATTGATGATTTGAGCCAGTATTCATCTGCGTCAGATTCTCCTTTTGCTTCCATGCAAGAGAACCAACATGCACCTACACTCAACTGGGGGCGACTGGCATGGTTTGACAAGCTGAAATGGAGCTCCCTTGGTTCGACCTCTGAGCAAATCGCAGAGAAGCGTCAGCAGCTCCCTGACATGTTCTTCAACCTTTTCAAGGCTGATGACTTTACCAACCTTGCAAAAACAGTCATCTACACGGCAGGTGCAGATCCATTGAGAGATGAAGGCGAGGCGTATGGCATGAAGCTGATTGAGTATGGGAATGAAGTGACCATGAAGAGGTTTCCGGGAGTACCCCATCCGTTTATGCATATGGACAAGGATCTCTGGCAGGCAAGAGAGTTTATTTCACAAACAGCTGCTGCTATTCGCGTTGCGCTCCATGATCCTTAGTGGAGTAGACAGTGTATTCAGTTATTTCACTTGTAGATACTTCAGAATAGGGAATATGTTCATATCAACCTTCCAGACTCCACATGAGCTAAGGCTCCACAATATCCGGCCAGGCGACCCAACAAATTACTGGGACTATTCTAGACTTTAGGTAAGAGATAACAAGATCAATTACTGAGTTGAGACGGTTTCTGGAGATCATATTCTCGCCACGAACGTCACATCCTCTTCGCAAAGCCGAGCGAGAAAAAACTACATAATGTAGGGTAACGCAAACTATGCTATCGGGATTCAAATGTTCAAGACATAGACTTTGCGCTGAGCATACAGATCCGATAAGTGAAGACAGGCGATCCGAATTCCGAAAACACGGCGTACAAGACGTAGCTGTGATGGCTACTTCAGGTTTTCCTTGTATAATGCGAGAAGATATCGCTATAATTGATCGTATTGTCGTATATACAAATCCAGTGGCTATATCCCAAATCAAGAGGCTTGTTGCCTTATCTTTTCGCAAGTGGATGACGCGCCATGTGTTCCCCGGACCGCGATAGGGGGACCGTAGCCGACGGCGGTCTTTTCCCCGCATCTTGATAGCGCCTGATAGTGTATTGAATGAGATAAACTAGCTACTACTAGTTTAGCCCCAATGTTTTATCAAGATAACGAGGACCCGGTACGTAGTTCCGGCCAGCCCACCCACTTCTGATGCCCCAGCTTTTCCCACTCGTCTTGTGATAACTAGAGTCTCCTCATCGACAACAAGCAAGTATGGCGACGTGTAACCGAACAAGTGGTATCTGTCTTCGCTGCGCCGAGATCAAACAACGCTGTAAGGGAGGTGTTCCTTGCGACCGATGCGTCCGACTGAGTCTCCCATGCCGTCCCAAGAACTCTATGGGCTCCTTTTCCCAAGAGCCGAGCCTGAATGACGTCGACAGCTTTGCATTCGAGCAACCTAAAGCGAAAATACGGCGAGTGCAGACGGGCTGCTTAACATGTAAAAGAAGAAAAAAGAAGTGCGATGAAAGGTCAGTTCAACGTTTTAGTTCATCACCATGTTACGATCAGGCTCATCAAGATGGTAGAAAGCCTAATTGCGGCGACTGCAGGAGGCTTTGCTTAGAGTGCTCATGGCCTTCAGAGAGGACAGGGAGGCCGAGACTTGATAATTGGACCAGCAAGTCATGGCTAAATGCTGATCAAGTCCTTGACTTGTCATCAAGAAGATCACAAAGTCCACGCAACTCGATCGACTCAACCCAGTCAAATTTGGACCTGAGCATTGCCGATCTTCTGTGTCAAATATCAGCTGCAAATCCAACAGATGCTTTAGAGATCGATATAGCAGCCCCGGCCCAAGATCTCTCTTGGAGCTTGTCACCTGATTCGAATTGGCTCGACATACCTCTCGAGACACCCTCCGTCGCAACAAGCTCGCCCGAGAGTCTCTCGAATACAACACTCACCCTGTATACACCAAGCTTGATCCCAGATATGACTTCTCCCCATGACAAGGCTCTCTTCAACCACTACTCGACCATTGTCGCCTCCGTCCTATCAAAGCGTCCAAACACCTCCTCAAATCCTTATCTCAGTTATCTTATACCAATGGCCACCTCCAATCAACTCATTCTTCATTGTGTTCTAGCTTTGAGTGCCACTCATTGGCAAAAACTTCAACCACGCATGCAAGACCGGGCTTTATTCCACAAAAGCCAAGCAACACAGTCACTAGCACGTCTACTTCCACATGTGGATGAGAACTTGGTCGATATTGCTCTAGTATCATGTCTGCTACTCTGCATGTCGGAACTTTTTGATGGGACGTCAGCAGGATGGAAACTCCACCTTCAAGGGGCGAAGCGCCTTCTATCGACGCTCAAGCTCCAGCATGGTGGTAACTTGGCAGGTCATCTCAACTTCCTTGTCAAGCTGGCACGTTTCCTGGATAGTGCAGCAACTACAAGCACTTGTAAACCCCCCTTGATTGACGATGCAACTGTCGCTAAGACACCTGAAACAACCGAAGATGGCAGCAGTCAAGACGCGTCAGTGTATGGAATACCAAAGGAACTATTTCACATGGTTGATCGTGTCAACAACTTGGCTAGCAAACGAGGAACGAGGGTCGACGAGCGTTCGGAGGCTCTGTTCCGTCAGGAAGCAGACAAAGTACAAGGTCAACTGGATAACTGGACCTACGACTATGGAGGACTCGCCGGCGCTGTGGCCTCCCTTTCCCCGGAAAACGAAGACGTCCTCCACGCAACAATCGCATATGAATGGGCACTTCGACTCAGACTTCACCAAATTACAGAAGGCTATTCTCTTGGAGATAAGGTGACCGAATGCGTTAAACATATTCTTGATGCGGCACAAAAAATCCGCTACGGCAGTCCGCTGGAAAGCTGTTTGTTGTTTCCGCTTGTCATGGCTGGAGGTGCCTGTGATAGTCTTGAACATAGGATGATCGTTCAGGATAGACTGATGATTATGGAGCGGACTTGCGGCTTTGGGTACATTCACCAAAGCAGAGAGCTCGTTGAAACGGTTTGGAAGAGGAGAGAAACTGAGGCGATGGTTAATTGGGCCCGGATTCGGTATGAAGAGATGAGTGGCTTAGCCCTCTACTGATCATGTGTTGGTCGCCATATGCGTTGGCGGCTGATAAGCTTCATTGGTCAGATGAGATCCTTGATCAATCGTCAACGAAGTTGACAAAACCTCTACACGACGCAATACACATATTGTCATTATTGACACTGCGATCAACACTTCTGGCCCATCATATAGAACTCTTGAAATTAATCGCTAGCCATTGTAATGAAGTAGAAGGTTTCACTTGGAAATTATCACAAAAGCACTCCAATTAGACTATACGCTACCTCCCATCTGATTCATCCTAAGCTGCAGACACGTCCGACTCATTGACTAATCCAGCTATATGAGCATGCATGTCATAAGCGCACACTTCATCAATAGTCAACATGCCAGGCTTCGTGTTCTTACTCGACCAACCAATTCTCTCATTGAGGTTCTCCCTGGCACGCCTGCTAGCTTCTTGTAGTCTCGTTGCCCTAGGCTTTCGCTCGGCCTCGTAGAATTTGAGGCGCTCTTCGACGCTCAAACCTGAATACTTTTCAGAAAACAGGATACCCAATGCACCAGCATCTTCAATGGCCATACATGCCCCTTGGCTCTGGTCAGGCATCATGGGATGGGCAGCATCTCCTAGGAGAGTGCACCGGCCTTTGGTCCAGTAGGGATAAGGGTCGTGGTTGTAAAGTCGCCACATCTTGATATCTTCGGCGTTGAGGAAAAGCTTAATGAGTTTCGGATCCAATCCCGGAAATGTAGACACAAGGTTCTCTCCAGTCGTTGAGATGTTCCATCCGTCTTCTGTTTGATCATTCTTCTCTGCTGGGTAGAAACAGTAGCATGAAACAACATTATTGTCGCTGCATGCTGAGAGAACAATCTTGGTCTTAGAGTCCCCTCCCCAGAACTCAATAGCTTGGTTATTTAAAAATTCTTCCAAGCCCAACTGGCGGAGTTTATCCGCGTAAATGATACATCGGTAGCAGCAAGACGTGCTCGGCACAAACTGTGGGATTACGCCAAGTTGCTCACGCATCACGCTTCGGATGCCGTCAGCGCAGATGATAGCATCGTGTGTTGCTTCTGCGCCATTCTCGAATGTGATATAGCCAGTGTCAGGGTCCAGTCTGGATGCCTTGTGCCAGGTCTTTAATTCGGCTGATGGGCCCTTTCCATGTTTAGACAGGGCCACTTCTTTGAGATGATTGTGTAAGTCGATTCGGTGGAAGTTGTTGTAGTCTGTACCAAAGCGCTCGCGATAGTCACCCAGCGGGTATGTACCTTGGACTTCTCCATTCGAGTAGTCGTGACGGATGAGGTTTCGCAAAATGACAGGCTTAGCCGCGGGAATGTCAATGCCCCATTCCTCTAAGAAGCGCGAACCATTGGAGGCTACAGACAGAGACGCGCCGACCTCACCACCAAAGTCATAACGCTCGTATAGAGTGACATGGTGGCCGGCTCGACGGAGTGAGATGGCGGCTGAGAGCCCTCCAAGACCGGAGCCAATGATACCTATAGAAAGAGACGTTTCAGTACGCCCAGGCATGTTGGAGAGAGCAAAAATATGATAGGAGTAGGAGTGATGAGACGAGTGTGGTACTTTGATGCAAAGACAAGCAGACGGATGAGGATTTGAGAATGTCAGAGTGTGTATTCGGCTTTATCTTATTGACAATGTATCATTGTTGCGCACATATCTCCTAACGATATAATCGCCTGCCTAAAGTCTGACTATCGCACCAACCAAGAATCATCCCCTTCCTCATTGATGACTGAATATGGAATGTCGCATCCCTTGACCGCGCGGACCGCTATTGTCATAGCAAACTCAAACTCAAACTCATATTGGTGACCAATTTCTAAGCGACGGGCGGGGATGGCGATCAGCTGAACACTACTGTACTGGTACTAGCTCCACCGACCTCGATCCGACGGTTGCAGCTTATCATGGTCTAGCCCATTTGAGGTAAAGTTTGCCGTCGTATCGCCCAGACTCTTTTTTGGGCTGGACAACTTGGACTGACGTTGATTGAACTTAGCTCTCTCGAGACGATGTGTTATCGCTGCCAGTCATTCTGATGACCCGAAGTCACAAGGATGTTATTACGGCCTCAATTACTTAACTCCACTCGTGGTCTCCTCTAGAGACCATCTTGCTGCTTCAGCACAGGCCTGCCATCGTCTCCCGATTGCCTGCCAGATATCTCGCCACAATTTCACTGCCCTATCAATCGACGATAGAGAACCCTTTTCCAACCCCCTACACCTATATAAGCTCCCAGTTGTGGAGGTATGTCTCTGCAATCCTTCAATATCACTCACTTGAGATGTCTAACAACCCCTCGGCAGAGCGAATTGCGTTTCCAACAACAATCGAGCCCAATTACAATGGCTCCCAACGATATGGAAAAGACTGAAACCATGCGCCCCCCTTCCATCATCAAAGGCTCGGTTCAAGACATATCAGACGAAGCGTGCTTAAAAACTATCACTCGCAAAGTCGACTACCATCTTGTACCCCTCATGCTGGTCTGTTACTTTCTTCAGTTTCTCGACAAAGCTCTCATCAACTATGCCAATATTATGGGCCTTTCCACGTCGCTCAATTTCCAAGGCAACGACTTTTCGTGGATGGCCACGGCTTTCTTTATCGGTTTTGCTGTGGCTGAATTCCCTCAAGGATTTTTGATCCAGAAATTCCCTGTCAGCAAGGTTCTCGGCATTAATGTGGTGCTTTGGGGCACCGTTATCTGTTGCTCAGCTGCTGCCCAGAACTTTCCAGGCATAACAGCTGCACGCACCTTGCTCGGCATGTTCGAAGCTGTCATCTCCCCTTCTCTCATCATGATTACATCTCAATGGTACACCAGAAGACAAGCAACTCCAAGGACTGGCATCTGGTATTGCGGTCTTGGAATTGGTCAGACTGTTGGAGGACTCATCTCGTACGCCGCTCAGCATGGTAGCCTAACCAGCAGTTTTCAAGGTTGGCGTATCATGTTTGTGTCGGTTGGTGCCTTCAATGTGCTGGTAGGCATTCTCGTCACATTCTGGATGCCCTCTGGTATCAAAGATGCCAAGTTCCTTACAGACCACGAGCAGGTCGTGCTTCAAGAAGCTTTGAGTGCTGACCAGGGGGGTAATGGTGCCAAGGTTTTCCGTGCCGCTGGTATCTGGGAGGCTGTCAAGGATCTGCAAGTTTGGCTCCTCTTCCTCAACACTATACTCATTGTGATCCCATCCGGAATTATCACAACCTTCTCAGCCACTCTCATCCGAGGATTTGGGTATAGTCCCAAACAGGCAGCCTTGTTGAACATGCCCTCTGGTGTAGTGTCGGTGGCTGCCACGTTGCTCAGCACATTTGCCATTCTGTATGGTTTCCCGCGGTGGTTAGGCCTTTGCCTCCTCATGGTCCCCACACTTATTGGGGCAGGACTCATGTCCTTTTACTCGGATAGTCAAGCTGGCTCTCTCGTTGGGATTTACTTGATCAATTTTGACGTGGCGCCTCTCGCACTTATCTACGCCCTCGTTGGGGCTAATGTCCAGGGATACACCAAGAAGGTTACTACAAACGCTATTGTTGCAATCGGATTCTCTGTGGCCAACATCATCGGGCCTCAGACGTTCCGGGCACGGGATGCACCAGATTATATTCCAGCCAAGATCACTGTCTTTTGTGTTTGTGGTGGCTCTGTCGTTGTGAGCATCCTGACAAGAGTTCTCTATGGCGTACGAAACGGAAAGGGAAGAGTAGCGCAGGATAGTCATCAGCTAGGCGAGGCATCGGAGAGCCAGACACCAGAGACGTTGACTGACAGAAACAACCCGAACTTTTTCTACGTGTATTAGTATGGAGGAGCATAGTCATCTCATCCCCGAGTCAATCTGGGCATGCCCTTATGATTCAATTACTTTCATCAAACTTGATAAGCGGAAATGTGATTTAATTGCAGTTATGTCCATAAATATGAAAGTGAAAGTAAACCTCTGAGACCCTTGTTGAACACCTCATCGAGCTGCCCCAGCCCAACTCAGTTTCGACTATTGGCCGCTGAGCCTAAAGGTCATTGGCGAAAAACACAGGCTTCGCGGCATGGCGGTTGACTCGAAGGCTCAGCTGATCGGGTCGCGAGTAATGACCGACAATATCCAGGTTCTGCTTAGCCTTGTACTTCTCCTCCAGGTTTATGTCAGCATAGAGAATGCCCTCCTCATGCGGCTCCAACGGCTTCACAAGCTCCTGTCCAAAGGGTGAAAAGATCATACTGAAGCCACCACCAGAGCCCTTTGTGTAGGCGTAACCTTTGACGTTGGCTTTCTCTTTGTTCTCTTCAGTCATGATCTGACTAGACAGAATGACAAAGCAAGCACCTTCCATGGAGACCACGTGAGAGAAAGCTTTGCAACACTCGGGAGTGATGTGATAAGGCCACTCTGGAGTATGCTGTGGGAAGATAGATGGCCAGCTGGAGACATGGATGTCAACGTCCTGCGAATATTCATAGTAGCGCAAGAGTGTCTGAGTGTGTTCCCAACAGTTGAGGCCTGCGACCTTTCCGAACTTGGTGTCTACAACGTTCTCCAATGACTCGCCCTGTCCGTCGCCGTAGATGGCCCGCTCGACATGAGTGGGCTTGATCTTGCGGCGATGGAGGACGATGGTTCCGGTTTCATCAATGTAGGACTGGCAAGAGTTAATGGGTGACGAGATTGGGATGAGTTATGCAAGTTCCATTTACCTGGGCAATGTACAGGGTCCCCTTATACCTTTCACTGTATCCCAAGACACAGAAAACGCCTGCCTCTCGAACCGCAGCACGGATCTGATCCATTTCGGGGGATTCTTTGACCAGAGAATTCTTGAAGTACTCGTTTATGTACGGCGCATTGTCGGTCGGTGAGTTGGCCCAGATGCTCCTGCATATGAATGAGTTGATCTGCTTATGTTCAACGAGCGTGTAACTTACCAAGGGTAGCCAGGAATAAAGACTTCCGGGAAACCAATAACATTCGCTCCATTCTTTGCTGCATCTTGTATGAGAGCAATAGACTTGTCTACACCTCCCTGGAGGTCATTCCAGACAGGTTCGGCTTGAATTGCGGCAACTTTGATAGTCTTGGACATCTTGATGATCCGAAAAGACAAAGGCGAAACGTTGATGTGAATAGGAGAAGGGTGGTGAAAGCTTGGGCTAGCTGTTGAATGAATCTGAGAACGAAGAATTACCTGTTGTTGATTTGCGATTTCAGTGCATATTTATACATTTTGGACTGAGTCGTGCTCATATCTCCATACACTGTTGATCGACGTGAGGGGCTTATCCGGGTATCAAACTTCCAGACAATCCATCCAGCCGGGTATCTACTATCCGCACACCCCTCATCTACCCCAGACTATCATAAAGCTTATGCTTGACTGCCGTAATTATGTTGCATTAAGGGTCTGAGTCACGGGGCTATGAGCATATGATTAAGTTAACAAAAGTTAAGCGCGCACAAGTCATCAAGGTCTAGTCCCCTACTGTAAGGGTTTAGAGATAACAGCTTCTTCAACATCGCTACACGACTACTATCGACACAGCCCTATGATCTCAACCTGAAAGAGAGGGCCGACTTAATTCTGCTATCAGCCCTTATGTAAAAAAGTTGATTGAAGATTCTCCGAAACTCTGGTCATAAGCCCAGGAGTCAAATATTTCATCAACGGAATATGCCTGTTCAAGTATGTCATTCGATCCCTTTTCCGAAGAAACCAAAGTATCATCCAGCTCATATCGTTCGAATTGCCTTCGACTCTCATCGCTGATTTCCTGCGCCAGACCGTATGCCCATATGTCGATGTCCCACTCAGCAGCTAGAGATAGGATGGCGCGGATGGACCTGTTAGCCCAATTCCAATTGACATTCATCTCGTACAGAGATTTGATGCAGATGCATAAACATCTCATAGCCTCGGATCTCCCACTTTGTCCTGAGGACTTGATGTGTAGGAGATGTATGATTGCTGCTGTGAAGGCTGGATGCACGGCAGAGATTGGTATGCATTGCTGGAAAGAATCAGATGACTGACCACAGATTTTGGAACACAATGCACACTAACCATTGAAAAGTGATTTCTAAAAGTTTGTAAGATCTTAGAAATCTTGACTGCCGAGTCCTTACACGACTGCGAGTGAACGTCGTGTCCGTCAACATCATAGTCAATAGAGTTTTTGCCCGGGTTCAGAAGTTGGAAGAATGGGCGGTGCAGTAATAATATTGCATGGTGGTATTGTAAGCTGAGCAGATCCCGTATTAGCACGGAATAAAGCTGTTGTATAGCGAAGGGCTTACTGGAATTGATAGACATATGGCGGGGAACAATGGAGGCTAGAATTCGAGAGCTTAAGACTCTTTGGTAGCCGATCGAACAGTCCAACAGCTTGCAAGTGAGCTTTCATCACTCGATCCTCCCTTTCTTTATCAGTCCATGCGTAGCGCTGAGCATATCTGTTTTATGTCAGCTTTCATGCCGTTGAAACGTAGTCGGGAAAATATTCTCACAATTGGTCAATGACTTCAGACGTAGCCATCAATAGCTCACAAGTATACTTAGAGTTCTCAGTAATATGAGCAGTTGAGAAAGGGCTAGATATCTGCAGTTGGTCATCAGATAGAAAAGGGCTATGTGGTACGTGTCCCTTGGGCTTGGTAGTAGTAATATTGTACTCTTGAATACTGGCCGGCCTTCCCATACCCAGACAATAGAGCCTTTGCCATTGTGAGCCAAGAGGATCCTAGAAGTTTAAAAAGGGACCTTACTTATCCAAGACATATATACCCCAGAAGGTGACGTTACGCGCTTCGACGTCGTCGTCGGAGACAAGTCCCTTAGCTGCGTAGGGGGAACAATCGGAATGCAGTCCAAGGTTCATAGCCATTCTCGACGCCATCCCGATGAACATGAATCCAAGCCCCTCATTATCGATTGAGGCCCAGTAAAGGCCAAGTAGTGCTGTGGCTTGAACTGTGGATGTTGTTGGCGCTTCGTATTCGAAATGAAGCATAGTCTTGGCCTGGGCTGCAAATGCTTCTCCCGCGGTATTCGCATCGTCGGGGTCTGTTCTTAGCTCGAGTCTTGGAGAGTATCGCGATGAAACAGCTAAGATTGCCGTCAGAAGCAGAGGAGTACAGTATCTCCCAACCTTGTCAACGTATAAATCGCGGACAAAGAGTTCTCGTGGTACGATGTACTGCCATGAATTCTGCCATCGCCAGAACAAGGTTAGTAAATGGTCGCGTAACTCATCAGTAGGCTTGAAAAGTTTCGGCATCTTTCTTGCTGCTTCAATGCCCCGATTTCTTGCTTGGATTGAGGATGGTACTTTGATGGAGTGATTCTGTATGATGGAAAAGTTGCTGGAAGCACCGAAGTAACGCAGTTCTCCGATTTCACCGAGTGTAAAACATCCTAGAGCATTTGCCAAGTCATCCATCGCTTCCTCGCCAGTCGTGCCATCTGCTGAAGGGTCTGAGACAGGGGCCGTGACCACTGAGACTACCTCGTCTTGTTCGCGACGGCTGTTATCCTTCATGGAATCTGGCGAGCCGAGACCTTCATTCTGTGCTGCGAGTTGCTTCTCCAGACTCGCGACACGCGCCTCTAATGCCATTATGTAAGCATTGCTATGGCGTCTAGGATGTTGTAAGCTCAGATTCTTTCTTACGAGTTGGGGTCCTACGTACTTCCTATTGCTTTCAGCCTGGGTGTATTCACACTCCTGTTGGCGATCCCAGCAGGCACTACATTGCGGTTGGCTTCCATCGCACTATCTCACAAAGACGCGAGTTAGAGACAGTGTCATTTGGGTTCAATGATAAGACAAAGATCTCTAGTGGGGGTAGAAATGTGTCACCAGCAAGGCCATTACCTTTGTTCTCTTGACCCGGCATCCGTTACAAGCAAGAGATGCCCTCTTTCTGGGGTTATTCTGTGTGAGAGAAGTAGTGGTAGTCGACATTGCGGAACACAACACTTCAGATTGCTGCATGAGGCTTCCCGTGGGTCCGGATCGCATGAAGAAGAGAGCTTCGATGGTGAAATCCGGGGTAATCAGAAAACCCCATCTCTTCAACGCAACCAGATAACCACAGTGGAGAAGGGAGCGATAAGCTATTCCTAATCGAAGATAGTTTGGGGGATTCACTAACCATTCTAGCTTCAGACTAAACTGATACGGCTTGCTTATCTACCTATGGTTACATGCCGTATTCTCTACTATGTTATCCAGTTGAAGCGAGTAGACACAACCCAGCAAAAAGGTTACATACATTGCGCCCGCTGAGCTTAGGATTGGCAGATAGGCACGCATGACGTGGGTAGGTAGGCCACGAATCGTGGCGTGCCAGTATATGTACGGTACAGTTACATTGGTCGTGTCCCACATCTCTTTTCTACTAGAATCCTGGCCCGTTGAGGTTCTTGCAACTTCGATCATGGCAGAAGTTGAACTTCCAGTCAGCGACATCAACCTTGGGTCAATTATTTGAAGCGGTAGAGGAACCAGGAGCAAAGCCGGAGAGGGAACAACGCAGTGATGATCATAAGCCGAGGTCTCATGACGTACCCCACCGTTAGCGCCTGGATATTTGATACCCGGATGCTGTTGGAGCCGAGGAACCTATCGGATGGCCAGACTAGAAACTTTAAGTTTATGATATCCTTGCACGCGGTCCGATAAAAGCTTGAGACATAGACAGACTTGATATTGAGAGATTCATTTACCTAAGTTGAAGAGATAACAATAAAATACTATTTTAAACCTAGGATAAGTCTTTCTTATCTTAGCCAAGTCTGTACAAGTAAGCTATACCCTAATAACAACATGCTCGTTCTTGCTAAGCTGCTGCTGCCGGCCAGTCATTATAATTCTCGTCAGCTGTCTCTCCAGGCCCATAGTAGACGTTAGGGCCTCTGTCGTTCTTTGCAAAGGGAACCCCTTGTGCAATGCGAGGAATGACATCCTGCCGAAGGTGTCAGCAAGCTCTTCTAAGTCGCAAGCTTTAGTCTACCCACTGGATTGTAGATGAATGCTCTGGCAAAAGTTATCATGTCGAGTTTGCCATCTCTAACGAGAGCGTTGGCTTCTTCGACGGTATAGTCATGATTGGTCATAAGTAAAGAGGGGCTTCCTGGGAACTTAACGAGCCTTCCAAAATCAAGGACTGGATCATATCCCCGAGGCAGGGGGTAATCTACAGGACGCTGGAGGAGTCCGAAGAATTCCCCAGTGCCAGCATTGGTCACAACGCCGCGGCGACCAAGATTAATAATTCCCACCTTGCGGGTTACTAGCTCGTTGATCAAGTAAGTGTATGTCTCCTTCATCTCATCGAACTGAACCGCAGAGTCGTTGAGATAATCCGTGGGGTTGATCTTGACACAAATAAGTTCAGGTCCGCCGTAAACTTCAGCGATGGTGTCGACAAGCTCTAGAGTGAAGCGACATCTGTTTTCAACCGAGCCACCATACTCATCAACTCGCTTATTAGCACGGCTACCTAGCATATCAGCACGTCTGAAGGATCGCTATCAACAGGTGACTTGAACTAACCTGTTGAGGAATTGCTGAGGTAAGTAGCCGCTAGAGAGATTGTCAGCGACTGTTCATGATAATATGCAGCTAAGAATTAGAATTACCCTTGGGCTAGTAACTCCACACCGTCAAAGCCGGCTGACTTGGCGAGTTGACAGCTCCTCTTATAAGCCTCGATTATATCTCGGACGTCAGTGATAGCCTCGACATTCTCCGTATGTCCCTATAGTCCTCGGTTAGTTTACCCTCAAGGTGATGATAAACCGCATAGACCTACGGGTTCTCCTGGCAGATCTCGATACTTGCCCGCATTCGCTTTTATAGCAGACGGGGCGAGAACACGTCCGGCTTTCTCCTTCATGGTGGGCATCTCATCATGCTGGCAGCGGCCTGCATGCCACGCTTGGAAGAATATCTTGCCCCCAGCTTCGTGAACTGCGTCTGTGACATTACGCCAGGCGTCTGCATGATCTTGGGTGATCATATGAGGGGCATGTTTCCAGTCACAGCCAGTCCACTCAACGAAAGTGCCTTCATTGACGATAAGGCCAGTGCCATATCTCGCTCGGTCAGCGTAATGTTTGATCTGGGCGGGGCCAGGTTTGTAGTCGTCAAAGCAACGATTTCGAGTCATTGAGCCCATCACAACGCGATTTCTCAACAGAAGTCTGCCACCCACTTCGATAGGATCAAGAAGGCTCGACATGGCTGATGAGCAGAAATATTAGCTGGAATATTGTGAACTTGACAGAAGATGTGTTGACAGTATTGGACGCAATGGTTAAGATGACTGGCTAAGAATAAAGATATAGGCAACTTTTGAAACGATTCGGTGAGTAGTTTAAATACTTGTAGTTATATTGAGCTTGGCGTCATGTGAGAGGGATTTATCCCCTCGACGACTGATAAAAATCGCGATGGACTGCATAATCCAATTTCCGTCACCAGCAGATGGGCCCAAAAGTAGGAGTAGATGATCCTGATTGTTGCCCTCCACTGTCAATCAAAACTGAAGAGTCACCAATCATAAAGCCGTCGAGAGTATCTGGACATCAGCCAACTCAGGGCCCGCTTTAATCATCGGGACTCAGTTATCTTGAACAAATCAAAGATCTGCAACTCCGCAAGCGAGACCGACACTGCAGCGGATAAGTCGTCGGGAATGGAGGGATCTAATTGGCTAATTCTCTTCCTCCAAATGCCATATCCGCAACCTTCGGACAACCTGGGGCGCCTGTTCTTTCACCTCCATCATACGTCTCAGTCTCAGTCACCACAATTCAATTCGCATTAAGAGACTCGTTCTAGGCTCAACTCCGCAATGAAAGCCGCAAAAGCATGTCTCCAGTGTCGAGAGTCGAAGCGCAAATGCGTTAGACCAGACACCGGTCGACCCTGTCAACACTGTCAACGCAGGCGGCTTCTGTGTAGCGCCCAGCTGACAAACCAGCTTCTAGGTCGGCCTTCGAGCGATGCCGACTCTCAAATCCGGGATGGATCCGACGCAACTGTTGAAAGTCCAATTACTCAATACAATCCGCTTTCCGAGCTGACTGAAGAAATGGCGGTCGAGTTTGTCGAATCTTACCTAAGACATCTCGATGGGCGATCTCACAGCATCTTCCATCGAGCTACATTACGAACTCAGCTACGGAACAAAGAGATTGGGAAGGGCCTACTCTATACTATCTGTGCCTTGGGTGTTAAATTCTCGACCAGTGCTAAATGCCGCGCTTTAGAGCCTGTGTTGACCAAAGAAGCAAAGCGACTCGTGCAAGCAGATCTTGAAAACATCTGCATCGAGAACATACAAACCTGCATTCTTCTAGCACTTTTAAGCGCTGGGAACTGCCAGACCTCATCCGAAGCTTTGTTTGCTCGTATGTGCTAGTTTGAGATCCTGTGCGAACTTGGGTGCTAATGCATGGTAGGAATAGCCAACAGTATGGCTGAGGTTCTTCATCTTAATATTTCTCCAGAGCATGGCCTCACGGTTTCCAGTGAGACATCTCATAGAATCTGGTGGTCCCTCTACATACTGGATCGTTGGTGTTCCTCAGGTCTTGGCCTACCGCGCCACATGGATAACCCCCATTGCCCAGGACCATGTGCCTTACCGATTGATGAGGCTTCCTTCAATTCTCTCAAACCATCATCTTGGGCTAGTGGTGGTGCCCAAAAGCCTGGTCTTTTTGCTCATATGGTGACACTGGTCCATCACTTTGGCCCCATTCAGGACTTGAACCGCGCTATAGCCAAGGGCGGCATGACCGCCGCTGAAAAGTGTGAAACCGTCAAACACATTGGGCAGCAACTAGAATCCTGGTTACAAAGCCTTTCACCTGGCATTCAGATGTCAATACAAAACCTGCACAGCCATCAACAAAATCAACTGGGTGGCCAATTTGTTGCTCTACACTTGATATATCATCATCTCTCAGCACTTGTTTACTTCAATTCTCTCGAGAATAAAGTGCCTTCGTACCATGGACAAGACGCTCATATAGCCCAATGCAAGTCCCACGCTTCATCGTTCAGTAGCCTGCTTCACCTTTCTCGACAGATGAATGGTTGCGAGCAGAATTACCCGACAGTCGGTCATATGACAACCGTTTCTTCTGCCGTTTTGTTGCATACTCTTTTATTAGGCGAACCCGAAGACATCCCACGAGCTCGTCAAGAGCTGAATACGAATTTCGAAGCCCTCATAGAGCTTCGGCGATTTTGGCCAGCTACAGAGGCTATGGTATAGTCCATCACGGCAAGCAATCATAGTAAGCTAACGCTTCGCAGATAAGCAGGTTGATAGCTTTTCAGAACATCTGTCTGCTATCTACCGAGAGCCACAAACTAGATGGGTGGATGGTCAGATTTCTCTTGGAACATTCACTCGGTCTGGCCAAGAGGACTCTGCCAATCATCCCTTCAAACGTCGACCTGGAGTCAGATGACATAACATTGAAGACACTGGAACTGTCGCAAGAAGGTCGATACACTGACTTCAATTTCTTTCGCCAAAATTAAAGGGCATAGTCGTTCCGTGGTGTTTCAATTGCTGTCACCACTGGTTTGTGACAAGTTCATTTCCAGGTAATTATTCAGAGCTCATGTTAAAATATCATTTATATTCCAAGGATTCAGTCATTTGAAGCTATGATCCTCTACTTTTGGATCTTCCCTGCTCTAGTTGTATTACTCATTATTACTCTGCTATCGCTTCCTCAACCCTATCCATTACCTTCATACCCTCATTCTCCTTCTTGATTTCCATCGCTCGATTCTTGAAGCTAGGATCCGTCAAGACCTTTTCGACCGCTTCAGCAACTTGCTCTCGTGACGGGCTGTCTGTCTTGAGATTGATGGCGACTCCAGCAAATTCGCCTCTGTTCGCGACTTCAGGCTTGTCCTCCGATCCACCGCCTAATACCATTGGTACGCCGTTAACCACGCCGTGGATGAAGCCACCATAGCCTGCATTCGTGACAAATACTGAGGCGAAAGCAAGAATTGTATCGTACCGGAGGTAGTCAACAACATGAGCATTTGAGGGGATATTGACACTTTCCTCAATTGTGGCACCCTTTGTGCCGAGAATAGCCACAACCAGTAAGTCGTCACGACGAGCCAAAGCCTCGATTGTAGGAATGATCAGCTGGTTAAAGTTCTCATGGACGGTACCTTGAGTAACGACAACAACCTTTCTATCCCCACTCGTGACTTCGTCCCAGAAGTTGGGAAGGGAGGTGGCATCCTGCGCAGGCCTTGGTTCCAAAGCGCCGACAAATTTGATCTTGGGGTGCAGGTCTGACCTAGGATACTCAAGGCTAGGAGGACACATTTGTAGAGTCACGTCATGCGACGTTATCCAAATATCGAACAACATAGCTGGCTTATAGTCGATTGCGCCCAGAGCGGTGAGGATCTCGCCTTGCTCTGCGATGAGTTCTTTCCAAGGTCCGTTCAACATCTGTTGGTGGAGCGATTGGTTTTGAATTCGGCCTTGTTCTGATGAATCAGGTGGCAGAGCCAGGCCGAAAGGAGCGGTATCAATGCTTGTTACCATATATGTTGCGGCGTGGATGTTGACTATTCTCGGGCGTTGACTGAATCCCTTAGGAAGTGCAGCTCCGAAGTAAAGAGGAAGAGTACCCATGTACCACGACTCAGTAACAATCACAATCTCGCGGGTTGGAGCCTGCTCGCGCATCTTCTCCAGTGTCGTGTATAGCACTTGCTTTCTTGTTTCAATTGTGTGAAGGAAGAGTTTCCTCATATCGAACTGGAGTTGCTCGATGCCTGCAGGGACACTGCGTCGCTCCACGAAAATTGCTTCATCGTAAGGTGGCACAATCCCGAGGGATTTAGCACCGACATTGATGAAAGACTCTTTAAATTGTTCACCGGCAACGAAAGTCACCTCGTAGCCGCGTTGAACAAGTTCCCTGGAGATGTTGACCATGGGGTTCGTGTGGCCTGCCGCTGGCGAGGCGCAGACGAGAAGCCAGGGGTTCTGTTTGGTAGGCATACTGAGGTTAATAGCACCCAAAGTAGATAATGGATGAATCCGAGTGGCAGAGGTGTTACCAAAAGTGGAGCAGACAATCAAGAGGAGATGCAGGGGCTAATGAAGCATCAAACATGGTTCCGAAATTTGGCAACACCTCATATATATAGACAAACTAGAATGAGCTAACAGGCTGCACGGAGAAGCCCAAACTCCTACGGACGGGGTCTTATAGGTGGACTGGCCCCGGTACACTTATGGCTTTTGTCCGTAGGATCAGCGTCTAGTGCTGACCTAAGATTCTCGAATAATTATACCGCAAGAGCCATGTACGAAAATTCTTATCTAGCATTAGATATATTACACGCTCTATTACCCTCACTTGCATGACTTCTGATCAGAGACTCCGTTTCGCTCGGATAATATTGATATTTTCTCTATTAGAGCTAACTTGCTAATATTTCTGATTTTGTTCAAGCCAATATCGCCTGACAATACTAAATTGATACTATTTTTGTAAGTTCGAGCTACTTGGAGGATCGACCCACATGAGATGCAGTAAGGTGGCGCCGCAACGATATCTTCACTTCTGATATC
The DNA here is from genome assembly GCA_027945595.1 of Fusarium torreyae. Lineage (NCBI taxonomy): Eukaryota > Fungi > Ascomycota > Sordariomycetes > Hypocreales > Nectriaceae > Fusarium > Fusarium torreyae. Next base: position 122,556 of record JAOQAZ010000032.1, on the reverse strand, counting down.
TAATTGATGCATTCTGTATCGGAACCCTGTAAGGATTCAGCGAGATCATCCTACACTGGATAAGCACTACAGAAGGATGGGAACCTTAAACGCGCTACAAGTATGAGTGTCACGGAGTTGACGCGAACGATAAAGCGCGTAGGCTCAATGGGGGTTAAACCTCGGCTAGACACCTCCGCTGGTAAGCTTGCCCTATACTGCATCGCATGTCGACGGCTGGTATTGATAATTCGTCATGAGTCTCGAGAAATACAGATGGAATGGAAATCGTTCCACCACCGGATTGCTGGCATGCTAGTTATGTGCTATCTCAGTGTGGTATGATACCTTGCAGAACGATCGCGCGCTAGCAGATACAATATGGTCCATGTACTGTCGCTCGTAGATCAAGGGGGAGAGTACCTAGACCTTAACCGGGCTGCTAGAAGCGAAGCACTGGACCACCCTAACTCGGCCACATCTAGTGGGCCATCGCTTTTGTGCAAGACGAGTTTTCCGAATCGCGCAGCTCAAACGGTATCGGCTCTAAACCATGTGTCTACTTAATTTTAATATGATTGACTTACATGATGGACACCAAAGATCTAGCTAAGCTTCAGACCAAACGTTGGTCTAGGTGCATTATTAGAGTTGTGCTTGCAATGAGCCGAGGTATCCTCTGCCGCACAACCTAGGCGGCCAAGTATCTTTGAGGAAGAGTGGATCCCAATGCACTTATGCATGTTGTGCAACGCCTACATACAGCTTGCACATAATTTTCCAGACGTAGACTAGCTTGTGCAGCCTGGGGCTAAATTGTGCAAACCAACTTGTACTGGTCGCATTTCCAAGTGTACCTCTACTTCGGTCAAGACCCAGAATGGCTAATCGCAACGAGTCTGGTAAGTGAATCTCTGGAAAGAAGCACCCTCAGATAAGAGTCAGTGGTGAGTTCGTCAAACTACAAGGGAAAAATTGAAGGCTGGGTTCTTCTCCTGCTGAATCTACCGAATGGAATGGTCGGCGTGATAGATCCTTACCGAATTGAACGAGTGCAGAAAACATTCATCATTTTCACTAGAAGAGGAAGCAATCTCGATGCTATTTGAGACAATGAGCCAACTAGCTAGTGTCATGTGAGCATATACATAGATGAACCACTACTTGGATGTCCTTGTGACGGCTTAGAATCTAGAGCCCGTGGACAACATCAACTTACCCTACAACCATTGTAAAACATCACCGAACGAACGCCTAGTGAAGCATGATTGGCACACAAAGGCATTAATTTAAGTGATATTATCTCGAGTCAAATTGGCTTATCGATTTATTTGCTTCAGCTAAATTGTCATTCTCCGTTTTATTTGTTTGACTGTTAGAAGGACCTGCTGAGGATGGCTGCAAATAGAACAAAAACGGATTAATAATGATCCACGGAAACAGGGTAATCCATTTATGTGACTCATTTGCCACGTGACGTCTTCCATTTGGTTCATGTGATTCTCTTGGCTCGGAATTTTGCGGCTTTTTTCGGAACCTTTGTTTGAATGCTCATCTTATTTGGGGTTGCAGCCTCCCACCATCTTGCAATATCAAACTCAACTTGTTTTTTAATGGCAGCTGATCAAGGTCATTTGGAGGATCGTGAACTACGGATTTGAACTCGGACCAATGGTGTGTTCCTACTAATGCAAAGCTTACCCGCAGCTGGATTTGAGTCAACACTTGACATAGAAGGCCTGTTTTCGTCCATTCGGCCGAGTAAGACGCGTTGGTGACCAGGATGAATGAAATTATGGTGGAGTGAATAATTTATTCCCCATTGTTAGCCACATCATTAGCCACAACAAAGTCACACGTCACCCGAGCCCCGGCTTCACCGCTATTTCGTTAAAATTCGACCAGTTTTCCCCTCAATTTAAATACTGGACGTGCCCTCAACACCTGGAAAGTCAAATCACTCAGAGTTGTTTCACTGGAAGCCTCAAATTTCGCATGATATCTGCCTCGTGGCTGGAACGTCAAGAAATTAATGGTGACGATATAGGTGGTAGACAATTAGACAAGCGCCCCACAGTTAAATGAGTAATTTCGCGTTAAATCGGAATCCAAAACAAACTTCAGGGGTCAAACACGAACCGCGTCCGCGTCTGCGTCTGCGTCTGCGTCTATCCCGTCAATTCCTCCCAAACTCTGCACTATCCACTATCCGTCTCTCGCCCTTGAGCTACCTACTATACCTTGGTAAACCCCCTAGCAAGATTGCTTTTGCCAGTGAAACTTACACACATATACAGGATATGCCCCGCCAAGGTGCTGGACAAGTCCAAGGGGCTGTGAAAGTAGGCGCCGCCAAACCCGAGGCTCCCGATCGTGACGTATCGGATTGGGAAGTGTTCACAGATGATTCCTCAGACAGTGACTCCTCAGACAGCGTCATTTCGCAAAATACTCTTGATTACAATCAACACATTGGCAAGCCACCACCAGGTCGGGCCACACCTAAGCCCACAAGAAGGCCTAGGCCTGCACCTATACAAAGCGAGGACCCCAAAAGTCCAGACAAAGACATGCGTCTTACAGGAGACGGTCGCCGGTCCTCATGGTGGGGATGGCGTGTCAAAGATGATTTAATAGACCAGGAGGATTCACGGTCTCTACGAAGTGAATCCAAAGCTAGTCATCAACGCCGCAGGCATCACCGCAAGGATGAACCAAAGGAGGAGACACGAGAAGAGCGTGATGCCCGAAGAGCCGAACGTCGCCGTCGATATGACGACCACGAAAAAGAAAGAGGTGAAAGCCATGCTCGAGACAAGAGCCGTGAAAGGCGGCACAGACGACACAAACGTGAGGGAGAGCCTGAAGGGCAGAGGTCTGATGAAAGAGATTTCAAGGAGTCTCGGGAGGCCAGACGCGCCGCACGAAAGGCTGCTGCTGCTGAACGACCCGAAGACGACAAACTAGCAAGGGAGGAGCGAGAGGAGCGCAGAGTTCGAAGAGAACGTCGAAGTCGACATAGAGAGCCAACTCCCCCTCCTGCATATACAGAGACAGAAATCGGCAATCTTCAAGGAAGAAGTGCAAAGGGACCCGATGGAACCAGATTGTCCTTGCGAGCTTTTCGAAAGGATAGTTACCCACAACCCGAGGATGAAAAGAGAAGAGCAGAAGACCGGGAGGCTCGGAAAGAACGCCGAAGTCGACACAAAAGTATGGCTTCTCCTGAGCAGACAGAGAAAGAGAATAGGTATCCGCCAAAGGAGAGCGGAAGAGAACACCACAGAAGTAGAGAGTCTTCACGACTTCCACGGAGGGATAGTCATCGAAACCCCGAGGAAGATAGAAAGCATGCAGATGAGCGCCGGGAGGCCCGGAGGGCAGAACGCCGCAGGGAACGAGAGATGACCGCCACTCCCACTCTCGCAAAGGCCAGTGAACCTGAGCGTGTTGAGAAAGAAGCGCGTTACAAGCGCGATAAAGCCCGATTAGAAGAAGACAACCAAAAGAAACAGCAGATGGAAGAGGAAGCTTCACGATCGGCACTAACAGCTATGAAGGAGAAACTTAAAGAGGAGAAGAGAAAGGCAGAAGAGAGGGAGAGGGAGTCGAGAGAGAAGGAGAAGAAAGAAAAAGAGGAGAAAGAGGAAAGAGAGAAGAAGGAGTTAGCTGAGAAAGAGAAGAGGGACAAAGAAAGAAAGGATAAAGAAAAGAGGGAAAAGGAGAGAAGAGATAAGGAGAGGAAGGAGGAGAAGGAGAGGAGGGAAAGAGATAGAAAGGAGAGGCAGATGGAGAAGGAGAAGAAGGAAAAGGAGCGGGAGGAGAGAGAGAAGCAAGAGAAGGCCGAAAAGCAGGATAAGCTTGAGAAACAAGAGCGGGAGAAGAAGGACAAGTTGGAGAAGGAGAAGGAAAAGGCTCGTCAAGCTCTACGAAAGGCATACCGCAAACAACAGAAGGAAGAGCAGCGACAAAAGGAAGAACAACGCCAGAAGGAAGAGCAAGAGAAAGCGTAAGTCATCATACAACCAGAGACATGGATCATGCTAACCCAGAAAACAGTAACAAGGCTCAAGCCTTGAAGCCTATGCCTACCACCGGCACACACAGACTGCTGCCTACTTTCGGCGGCCTACGACAACCTACAACTGCACCTGCTGCCACACCCAAGCAGGAAACGCCGCCTACAGATGAGGGTGGTGTCGACTAAAGCAATATCAGCAACACTTTTGAGTCTACGTACGGATTTGGGATAACAACGGAACCAACGTCAGAGAAAGATCTCCTCTTGACTTGAAGTTATGTTTTTAGCTTAAGGCCTAATACTTTATACCTCTCCACTACATAAAACAGAAATATACATAACAATTATGACCAAACTATTTAACTTCGGGTGAAGACCATACTGGCTCTGGGTCGGAAAACAACTGACTACTTTGGAGTGACTATTCAGTGTTACTTTCGTTTCCGTTTCGTGCTCGTTACTTGAGAACCAAGATGTAGACTCATTGCATTTTATATTGAAAGTAATCTACTTGATCATTACCGCACCTCCGTCAACAATGATATCCTGACCTGTCACAAACCCAGCGTTAACCATGTACTCTACAGCTTGAGCAATATCCAACGGTCTTCCAGCCCGATTCGTAAGATGATCCTCAACATCCTTATCCTCATTCAAATGCGCCCACTCAACCTTGTTCTCATCGCCGTCCTTGCACTCGTGATCAACCTTGATTCGACCGGGGGCAACAAGATTGACGCGAATGCCGTAAGGTTTTAGACTTACAGCCATGCTGTGTGTGAGACCCAGCAAGCCAGCTTTGGCAGATGCGTACCCCTCCTGATTGGGGTCGCTCTGCTTTGCTCGGAAAGACCCGATGTTGATGATACATGGACCTGCGGTGCTGTGGTGATCCTCAGTCACTGGATCCGTATCCTTCTCATTCTTCATAAATGGGATACAAGCTTGAGACACGGCAAACGGTGCAGTAAGGTTGGTCTCTAGATATGCGCGCCACTGAGAAAGGGTCTCTCTGTCCAACATGTTCTTGCCATCTTTCCAATGGGGAGCCGCAATGCCTCCGTTGTTGATCAACACGTCGATGTGACCGCCTAAGAACTTGGCTGCTTCCTGGATCTTATCATGGATCTCATCAGTATCGCGCAGATTGCAAATGGCCGAGCTGACGGCCTTGCGATCATAGTAGGACTTGAGGTGAGTGCATGTCGTGTGGGTGAGTTCTCGTTCGTCAATGTCGAGGATGAATACACGATAGCCCTTTTCGAGAAAGTAACGCGCCAGGGTGCGTCCAATACCACGGGCACCGCCGCTTACAACAGCTGTTTTGTTGGTCATTTTATCTGCTTGGGTGTGATAGTTTATGTGAATGTGGTAATACAGTTTCACTCAATACGCAGGAGAAATTGAGTACCACGAATGATTATCTCAAAGCGATCGTCATGGGCACGCATCAACAACGTCACTTACTACGTCATTGAACTTGATTTTTGGCAGACATCCATAGAGATAATGAACCCCGTCTTCGTGCATGTAAAAACAGAGAACAAACACTAGTCGGTGATTTAGGCCGAGGTGGCGGCTGATAAGATTATGCGACCTTAACGCCGACTGCCGTATTCTCATCCAGGCGGGCGTCGACGTCAGGGGCTATCACGATTCGATCCTAATTTTAATCATGATCGAAATTCAGGCGATTTCACAGAATATACACATCAATACCGAGGAGATGACAATTGTTGACAATAGAGATTGGTAGTGGCTGGATATGGCATAAACAAAGCCATAGGAATCTGCAAGGGCGAGGACTTGAAGCTTGGCGAAAGTAAGGAGATCATTGACTGAATTGGTTCATGGATTGCCCAGATCTGGCATGAGAATTTGAATGTCAGAGCCAGTTAGCCGAGTAGGATATCAACCTTGCAGTCTAGCTTCCGAAAGAATCACTAACAACTATTGGGCCATTGCCTGTCTCACTGAGAGGAGCAAGAATGAGTCCATACTCGATGGTTTTGCTTTCGATGGTATCTGTTACAGATTGTTAACCATTGGAAGCCAGGATCATTGGTAAACATCGCAGACGTACCAATGTCAACAGGAAGGCGAGTTAGTCCATTCTCATGGAGTTCCACTAGAGCATCCTTGACCCAGATGCGGCAAGTGAACGATTCCCCTGTTCGCCAAGAAGGACTGCCATCTGCCGGAACCTTCTGGACAATTTCTTCTGCAAGCGAGTAATTCTCGATGTTGCCCACTTTCATCAAGGCAATTAACGACATGGGAGAAGCCGCATCGTCATGCAGCGTTTCGTAGGCCCAAGGTCCCTTGATGTTTGTCGCGTGGTGGAGAACAGGCTTGCTATTTGAGTCCGTCAGTATTAGTCCCCAGTGCTTCGCTAGTCAGCCCATGGTTTTTTCAAAGCTTGGATTGTGCTATACCAACTCACGTATTCTCCGGGGGTCGGGCGGGATTTAAGACTGATATAGATCGACGTACTGTCGAGGCTTTCGTTGAGGGACATAGCAGGACTTGTTTGCCCAATGCGAAGAGCGCAACAATCAGCTAAATGAACAAGTAATACCAAGAAACGACGAACAGAACTGAACACTACACGCTAGCAGAAAGCTGCCTGATGGATTCGAAGTTGAGTAATACTGTAACCTCCACTGGCAGCAGGCTTCTGCTCGACACTGCCTAATATCTTACTCTTCGGCGAAATGTTGCTCCGGCGTGACAGGTAAGCAACATGATCATGAGTATTGAGATGGTTGTTGACGGTTATAGAATCTGACCTGAGCAACCTTCGGAGATGTATCTATTAGTTAAGTACAGTATAGTAAGACATAAACCAATCTGTCGGCAAATTTGATATAGTATGTGTTACTCCGTATCTCCTTAATTTGTAGACCTACTAAGCCTTAGAGTAAGCATGAACACGAACAGTGCTCGTCAATAAGAAAATTTCCTTACTAATCCCGCCAACCAATAAGAAGACGCCAGCCATGGCTCCTTTTTTTGATGACCAAGCAAGATTCCAAAAGATTTTATCATCAACGTGATTGAGACTCGGTTACCACCGGTAATAAAGTCACGGATAAATGGAGGAGACTCGTGAAGCAAGCGATATTAACAAGGCTCAAGAGCCCCTGAACAAACGTCGACGCTTAGTGGAAGATGACAGCGACCTAACAACAAAGTCAAGTGAGGGGGCCTCATTACCGACCAGAGCCCACCTTTCATCGTCGCAACGGCCTGAGGAATCCATGTCTGACGTTCTGGCAAGATATAGATGTTGGATAAGTAAGACTTTACCGTCTGTACAGTCTGCAATTTTGTGCTAACTTTGACATCAAAAAGAAGCAGGAGCCTGGCATGACCAAAGCTGCTTTGTATGCGGGAAAGCTGACAATCTTGAGCCTTGTACAACCTGTCCAAGATCGTATCATGATGCATGTAAACCTTCAAAAAGCGCTGAGGCCCACCACGATGGAGTACGTGGGTGGTATTGCGATGTATGTGTCGAGAGACGTTGGCATGTTAATCCTCCCACGTTGACACCCCCGACATCCCCCGTCCCCGTTTCTGCAATACTCACAACACAAGTGAGCAACCAAACAGGGCGAGCCCGCCAATCTGAGCCGACAAGGGCAAAGACAGCGCGCAAGTCTCGTTATACCACCCTTCCTCCAGACGTGGACTCAGCATTGAGAGTTCTGTATGGAGAACTCGAGACATCAGCAGAGCTACGACAACGCAACGAACATCTAGTAGCCGAGGTAGCCAACCTCCGACGAGAACTGGAACTTCAAAAGCAGCAGACCCAGCTTGCCCAGAGGAGTGCCGAGGCCTCCCGCTCCTCGCATGCCGAAATAACACAGCTCAACATGAAAATGAAGGGGATGCATGCCGAGATCGGCACTCTACAAGATGAGAAGAAAGAGCTACAGACCGAGCTACAAAGCTCGCAGGAGCAACTCAAGAAGACGACAGAGACATTGCATAATCTGAAGCAAACATTGACAGGACTTATCAAGGACTAGGGGAGATGGGCATGTAGATAACCACCAGAGAAACGAAAATAAGATAGATAGACAATGACGGCCAAATTAATTACAAGCGGCGTATTGGATCCAAGCAGGCAAGATGACGTGATCGTCAATGAATGGCTCGGAGAATTAGTCGAGCTTTGTTGGTGGCATGCCATTGATCCCCCAAACGTACATGTCATCTCTCAACAGATAAGAACTGGAGGGCAAGGATCGGACTGATGGAGTTGGTGCCGAAATGGTAGGTGTGCCCGGTTTGGGTTCAATAAACGACCAAGTACGGGCTAGCTAAAGGTGGAAAGGTTGCTCGGAATCGATGACAAATTTGACTCCGAGCGTTCAATCAATCGCGCTGACAAAGTTCATCCAAACCCGACCCAGTTTCGTGAATGAATCCCAGTCCGCAGGGTGGCAAGCATGGCTTACCGGGATCACCCACAATGGGGCACATTATCACGCCAAAAGGTCACATCCTAAGACGAAAATAAATGAGGGTAATATTCGGTGACTTGTCAATGGCCTATCTCAAAGTGTTGTACGTCCCAAATGGACCCCAGAGGCATTTATTACACCTGGGTCAGTTGAGCAAAACAGGTACTAGCTTAAGCCCCCAAATTCTTGACCCATTCCTCCGTCTTTGGAACACTCTGCGCAAACAGCGGATAGATTAATTCCGTAGCGGCGTCGGTAAGCTCCTTGCTCCATCCTGCAGTTGCGTCTTTCCTAGAAATTGATACATGTTAGTATTTACGGCCACATCGATTTTATGCAGCCATTTTTGTATGGGCATCTCACAGGATTGTAACATTGTAACCACTTATTTCAATTAGTCACCTAAACTACCTTTGGATGGGTTTACTTACAGTTCAAAGGCGTGTCGAGCAGTAGCTTCAAGGCAGGTATTGGCCGTCAGACCAGCAAAGACAAGATGAGTAATCTCGCGTTGGCGGAGTTGAAAGTCTAAATCGGTATTTTCGAACGAGCTGGAGTGCTTTGATCAATTTTTTGCACTCTCGTCACATTGGTAGGCTTCTTTGACAACTCACTCGCTGTTCCAATGTCGGCTAACAACGACATCGCCGTTGTTCGAATCTGGCTCGAGGCCCTTGTAGATTTCAGCTCCCCAAGAGCCCTCTTGAAAGAACTTTATTTGCTCCTGCTTGATGTTGGTGGGAGTCATGTGTCTCCAGTTATTGAATGTCTTCTCGTTGCAAAGTTGGTGAAGACCGTAGTAGATGGGGATACTCTGACTACGAGCAGCAGCAACAGCCTGTTGGATATGGTGAACTGTGTCCTTCTCTTGGAGATCCTCCAAACGCGACGTAAGCATACCCTCAGGATGAAGAAAGTCGTTGAAGGGATCGATCAGCACAAGAGCAGTGCGAGATATGGTAGTAGCCATGTTGAGATGTATGATAAGCTACCTTAGTCAAGAGTCAAAAAAGACAATGAGAAGGACGAAATTGATGTCCTTGAGACGACTTGAAGCCCTCTTAAATGTTTGTGAGACGAGTCTCTACCACAGTTAAGCAGAGAACTCTTGCTCAAATTGGTCAGCACAACTAGTCAACCATGTTGAGTGAGATTGTGGAGAATGGCTAAAGGCATGCTGGCAGACCAACGACGTTCCTTCCTTTTCCTTTACAAGAAGCCTTGGCGGCTTGATGACAAATTTCGCACTCAAGGTCCTCCCCAACAAGTCTACTATGGGAAAATGTTGAAATTGGTCATCATAAACTGGGTCAGCAGCTGTCCAATAGTTCTGTGGCTATGGAGCATCGCTAGGTAGGAAGGAGCTGAAGCTTTGCTTACCAATTTGGACACATGAAGTTTGATTGGCCGATGCTCGGCGACGTCGTAAGAGCTAGTTCATATGGAGGATGTAAGACGAGCAGCTTCGGAAGAGGCGGAGTGGAAAGGATCGCTCTGCAGTGCTCGTGTGAGCAGAAGACTCATTGCTCTGGTGGAGTACCCATGTTCGTTTTTGTTGATTCTATGCAGCGTGATTACTCAACATGAAGTGGTCCCGCCGACAATCCATCGTGCTTCTCTATCCCTCAAGTCAGCCTTTTTTCTGTCGGGCTCAAGTATTTAGACGCACCTCGAGGCACGTCTCGCATACCATAGTTCTCTTTTTGCTCTGATAACCCACCACTATTACCAGATTTAGACCTTAAGATCAGAAGCTACAGCACAATACAGGTACGTACTGGACAAAAATGCACGATCAAGCATACTGAGCGCCATGACTTTAGGTTACCAAATCAGATCGGCAGAGTTTGTCATTTTTCCGACTAGAAACAAGAGTCAGCAAGTAGACAGTTCACTAATTTAGCTCTGAAATATTTCTGAAAATAATTGTTGAGAGAATTGACGCCATAATTGGATGACCCGAGTATCACCTTATTCACTCATCTCAGTATACCGTTCCTGCTAATGGGACGCGGACATGATCATGTCCGAGATTATAAGCCAACAGGGCCACATCACAGGTTCCAAGCCGGGAACAGCCAGCGGGAGGAAAGAGAATGAATCCCAGCAATCGCCGATAACAGGCGTAACTCCGGGGGTACTAAACACCCTTCGACTTCCTCGTCGGTCTGTATTCCACAAGTCTGTCAACTTTCGCGTTTCCCCTATTGTATCTGAGCCCTGCCTAATATTGGCCTTTAGTTTCAGTATATGGAAATGGTCTGTTGGAATTCCGTCTGGTAGTTTTGCTCACTTATCTTTTCAACTCATCCCTGGTCTTTCAAGTCTATCGTGTGTTCTGCATGTAAACATGTTGCTCTATAGGTCTCAATTTGCGTTTGCCGAGCATAGCCCCACTACAGCAGGTATTAACCTGTTCATCTTCCGTAGTATAGTGGTCAGTATGCAAGCTTGTCACGCTTGAGACCCGGGTTCAATTCCCGGCGGGAGAGATCCAGCCACCTGCAACACGCAGGTTATTCCTTTTTGGCAAATTTTGGTTACGGCCTGTTTGCGGTAGGTAACATATTATTGAGGATGGCGTAGAAGTGGGGCAAGCGGCGAGAAGTCAGTGCGATAGCTTCAGTCGATTAATTGGATCTGAATAGTAAGTCTAGCATGTTTCCCTCGACGGACAACTTGAACAAGTGTAGACGACATCCTTGAGCAAATAATATATTCATGGGATGGGGCGACCGTGGTGATCAATGTCGTGGTTAAGTAAGAGATTTGGAGAATGTGTGGACTAAATCTAGGCAACACAACACCCTACAATCAAGAAGATAATTGTGGTATTTTTCGTCAGGGACAAGTCGAGACCAAGTTACTTCCCGTAACTAGAGACGGAATACACATAACTCTGGTGTGAAGCTTGACAAATTAAGAACCCTATCCACCTCCCAATACCGTTGTGGGTGAGCTGGATCCATATCAATGTCCAAGTCCTGCTCAAGACACTCTATCGGGAACAGCCAGAAACCAAAAGCTATTTGACTCTCTTGCTGCATCCTTCTGAAGAGTTCATCGTCCGGCCGCCGTCGGTTTAGCATGCGCGCTTTCCGCTTTCTATCACTCTTTTTCACCCAGGCCAGGGCTGTATTGAGATCGTGGTTCTCGGTCATGGCTGTTACTCGACGGGCTAACATGTAACGATAGCCAATCTTCCCCCTCACTTGCAATCTTGAGAGCATCGTACGCCAAGCGACCACTTGCTTGCGAGGATTAGCCTTTCCCACATAGACCGTCCTCAGATCTGTAGATCTTGGGTCCTGAGGTATCCTCTCAAAGGCACTGGCGTAGATCATGACCGGTTGTATCCTTGGATATGTTCTCTTTAAAGCCATGTACTCAGACAGAGTGCTGAACCAGGTAGGCGAGAAACATACACAAGAGATGAAATAAACACACTCGAGCCTTCGGAGAACATCTCGAAGGAGGTCTATCGTGGATCCCTTGGCGAGGCATAACTCGAAATAGTCTGTTTGCGGGTAAAAGCTTTCAAGTCCAAGGTTGATGATACCAACCTGGCGCCGGTCGTTCAACCAGATACGATGGGCAAATTCAGCGAAATATTCAGATGCGACTTTGAGACCTCGGGCACGGTCACTAAGTTCGCAATGGGAGTTAAGTTTGAGTATGTCCAGCTCGGGATTGAAGTAGAATATCCCATCGACTTCAACACTCTGCCAGCGATACACGCAAGGGATCTGGACTCGGTAGAAGCATCGCGCGATATGTCGAGTCTCTCGATTGATCCGGAAGAGTTTACTTATCGGACAGCGTCCTAGTAAGACCAATGTGTATTTGATGTCACCTATTGGCGGTGCCTTGGATCCAAAAATGGAGAAAGAGTCGTATAGCTTGACATGTAGAAGACGCTCATGACTGAGAGACTGTTCCCAGATGATCCAGCGTATATCGAGAGGAAGTAGAGAAAATGACGAGAAAACCTCATCTGTTTTTCTAGGCGTCGAATTGTATATTGTCTGGTCAGTAAGCTGACACTGACGGTTCGAGGTCGATGCCATGATGGGAATAGCTTGTCAAGAAGAGAACAGAGTAGCAGCTCAAGGTTGTGTGCCGGGAGAGGACCCGCGGGTTGTTCGATACCTTAAATAAGAAAAAAGAGTTTGATGTGGTGACTCACTTGGGACAGAGTTAGATTTGGGTTTCAGACTCGACATATGGCCCGGGGCTGTTCATAGTTTCGGCGTACAAATGTGTTCTTTATAAAGGTTCGAGGCAGGACCCTATTCTAGAATAAGGCCGAAAGCACCATAAGTAGCATTTACTGTGGCGGACGATGCAACTTACTTATACGACACAGCCACGCGGTCGTTAAAAACTTGGCACACCAGAACCCCCCCAGCTGAGTTTATAATCTACAGGCAGTATAACAGACCCTTCCCTTTAAATCCTACTTTTGTTAGTTATAGAGGAAGTTAGAAGTAATATAAGGTTAGGATTAAATAAAGCATAGACATCTTAAACCTCCACTAAACTCTCTTTTAAGTTTAGTAAAACCTAGTAGATTAGAGTCTTAATTTATTGCTTATAGTACGGTGCCATAGTAAGGGCGGACAGGGACGTAGTTTCCGCACAAGTATCGATGTTCCTGTTGGCCAGACAGCCGAGAACCGTTCGGACGTAGAGGTGGTGCTAGAGGGTCTGCCAGGGCCGATAGACTTAGAGTTCAATTCTGAAAGAGCAGACACTGTACTGGACGGACCGTGGAGAGCACCCGATAGGTTGTTATTTGTTCCAGGTGATGATTGCTGGGCCAAAAGTCGATCGCGTGGGACTCAAAAATAGTAAGGAGATTGTGGCGCGGCATTTCAATGAGCCTATTGGGCTTAAGCTAAATGCCGACAGGAAGCTGTATGTGACTGACCTGGGTGGTAGTCTGTATAGCGTCGATCGTGGTAAGAAAAAACTGTGGTTTGGAGTGATTCAGGTACTATACCGGAATCGCAATGATATATTAATAGTAAAAAAAGGTATTATAAGCGATCTGAGCATATACAAGATCATTAAAGCGAAAGTCAAGTCTTCAATGAGGGATATTTAACAGTGGCTGTGATAACAATAAAAGCCACCAGGCCTTGCTACGTTTCTGATGCATGATCTTTTAATGTAGTTCACCCTTTAAATCTTCTGGGGCTGATGGGATTCTCCTTCGACCTCTTGAATACCCCTGGGTCGCGCCTTTTCCTCCTCTTCATCAGCGATCTTGGTCAACGCCGTGACTCCAAACAACTCATCCATCTTCTCCAAGCTAAGGCCTTTTGTTTCCGGAATGAAGAACCACACAAAAACTCCCATAAGAGTACAGAAGCTACCAAACATGAAGAACATTCCCTACGCTGACTGTTAGGGTCGTGTCGCGAATATGAGTGATCAAGATGACTTACGTAACCAGCTTGACCCATAGTTCCCTGCATTGTGAGAACAGCTACAGTACCAGTCAGCGGACACATTGGAGATGGATATTTCAAGCACATGACGTACTACGCGCAATAACAAAATTGAACAGCCACTGAGTTGCTGCACCAAGTGCCACGTTCATAGCACGAAGTCGGGCTGTAGGGATCTCGCTCACCAGAATCCAGCAGCAGGGACCACAGCCAAATTGATAGAATCTACAATAATATGTGTCAGTAAACGTTGATCTGCTTCGTTGTTGTTTGATAATGACTTACGCCGCCCAGAGATAGATACAAGCGATCGCAATATAACCAAATGGTGAAATCTTTATGTGTTAGCGAATCATACTTACTTATGGTCATTTTTAGTGTAGACTTACCGACTGTCCAGGTACTGGAGGCTCGACTCTTCCATAGATACCAATAATGAACATGACAACTGCTTGAGCAGCCCTCGTCCAAAGCAGGCTCCTCCTTCGACTAAGTGAATCAGCTGCGAAGACCAGGAAGAGAGCACATCCGACCACTTTGACCACCCCGTAGACGCCGGTAGCAAATAACGATGTCTCAGTACCCGTCATTCAAGGTTTGCCAAGATCTGTGGAGCATAGTAGTTCTAATAAACACCCGAAGTTAGCTGTCCGTGTTGAAATGTTTTGAGGATGGATAGACCTACAACCGCGTTAACACCAGTCATCTGCTGGCAGATCATCAATGCGACTGTGATAAACGTCCTCTTTCGGTTACCGGGAACAAGGAACATTTCCTTGACAAGGGTAAATGCAGAGGCATCACCAGTGAGTCTTCGTTCTATCTCCAATTGCTCGGCCATCTCATTAATCTCGGTTTGGACGTATTCGCTGGAAGTCTGTGCACAGAAATCATCAGTGATAGAACTGACGTTCCTTGATAGACACCTACTGTCGAAGTTGACGAGAATGCGAGTAGCACGCTCCCAATCATCTTGCTTAGCACACCAACGAGGGCTATAACCAGTTAGTTTGATGGGAGTGAGGAACGGCGGCCAGCAGTAACATACCTCTCGGGCGAAAAGAACATTCCTGCGATCAGAAGACTGCTGAGTGTTAGACCAGATCCACTACCATACGAAGCTCACATACATTGCTGGAAGAGCCTGGAGAGCCAACGGGATGATGTAGATAGCCGGTGCTGTAGTGTGTAGAAGACATCCATAGTTGGTCCTAGCAAACTCATTTTCAGAAGGAAACTCATCCCCTTAGAAGTAAAATATGAGTAAAGTGAAGTTCAAACCAAGTTGTCTCAGGTCCTGTCTAGGGGCATTTCTATTCGAAATTTTGTATGTGTTCTACCCGTAGCCATTAGCCGGGACGTTCTTTTGGCTGCCGCGGTTCGGATATAGCAAAGTGTTGATTGGTCAGGCTGGCAAACACGAAGGCGACGCAGGACGTAATTATCCGATTGGGCATCTCGGCAGACCTACTGGGTCTGGGCTCGGGATGGTCTAGTGAATAATCAACACTTTACTTGACTTTAGAATAAGTGACTATGATAACTAAAGCATATAAACAAGAGAGTCGAGTGTAATGGGTTGGGCTAGTAATGGAGTCATGTATACCACACGCCTACCACCACCTGTCGAGCCTATCGCGAATCCCAGTTACGTGCCATACACCACCTCGTCCAACTATCCACAACTCATGCTCACCGAAAGCGACACTGACAGCCAAGTTATCTCCTCCGCCAACACGAATACTTCCAAGCGCCAAACCGGTTTCAGGATCGATAACCTCAACTCCGTCGCCAGCTCCCACAAAGATCCACCCATTGCGAGAAACGCGGATACCATCATAGAAGTACGAGATCGGATTGTTTAACAGCCGTCGATTTGCTAGAACCCCTCCTTTCTCCGCGTCGTACGCAAACAATCCTCTATCACCATATGGATCCTTCAATGATACAGGTTTGAATTTTGAGACACCTGTGTCCGGAAGATAAACAGCAGTTTTGCCATTAGCAGATCCAACAGCGACTCCATTCGCATTTCCCATTGTAACATGGACGGCTTTGGGCCGCATTGTTGTCCCGTTCACCATATAGACTGTTGGATTGGTGGGAGGAGTAAAGGGAGTGATGTCTCGTCCCTGCCTCACTTGTTAGTATATCTGAAACGGCATGACTGTTGATACATACAGCGCCCGACTTTGAGTCTGTGAGCCAGAGATTCCCCTCAGGGTCTATGTCAAGGTCATTGAAACCCATGAAAGGCTGCTGATAATAGTTGTTAAGAAGGACTGTTTTTTCCAGTGTCTTGGGGTCCACCTTGACAAGTGAACCAGTCTCATGAGGACCACCGTCCGTCACTACATAAAGGGCATCTTGATAAACCACGCAACCATGTGCGTTGATGGTGGGAGGAGACGTAGTTATGTTCCGCAACTTGTTAGTTTTGGTGTCAAGCAAATACTGCCACATGTGCACACCCTCTTGGCCCCCTGGCGGACCCCATTCAGTAAAGTAGAGTTCTTTGGTGTTAGGATTATAACAAGGGGCTTCATGAGTTTGATATGCCAGATGCTGAATATGCTTGACCTTTGCTTTTGGTCCAATAATATCGAAGAATCTTTCGTCATACGCAACGAAGTCCGTTTGATTGAGGAAAACATTCCTATGTTCAGGATGTTAGCCGATGGTGTTGATTGGTAACCTTTCTACAGTACGCTTTCGCTAGTCCCTCGTCAGAGACCTCCGCTTCGTGTGGGGCGTCAAAAGCAGATCGGTTGAATGTTCCTTCCAGAACAGCGACGTCAGCATCCTGATAAGAGTAGAATGCCCACTTGCCAGAAGCAGAATCGAATGAATGGGGAAGGTTCTGAAAGAGAGCTTGGCCGAAAGTAGGCCAAGTGAGGAGCAACGCCTTCAACATTGTGATTAAAGGTGTAGGTTGAATCGAACTTGTGTATACCGTCCATGATAAACCAGCAGCCTACTTTATATACAGTACCATAAGCACCACATGAACTTCAAGCGAAGGATCTACAGCGGGGAACATGGGGAAATGGGGATAATTTCCGAGGGAGCATGACGGCACTATCCCCGCTGCTATGGAGTAATCCGCGACCGTTTTCACGGCATCAATGTTGTAGAACAGAACATAGCTAACCATGGAGAACACTTACCGCATTAGTACATGGCCGAGATGGCTAGAAGGAGATCATTTCCTGAACTCACAAGCTAAGTGAGTGAGGCAAGTGTCTAATGAGGACTCCACACGGACTACTCCAACCGATCAGCCGGAGTAGTCCGCCTTGAATGATGAAGTTAGTGCACCCCGGATTTTACGGGACAATACTCAGGCGAATGTCTCTGAACCTTTCGAGTAAAAAAAGGAATAAGACTAAATTTCTAGCCACCCTCAGGCCTCTACCATTCCTTTCGCGACCCATTCTCACTTGATTGTCTCTAAAAGTACATCATACCGTCCAGCTGCGGAACCCAGAGAGCATCACTGAGGTCAATATTACCAAAGACATCACCTTGCCCAGTGAAGAAAGGTTCGTCTCTGTTTTGGTTCTCCGTAGCATTGATGTCTTGATTGCCTGTTACACGTCAGACTGTTCAATGCTCGGATAATATTGGAGCCCATGATCAAGTGTTATGGATCTTCATATACTTACTACCTCTTTGACGATTAGCTGCACTCTTGACGGTGTCTAGGAATTGTCGTAGCTTAGTTCTAGTTTCAGCAGCTCCTTCAACCCGCCACTCATGAGCATCAAATATCTCAAACGCTTTTGTCACAGCCTGCCCGTAGGGAGAAGCATCATCGTCCAGATCACCGCTAAGCCCAGGCATAACTGAAGATGCAATAAGCACTGTTGCGGCCGAGAGTGTTACAAACAAGGCGTTAGCGCTGATTATTTTCGAAGATGACTGAAGGTTTGCATGCAGTAGATGTAATGCTGCAAGTGCGGTCTGGACACAAATGGTCGAAATCTCAAAGCGTAATGTGGTTTCGATGCCGCTTGGTGAAAGGTTGGGATCTTTTCCCGTAAGTAACTCGCGAGCGGTGGCTAGAAGATTTGGTCGGAGGAGGAGCAAACGCAGGTAAAAGATTCTAAGAATTAATTAGACCTAAAGTTCATGAGATTGTCATTGAAGACTCTGTATCAGTCATTACCTGATGTTCACTACCTCCGCTTGTAATCTGAGGACTCGGTCCCGTGGCGCATCGTGTCCGCCGTACAAATCGTATTTCAGGTGCTTTGGTAGTCCAGACTCAATTTTGTTGAGGTTATCATTAAGTTGCAGTACTTTAGTTAACTCGGTCGTTCGCAATGGCCCGGTGAAAGTGGTGAAATTAACATCCTGAGCCTCGGTGATTATGGCGAAAATGTCAATACTGATTGCGAAAGCGTGTAACAATGAAGGCTTTCCTGGTGGTTGACATCCTTCGCCTTCCGCTAGAAGGTACTCATCATCGATTATCTGGGGCAGTGAGCATGTATTCTTGTGTGTGATCACAATATTACAACCAAAAAGTGTAGACATTAACCTGAGATTGGTTAGTGGGCTTTATCAAATACGAGATGCTGAGGAAATCAAAGGCAGTCCCACCTTTCCATGGTCAAGCAGAGATGCCAGACTCGTCTTCCCATCTCTCTTGTCAATTGAGTTGTGGATGATGATTCTTGATCGAGATGCAACCCTACCGACTGCGCAACTCGGAGAGCGACAGCCATGGTATTGCAGTATCGGTGGGAGTATTTTGTAAAACTCAGATAGTTACCAGTTAATAAGAGGTATTGCACCACCTCCAGTGAAGGACTATCCAGTGCGTCTAGAGGCATGATCTTTCGAGCTCGGTGATAGAAGTTCCCTGCAGTTTGCAACGTAAGGCTCGGCTCGATCCGCGAACTGTTAAGGCAGCCTAAAGCAAATACAATGTTGATCGTTGCCTGGAAGGTTGGGTCTGAAGCCTGAGCGATCGAGTCAGGTGATTCTTGTGGTCTCCAGAGACAAACATAGTTCTTTCTAAAACTCGGCATATGAAGCACAGGAAACATGGGATACACAAATCGCTCGTAGCAGTCGACCAGGTCATCTGCAGCTTCCTTCGGTGGAAGCAGATCTTCAAACATGTATGTTTCTATAGGTAACGCGGCGTGATTGCGCCTGGTATCAGGTTCAGGTATAGGCTCATTTTGCTGAGGAGTCGAGCCTCTCGTAACAGATGAAATGAATTGGGTCGTCGGATTGTCCGCATACGCTAGTGATTTCCCATGACCACGACGTTCTGTTGTTCGTATACTACGGGATGGAGAATGACTTATAATCTCTTCAGATGTAACTGATAAACGTGAGATTGACCGGTTCAAAGGACCCCGACAAGTACATGATGAAGGGACAGGGCATCTTACGTGCAATCGCTGGCCCGGAATGAGGAGCTGTTGCTTGGTGTTCTAACCTTTGCACTCGCCCTTCAAGATCTGCAAGTTTTGACAAAATGTCATTTGACAGCGGAGCATTCGATTCATTATACTCGCATGTCAGACGCTTGGCTAGACACGGGGAGCATGTCGGTCGCTGGCCATCGCATCGAGTCTTTTTAGCCCTGCACAACTTGCAGGACTCGGCAATTCGGCTACGTTTCGTTGGTCGAGATCCATCTTCGTTGGCCAAAGACATTGTGCGATTAGCGCTTGCTGTAGCGGATGCCAGAAAAGAGGCGTAATATTCGGAATCATACGCGATCAAGTGCGCGAAGAAGCGAAGCTCCGTGAGATCCGGTCCCACGATTTATGACGTCAACCGACAAGTTAGTAAGCAGATAAGTCTCGGTATCTTACGCGGTCGGAATCTTACGCGGGTTTGCCCCAGTCGACTCGGGACTCTCCCCGCTGCTTTTCTTAATCGGGAAATTATACCACCCATCACCACGGCTAGATTATGTAGATTATACTGGAGACGTAACGAGCACAATAGATGTGAATGAGTCTCAAATATTATAAAAAGTCACCCCAGCGTCGCCTTTAAAGACTTGTGCTTCATGATAACAAAGATCGATCCCACATCGTCTTCTCCAACGTACTCAGTCAGATCCACAACAAAGTCTAACGACAATCAAAATCATTCACCATGGCCAACATTCCCAGAGTCGATGTCCATCACCACATTATACCCCCTCGACTACAAGGTGAATTCCCCTTCGTACCCACATCTGACGATAATGACGCTGACTGAAACAATGCACTAGGTGTTGAAGCTGGTCTGAAAGGCATGCAGGTGCCAACATGGAGCGTCGAGAGTGACACGGCCTTCAATGAGACCTTCAATATCGGCTCCGCCATCTACTCAGTTAGTACTCCAGGAGTTACCCATATCACCGACCCAGAGGAGAGTGCCAAGGTTGCTCGCGGTATGAACGAATACTCCGCCCGTCTTCGCGACGAAAACCCCTCCAACGGCTTTTTTGCAACACTTCCTTCTTTGGAGCATACAGACCTAGTGCTGCAGGAGTTACGCTATGCTTTCGACACCCTCAAAGCAGATGGAGTGACGCTTTTCACCAGCTACGCCACGCCTCAGGGATATCTTGGGCACCCAGAGTATGTCCCTGTTTGGGAAGAGCTCAATCGCCGTAAAGCGGTTGTGTTTGTTCACCCTATCAATAACGTCGCCGCTGTCTACTTTGACAAAAGACTGCCAATGCCTGCGTTTGACTGGCCACATGAAACCGGCCGAACGGCTATGGACATGATCCTCAATCGCCGCCTCGAGCAGTTCCCCGATGTCAAGATTATCCTCTCCCACGGAGGCGGTACCCTCGCCGCACTAATCAAGCGAGTTACCATGGTAGCCCTGCCTGAGTTCGGGGAACTGATGAGTGCAGATGCCATCATCAACCAGGCCAAGCAATTCTATTTTGACACCGCTCTCTCTGGAAGTCAAGAGATGTTCCCCATGATTTTGGAATTTGCACAGCCAGGTCATCTGCTTTTTGGCAGCGACTTTCCTCATGCACCGCCGCGCTTTAGCCAAAGCTTCACACGATTTGTTGACGAGCTCCCAATGGATGATGGAAAGAAGAGAGAGATCTACCATGGCGCGGCCATGAAACTTTTTCCTAGGCTGGAAGGTAGCTTTACTGATTGAATTTTGAGCTTTGAAATAGGTACGTCATGCTTCTCCAGCTATCTGAGTGCCGGATGAATACTCATGAGGAGGCTATTTGCTATGGTACGGAACTAGAGTAGCACACATCAGCACGCATACTATATTCCACTTTGAACCACTTTCTTATCGAGTCTGGCTACCTCCTGCCCAATTCTGGTTGTATTATAATAAAGTGTCGTTATAGCATGGTTAGCTATGTGCAGCAACTTGGCAAACCACCTGATCTCCATGTGAGCCCTTGGTTACAAGCCTACCTTGAAGCTTACATTGACTGCATGACAAGGCGTAGTAATCCCAATAAGAGTTGACGATAAATGGCTTAGAGGTATGGCTCTCTAAAACGGACATGCTCTTCAGCTGTAGGGTTATCCCAACATCCTTAGTTCAATCTGGTATTGAAGTGTGAATAGTATGTTTGTATCAGTTGGCAATCATCTCTTCCTTTGCTACCAGCATTTCAACGCAATGATCAGACTGATAAGAATGATTTTTGGCGTTGAAAATTTATCTCATATCTGACAGCATTCTTTAGATTGTGGCCCCTTCAAGGCTTCTAATCCCTCTCTGAGATAACCGTCGTAGCAGAACCATTCTCGCTCAGATCTTCCGAGCCCCAAACCCCACAATCGTGAACATCACCTTACTTTCAGATTATGACAAACTCAGCTGATGATTCGTTATGGATCAAATATTTGGAGGGGAGTTTCATAATCGTAAATAGTTCATATTGACACCAACAATCTCCATGCTTATTATCATTAAATATATAAGTAGGCCCTGGAATATCCCCATACGATTCAATCTCATCCATCACACTAGTAAAAATCCTCAGTCCCTTCTCTAATTCGTCATCAGTAATAGTAAGCGCCATGTACACACGAAGAGCAGCCTTGGTAGGGCAAACGAAGTACCTCAGTCATAGTCAAAGCAAACAAGTGCTGGACCATACCGGGGCGCACAAGGCCAACACCCGCGCTATCACCTTTCTAGCGCCAAGTCGATCCTGAGGTTGTGACTTCTATAGCGCACAGCTCTGGCTTCGTTTCCATAGAAGTCTAGTCTCTTCGAAGAGTAGAATCGCGTTCCCTATCGTGCCGCGAAAGTCCCTGGCCATTTCGTTCGCCCAGCCGACAAGATATGAGCAGTGGTAAGCCTGGGGCGGGCCAGACGGCGGTGAGTTCACTAGTTGCCAATATTCTTGATACTTGACGTACGGTTTCCTGGGACTCAGGTCAGTGGCGAGTGTCAACGTGAACAAGTTCCTCACGAGATGGGCTCTCGTTCGCTATAGTTGAGGTCTTCGATTGATACGATATTGCCATCTATAGTACGAGCCATGAATATCTTGCGATCCACAGATTGTGCAATTTGCTGCTAAATGTCGCGAAGATTATACTTGTTCCAAGCTTGTTGCCTTGGTCGTAAAGACCAGCTGCGAGCTGACTACTTTCCTCCAACATGAGCAACCTTAGTAGAGTGAGGCGACACGTGTGCCGTCGATCTGACACACCATCCGTGGCACATAGCGCTTCACCGGCCAGTTTTTCGTGACAAATATACGGCAGCCTGTTTTGCCAGCCTCAATCAAGTTCAAAGTACGTTGGATGTCGATTCTCTTCTTAACTTCCCGAAGGGATAGGAATTCTATTCTCTCATCGAAACACTGTGAGATCTTGTTGACTTACACTATACGTTTCCACTCTTCGTTCAAACACGAGCTGAGGAAACTTGTCACCGGGTAGCTTGTTGTAGATCCCCGACGCATTTGTGGAGAAAAAAGAACTGGGAAGAGTCTAGCCTCGGGGTCGAATAAGAAATGACGGGTTTATACTACAATATACTATACTATACAGCACTTTTAAATAATACCGTAAAATTGAGATAAGTCACAAGAAAACAAATCATTCACTAGTAAGTAGAATCTAAGTTTATGTTAATATATAGCTATTTTACATAATTTTAGAAAAGCTTTCGTAAATCTAGTAAATTTAGTGAGAAATCAGGGGAGTGGCCATTTCTTATTCGACCGCCCAAGTCTAGGACATCCCCTCACCGCGCTAACGCTAACTAAAGCACTACGGGAAGACAGGCCGACCTGTCATGAGGCGGCAACGCTAACGTTGTTATGTAAAATACTACGGGAAGTCCATCCGGGCTATCACGGTCTGGGAAGTAGTAGAGAGGTGGTAGTTGTACCAGTTGACAGCCAACGAATGCGCACTAAGACTGGATTAAAATAATATAATAAGCCATTCTCACGGGCCTTGCAAATGCGAAATTCCGTTCCAAACTCGTTTCAACCAATTCATTTTCCCATTTGATACATTTGTTATAGAATCGAATCCGCCCAAGATGACTCGCTGCGTCGTTCTCGGTGACCCTGTCGTCCATGACCTCCTTATCAATCTGTCCAAGGATGACACCATCTTACTCAAGAACGACCTGGGAAACACCCTCAAAGACTTCTCCATCGGAGAGGAGCGCAAATATCAGCCTGATGCAAGCGTCGTTACCCGTCCCACTGGAGTAAAGTCCCTGTTCCGTCCTTTCACTTCGTCCACTGGCGTTGGCGTTAAGATTACGGTTGACCCTACTACTGCACCTTCCTACTGGTCGGCTGGTAAAAGACCTGCCCTGCACGGAATCGTTGCTCTTTGCGATCAAGAGGGCAACCCAAGGGGTTTCCTGAATGGAGATGAGTTGACAGGATATCGAACGCCCTTGAACGTCATGGTATCCTACTTTTACCGACGGGAAACATCAAACATCGTCATCTTTGGCGCAGGGAAGCAAGCGCTCTGGCATTTACGTCTGGCACTCCGACTACGAGGGAATGACATCAAAAACGTCACTGTTGTCAATCGCAACAACGAAGGTCTTCCTGAGATCATCAACCAAATCACATCCGAGAACAGCTCTCTTTGGAACTCGCCCGCTCAATTCCACGGCATCAATCTTGAAGATTCTGGCTCCGAGACTCAACTCAAGAGTGCAGTGACAGGTGCCGATGTCATCTTCTGCACAACTCCTGTTAAGAAGGCCTTGTTCCCAGCTGAATGGCTTCTGCCCAGACTCAAGGAAGGCCGAGGCCTCTACTTATCCGCAATTGGTTCTTGGCAATCGGATATGCTTGAGCTCGACCCTACCCTGCTAAACGAGATTGTGTCCTCGCCTGGCTACGACCCCAATGGTGGAGCCAACGGTGTCATTCTAGTTGATGACCGTGAGATTGCCCAGAAGAACACAGGCGAATTCACTAAAAGTCAAGTTAAGACAGAGCAGATTATCGAGATTGGAGAGGTACTGGGCTGGAAGGAGACTTGGTCAGCTGATAGGCAACAGCAGCTCAGCAAGTGGCTTGAGGAGGGTTTTGTTGTGTATAAGAGTGTTGGTGTAGGCTTGACTGATCTTAGCGCCGCTAGCTCAATTGTGGGATTGGCTGAGAAGTACGGCAAGGGTGTCACAGTTGACAACTTTTCATCCAGATTGTGAGAGTAGATTTTATCAATGTCATTATATTAGCGGACTCAGATCCCGATAGCACAAAACTGCACTGCCAATTCCATCCCATACCAAAATTGCCAAAGTATCTACAATGGTGGCCCTGGACCCCGAACTTGGTGCCACCCTCTGTCTCCAGAAGACAGCATCGGATGAGCCGACTCCATGTTTTCGCCAACAGCGTAGTTTTCAGTCATTAGAAAACATAAGTTTATAGGATAACGCGGTAGGAATAACACCACGTCCCTCCGGCAAGTGTGACTCTATTGAAAATGGCTTCATTCACGACGTAGGATCCTTGAGACCGGCCCTGATGTGGATTATGTCGGTATGTGGAGTATCGGCATGTGGATCCCGACCGCACCCTATAGGTCCATGATTCAATACGTACCCAACAGTTATACCTCTGTGGGTAAAAGGATTCTGGGGAAAAGATTATGTCTGGCGTGTGGAACTGGTGGTGGTCAATTTATGTACCGCTCTGAGGACAACTGTAATTGGTGGTCGAGCAAGCATATTCTTGTCCAAAGGCAGCTCTTCCGTATTTTCATTCTGAGGTCATAACTCTACACGAGGTTATGCGGGAGCTGTCTTGCTCAACTTTTCAACTAATAGATCATGCCACTGTAGCAGAATTAACCCCTACTATAACAAGCTCCTCTTTCAGGTATCTAGACCTTGCTCTTAAGACCCAATAGACAGTAGAAAAGAGCAGAGTAGCCCCGACTATAGCCGATGCCCAGTTCATATTGCCAATGTTCGCACCACTAACGGGAACGTAGAGCGGCATGCTAATAACAAGTTAATAAAAAATGATGTCGAGTTCATCGCCAAGATACGCTGGAAAAAGGCTAGACAATTGCAATCGCACTCACACGTAAATGACGATGGTCAAACAAGCCCACGCAACAGAGACATAGTTGACCAAGTATCCCCATCTTCCAAGGTCAAAATGAGGACGAGGTGGAAGAATCGATCGGCCTCGAACAAGCGCCTCATCAACTAGTCAGTAACTACTCACTTGATGTCTGGTCATAGGTACTCACCACGGTGACTGGTAAAGCATAGGCAAGGGCAAAGCATACCCCAGCTCCACTGACGATGGCATTGAAAGCCAAATCACTCCCTAGAGAAATTAGACCCATCACTACTTCAACCCCCATGATCACAAAAATGAAATTCAACGGGATCTGTAGCCTTCGGTCTATCTTTTCAAGCCAGTTGGACCATGGAAATGCCTTATCTTGGGCCATTCGCCAGCCAAGGCGAGAGCAAGAGGACAGGATGCCGGTGCAAACCAGTAGCTAGGGTAACAGAGAGTGAGTAATGAGTCTTATTTGAATGGCGTCACCTCAACTTACATTAACAACACCAAACACGACAGCAATATATATGCCTCCATACTCACTTCCCGTCATATCTGAAAACCAGTCGACGTATGGAGATCTAGACATGAGCATGAATCCAAGACATGTAGTGGGATGAAACTTACAAGGCGGTCACATACTCCGAGTAGTTGCCGCAGCAAAACAAAAGCACTAGGTCGGTTATGATTGTGGCTACGCCAGAAAGTATCATAGACCAGACCATTGCCCTCTGCGAAGTGTCAGTAGGACAGATCAAATTCTAGACTTGGATTAGGACTTTGGCTTACTGGTGCGTCTCGCGAGGCATTCTTCATCTCCTCTACCAGATGCATCATACTATCTGTGCCGTAGAGGCCGTATAAAGGATTATAGAATCCGAGTATGAAGACCCATCCGTTACTGCTGTATCCCGAGTTATTCAGGAACTTGGTAAACACGAATCTCGCATCAGCCTTGGGAGCTGTAGCGAGTAGGGTAATAGCCCAGCCGAAAAAGCCAACAACCGTGAACACGGCGCCAACAGTACTGTAGACCGGAAGTGCACCGGGCTTGAGATTGAGTAAAAACGGAATTATGAGCAGGGCAAGGTAGAGCAAAAAGGTTTGATAAGACTGCAATGATGTCAGCGAGATTTGATGTGGTCGCTACGAAAGATTGTGATACCTTCCAGTCCACGCTCGGGTGGAAGATGGTGACCATAGTTCCGATAATGTTAGCGCTATTCAAGGCGCAAGATGACCCTGTTGCAATCTCTGCAAGAAGCAGACACCAGCCGACAAAATACGATAGAATCGGTCCATATTTCTCGGTGGCTAGCTTTTGAACGTAAAATTGTTGTCCACCCGCCGTTGGCCAGATACCACAATACTCGGCAAGAGATGCCATGAGTAAAGTTTGGCCGATGGCGACGATAATCCTATGGAGCGAGCCTTTAGCCCTTGTTCGTGTATGCTTTTCATAGTCGTGGGCTAATATTAGTACTTACGATCCATAAATAAGACCTACTGGACCACCAAGATCAAAAATGGTACCATAGAGAACGACGACGCATGTCCATGTCGCACTGATCATAACCTGGTAGGCACATACTGCAGTCATATACGCATCAGTATTGGGCTGAACACCTGAAGCGATGACAACTTACGTGTCCAGAAGTTATATACTCGATTCAGCTCAGCGGTTTTGCCGAGCGTTTTGAGATAAGCATCATCAGAGTGGCTGTGGTCAAGGACCGAGCCATCATCGCAAGAGGCTGGTTTATCAATGTCGCTGGTCTTAGCGAGCTCCATAACTTGTGATGTTCGAAGTGTACAGCCTCGTGATGTTGCCGTTGCAAGGGAGAAGCGGGCATGGGATAAGGGCGTGCGCAAAGGATGACAAAATCTTTTATAAGAATCGTATGTCAGAGTATTAACTACCAGCACCTGGAACTTACGAGTGTTCAGGAAAGGAAGGGGGTGAAGGTTTGTGAAGAATGTTGTTGGCAAAGAGTAAAGAGAATGAGATATCTATAGATAAATTACTTGGCGAATACGCGAGATAACATTGCAGGGTTGTTGTCTAGTCTAGGTAGTCTGGATCGTTGATGAGAATGCGGGGAAGACAACGTCAGAACAACAACCAATGATGGATCAGTCTGCTATCGCCAACATTCCTCGGAATGTGCTATTTTCTCTCCCGAGTAGCCCACTAGGGTTTAGCGTCATCATGTGAAAGATCACACCCTCATTCCATAAACTTTCTCTCCCGACCAACCTATCTTGGTTTAGAGTTAGGATTAGTGCTCGATACGGTCCTTGTTCTCATGATATCAAGACAGTCTCGTACTGAGGTAAGCAATTGCCGTATTGCCTATAAATAATGCTTAAGGTATCTGGTTCCAGCTTCCTATAGCCCGTGTTATTTGCATCACAATTGACAACCGTGACAATGGCATCTTTGACTTCTGCTACCGACAAGCCCACTTTTGCGCGCCTCGACGCCGCAGAGCCGTCGACAACGCCTCAAAATCTTATCAAAGCCATTAAACAAGATGGCGGCGTAATTGTCGAGAACCTAATCTCACGGGAACTTGCCGAACAGATTAGGGCAGACCTCAAACCACACTTTGACTCTGATATTCCGGACAAGTCAGGCTTTTTCCCTGTAACCACGCAGAGAGCAACTGGTCTGTTCAATGTCTCAGATTCTTGCGTTGAACTTGCGTGTAATCCACTGTATATCGACGTTGCCAACGCTTTGTGTTCTTCGTCCCTCACGTACTGGGACAGGGAACAAAGAATCACTGTAAGCGGCAAACCAATTGTCTCATCTACAGTCGCCTTCCGTGTCAATCCCGGAGGCAAGCAGCAAGTCCTTCACCGAGACGATGAGTATGTGTACCTACGCTTCCTGAAAAAGCCTTGCGCTAATTCCGCCTAGTGACTATCATCCACACGACAAAGAACTTCCTGTCATGATTGGTTGCGTAACTGCTTTGACCAAAACGACTAGAGAGAACGGCGCTACGATTGGAATTCCTGGATCCCATCTCTGGGACAAGGATCGACGACCCTATGATGAAGAAGCGGTTCCTGCAGAGCTGGAACCTGGTGATGCTTTCATTTTCTTAGGTAATCTGTATCATGCTGGTGGGAGAAACATTACCCAGTAAGTACAAATTCGTTATCGCGAAGATTCCAGTGTACTAATTAAATCTTAAGAAATGAGTATCGAGAAACAGTCGGTATATTCCTCTGCAAGCCAACCCTCCGGCCTGCTGAGAATCAATTTCTCATGGTGCCTTTGGAAAGAGTACGGAAGCTGAAACCACAAGCACAAAGATTATTGGGTTATGGTGTCTGTAAGCCATCCTTGGGTTTTATGAACTATCAAGATCCGATGAAGGTGTTGTTCGGAGTAGAAGATGAGGAAACGGTGGTGATGTAAATAATATGTACGTCATTAAAATGTTGAGCAATTGGACTCAAACGTATCTCGACAACTGATCAAAATACTATAAATGGACTCATCTTCTGTTCGTTATCTCGAGCGTACTGTATCCAGCCCCCTGCTGTTTCAACTTCTGATGCGGACCAAAAGGTCTGCAAGAATTGTAACACTGCGGTATTGCACGAAAATCCTGTCGTGGCTATGGATTCAATAAAAAGATTCTCAATAACCAGCTGTCTCTGGACGTTTCCGCGACATTCAGCTCCTATCATGAACAATGGAAACGATATGTCATGAGACACAGCTTTAGCTGGGAAGGCCATGATGAACATGATCTCGTCGTATAGAGAATCTACTAGGGTTGGAATATTTGCTGCTTTCTCTAGATCTGAAGCAAGGGCCTGATAGCTGTACGCTGCACATGCGTAATATTGCGCCCCCAGAACAGCTTTGAGGCCCGACTGGGTGGTGATATCTTGTAATGGTCCCGAGTCAATATCGGAACAAGCGGCATCAAAGGCCATTAGGAGCTTGATCTGCCACATGCTCATATCGATATCAGGGAGCCCTTCTCCTCTTTGACGACCATGATGTCCGGATCTTTCAGTTATAGTAACTTCGTGAAGTAGCTCCGTAAACTCTCTGAAAGGATCACCAAAAGTCGACTGTGTCGAGACGAGATTGCGACGTTCGGGTATCGATGTAAACGAAGACATACCACCGAAAGCTTCCAAATAGGAGAGCTCTTCGACGAAGAATTGAAAGATGAGATGTTCATGGGATTTTGGATTGAATCTCTGGAGGCCACTTCGGAGTCCTTTCAGATGGAGCTTCCATCCTGCCGAGTCAGGGGCGAGCATCTCTCCGTAGCAGAGGGAGATGATAGTAGATATTATCTCAGGGAGACAGGTTGAATCGTCGTCCTTATCGGACGGTGTCGGCTTGCGATTTAACTCCGAGTCTAACTTATGATACAAGTCACGAAGACAGGCTGTTCGGAGATCATAATGAATCTGGACAAGATTTGCTGTATCTCGCACTTCCTTTGCAGCAGCTGTAACAGAAAGATGAGCAGCTGCCAGCCCGAGGGTTGATAACCGCAAGCAATCAGATCGCTGGGCAAGGGGTAAAACCAGAGTTCGCCACGGATTATTCGGTCCATCCAGCCAAGTAAGCTTGGGCGCGACTTCGTGGTTAAAATGATTAAACAGCATTGAATTTGTAGCACGCAACAAATGGCGATCCACAATATCAAGGTTTTGCTTTGTATAGGGCGCTATCACTCCAGACCTTGCCGCGAAGGTCTGCGAGACTGTGGAAGTACGTGCGTCGTTGTCAATTCCATCTTGAGACTGAGAAATTTCCAACTGTTCTGGAGTTACAGACGTGTCGATATGGCTGGCTGAAGATCTCAGTGGGACTGCTTTTCCCGCTAGTTTGCCTCTGCTTGCCACTCCCTGGTCCCATCTGAGACGGAGTTGGTAGCCCGGACAGATGAATCCTCGACTAGTGCATTTTCGACATGACGGAACACTCCGATCACATTTGATACGGCGCTTGGTACAGGTTTGACAGTCTGAGTAATATGTAAGTAAGTGGTTTTCAACAAACGCAGATGTTAACTTGCTCTGGGGTGCAATCTGACGGTCTGATGGTAAGGAATCTAGGCGAATATTTCGCATTTTGATCTTACATTACAACATTCTGTATTGTATTCTTGAATAATTGTTTTGTAAACTTTTGATGCTGGCTGATTCAATTACTAATGCCTTGTCTTTGTAGGGGCACCGTTGGTCGCCGTGTTATCATCGCGAGGGGAAGATACGCGTGACCAAACCCCCGCTTTCTAACGACTTAACGTTAGCTCGTTGGATTCACGATAGGCAATCATAGGACAGGTGTCCTATCTTTTTGCCTAATTAGGAGATATCACTCGACTTATCTATCTTTGATAGTTACTACTTCACACTGCCGACCGTCACACCAAACTCACTGTGCCAGGGCCAAGGATTGGGCTATGATCGCCATTCTAGCAACCAGGCATAGGTACTTTGAAAGGGGCATCGCCAACTTGAACCTAGACAATGCCACATTAATTAGTAGATCAATGTCCATGAGACACGTCCAGAGACTGTTCGCATCTCCGGCGTGGGGGAACTGGAAGCAATCCTCGGACATAAAAACGAATGTCCCTCTATCGCCCTGCGATCCTCTTAGAGCAAGGCGTGCGAAGGGTCTTGGTGAACAGTCCGCAATAGCGATGCCATCCCGTTAGCTGTGCAAAGCGTTTTCGATGACTTCGATGACGCGGAGCCTGTCTTTTCCAATAGCCGTGAGTTGCTTTTCGCAGCACTTCCCAAGTGTAGTCTAGGTGGTGTCCAGCTCCGCAGTGGCAAGATGGGGGCCATTTGGATATATGAATGGAGGACAATCACCTAACTTGCAGCAACGGTGACCCTTTCTGGTCTTTTGGAATGCGAGTGAGTTAAACTATGTAGTTACAAGAAAGCAGAAAAGCGGCAATTGCATTTGTTCAGGCCAGCCTGCTCTCACCTACAGCATTAGCTTACACACCAAAAATCCCTCAACTCTACGGTTACGCCACTTACAGCGCTTACAGCACTTGCAGCACCCCTGGTTGGTCCCCAATTTGGAAGGTCGCATAATGCTTTGTCACCTAATTCATGCCGACGATTGCTCAGTTGTAATATCGTATTCCCTCTCATTCGTAGTGACACTAAACCTATTCAAGGAGATTATTATGGGTATTGATCTGTTTTTGTCTTCATAGCCTTGTGCCTTGGTGCCAGGATAGACGTCAACAAGGTGTCCAGTTTCTTCATTTCAGGCATCATGATTGGCCCTCTCATGAGTGAGAGAAGGGGTAAGATCAGCAGCAGAGGATGAGTCACAAAGGTCATATAATTAAGCTGCCGAGCATGAATTAAAGGATCTTATGTCCTTAACATTTTCGCATCAACATTTTCTAGTTATCCGGTCAGCCAAATTCATACATACCAGCTTCACCATCGGCTAAACCATTCATTAAATGGCGTCTAAAACACCCAAAGAGCCATGGCAGCCATTGCCCTTGTCTCTCGCCCCCTCGATTGCGTCTCACTCCCTCTCGACACCACAATCCTTGCAAATCGAAATCGATCAGACAACTCATCGTCTCAATCTTCTAAACTTTTTTCGTATTCACGCTTCATCCAAGATTCTCGAGATAGGCTGCAGTCAGGGTACATGTACTGTCGTTCTCGGCCACGCCACTGGGAGAGACGGCCATGTTGACGCCATCGACCCCGCGCCTCTAGATTACGGTGCTCCCTATACACTTGGACAAGCACAAGAACATATTTCTAAGGGCGACATGGGTGGTCGGGTAAGGTTCTGGCAGAAAAATCTCGAAGAACTTTTGGCGGAGACTGGGGAGAAGAAGTGGGACTATGCGGTCTTTGTCCACTGCTTATGGTACCTCGATGAAGAAGATACCTTGGCACGTATGTTTAAAGCGTTGAAGGGTCGGGTGAGCAAAGTTTGCATTGCGGAGTACTCTATGAAAGCCTCCGAACCGGCGGCTGTACCTCACGTGCTTGCTGCCCTGACTCGAGCTACACTTGAGGCTCAAAACCCGGAAAGTGATGCAAATATTCGTTGTCTGCTCACCCCGCCTGACATCAAGAAGATTGCAGAGCACGCTGGTTGGGAGATTGAACAAGAAGTGAACTTGGTGCCGCATGACAGCTTGCAAGACGGAGGGTGGGAGGTCGAGGCAGTGAAGGATGAAAGTTTTCTGGATGATGTCGAGAAGTATGTTGAAGAAAACAGGGTCAAGATTATTCTCAGAAGTGGAAGAGAAGCGGTCATCAGAGCCGCTGAGGAACTAGGTGAGAAGAAAGTAAGAACAATGGATGTCTGGGCGGCTACGATGGTAGGATGAGAAGGGAACTAAGTAAATCTTAGCACACGCTTCATAGTAGAATAGCATCTCTGAATGAAAATAATCCGATATTTGCTTGTCAGGACTCAAGTCATGAGCTGGCTAGTAGGCTTCTTTGCCGTTGTCGGGCGCTTGTTGACAATCAAATGTGAGTCAATACAACGCTGGTTTCATACCCTCACTTTTAGAAAACTTCAGATCAAGAAAATGCGGCTCAAGACCTCGAACAGCGGGGTACATAGTTGACGTCCGTCGTGGGCGATTGGAGCTCTTGCAATCAATGATAGGAGTCTGGTAGCTACAAGGTACGACCATGTGGAGTGAAGGTCAGGATGGGTGGCGCTCGTATATTGAGTGGGCTAGTGGAAGGGTTCACACTAAAGTATATTCACTATTCCAATACACATAAGTGCTTCGGTCCTTCATTTATACCGGTACTTGAAAGGTGAGGCCGTTCGGCTGCCCCTTCTGCTTGTCCTGTCTGCTGTTGCTACCATGCAATTGCTTCGAAAAGCACGTGATCATCCCGCTGACATAAGGCCAAACAGCGCCACGATTGGCTGTCTTGTCTTAAACTTTCGGCAATCTGGACGAGATTTTGTCACCAACGGTCAGAGCTCCAATTGGTCGAAACTGTCGACACTTGAGTCATGAGCCTGTTCCACCAGCCACACATCACGTGCCATGGTAATTTTGGTTCAATCCCGGAGCTCTCTGTACCTTGATGAAGATAGTCCATCAGTTGTAACATCACCGCTGATTATTAAAGAGACGAAACACACTGTCTCCAGATAATGCTGTTATCCTTTGTTCTCTCCTCTTTTCCCATATGCAGACAATGAAGATCCTCCACGTAGTCAGGTGTAGACAATTGTCGCGAATAAAACATACTGTTACAATGTTTTGAATTTCGTATCTGGACGTGTTTGGAATGATATAGTCATCAGAGGATCGCCATCCGATATTTGGGTATGGTTGTCTTGACGAATACCGTAGGGGAAGCATTGCAGTGAAGAGGGTTGGCTTTTGTATCAGATTGTGCCAGTTACAAGTGCGATCCTCTCTAGTCAATCGTGCAGTATCATGCCCATCATGACAATAGCCAGCTGTACATTCATTTAAACCCACATTCGAAGTTCAACAGCCACTGGCGACTCCGCTCTGAGGTCTCCTGGAGGAAGAAGGTATAAAGTGAAAATCAGAAGCAAAAGACCAGAGAGGTCAAGAATTATTTGCCGCCTAGCTGGAGCTATCTCAACGTTGCAGCTACCTAGCTTGGCAGTGCCACTCCTTCTGGCAGATTGGGAATCTGACCCTTAACAAGAAGCCAGCTTCATTCATCGCCTGATAGTTCCGAAATCTGTACTCCCTAAGCTTCTTTAGCTTCTCGACACTCTCAACATGGAGGAGCCTGTATGAGTTAGCGATATACAATCGTCTGGATGAGGACAAGTAGACTTACGGTGGGAACCCCATCGGAGGGTACGATCTGGTCTCAATCCAGAATTCCTCCCCAGTATCGGCCTTGATGATACTACATGACACGAAGTTAGATCTCAACAACGATGCGGTGATGCGGCCACGCTTACTCTCTCAGAGGCTCTCTGGCATTTTCGTACTCGTCAGGGCCACTGTACCTGTAACTGATTTTCTGCAATTTTAATTAGCGTCGGCATTTGTGCTGGTAACAACGGTGAACTTAATACGAGTTTGCCAGCCATGTTAATTATGATAGTGGATAGTGAGTGAAATAGTTGTTGTACTAATGATTGTAGAAAATGTTGACTTAAAGATCAGAAATCTGGTGGGGTTGTCCCCGTCTTATATATTTGGGGCGCAAATCTTTCGACGCCCGGATCACGCCCCAAATCACACAAAATGCGAACATTCTCTCTTCGGCAATAACGGACCATTCCCGCACACTCTCTTCTTGCGGATATCCCTTGGCAAGACAATGTAACTCGAAAGGATTTTGTCGATCTGTCTTACACCAATCTTGTCTTATTTTCAGCTCATGTAGATCGTATACAAATTCGTCCTCCAAGTATTAATAAGGTTTACCCTTGTGCAAAACATGATGAATTGCCGAAGCTGCAGACGGCAGTTCCCATTGCAGGCCAAGATCTCAAGCATATATCCACTTTTCAACTTCACTTTATACTTTGGCATTGGTCGATCTCCGAATGTGTTGAGACACGCCATGAAACACAGCCAATACTATCGATGAGTTTTGTCATGATGATCTACATAGTTCG
This sequence comes from Fusarium torreyae, assembly GCA_027945595.1. NCBI lineage: Eukaryota > Fungi > Ascomycota > Sordariomycetes > Hypocreales > Nectriaceae > Fusarium > Fusarium torreyae. The sequence goes on along the minus strand of JAOQAZ010000032.1, from coordinate 87,467 downwards.
GCAGAAAGCGGGTAGGACTTCAACCCGCAGCTCAAGGTCATCGCTGAACACATTCCAATAGAGCTTCAAGACACTTCACGTGTACCGAGACATGATGAGGGCTGATCTTGGTGGGATTAGAACCGAAATATGTCGGGCTGATTTGCATTATTTTGCATTGTAGATCGTCGGCTCCTTGTGAAGATGAAGCAATGTCTAACTCAACTCAGTCATTTTAGGCCATACACTCACTTCGTCGCCCCTCTTCTCAGCCACAATAACCAGGCTTTTCGTTGCGGTGAGAGCGACCAACTTCATGAGAGAGAAAACAACAAGCGATACCAAAAAGTTCGTTGAAAGCTTATCGTGCCGTCCTAACCCACCAACAGTAAGCATGCCCGGGAGTTGGCCTTATCGAGGCAGAATATCGCCAGTGCCGACAAGAGAGTTAGTCTGGACAAGGGTTAAACAAATAAATTTTGAATGGCTTATTACTTAACCTAGCTATAATTTATCTATTCATCCTGGCATGTACTCTTGTATAACACTTGCAGGTTCGACGTACTCTCCAAGAGGCGTATAGACAACATCATCATAACCAAAAGCTTTGGGCCCTCCTACCTCAATGCCAAAAGGCGTCTTTGTCCATTGAGGAGAGCATGTAATGCCTATCACTGTCACTCTGTAGCCGTACTTGAACTCTGGGACACCCAACGCTCTACCTGAACCGTTATCTAGTACAGCAATAAGATCCGGAACAGAGGCAATGATTTGAGTCGTCGACCCGCTCGCAGAAGTGTGCTCAGCAAGGATGTTTTCGTTTTTGAACGGGATTCGTAGTGTTCCTCCCGTAGCAACAGGTGTAGCACGCTTGGAGGCGTCGCCATCTTCATCGTCGCTACGTTCGTCAAACGCCGCAATTCGTAGGGCTCCATATGAATGACCTTTGTAAAGTCGCCGCTCAACCTCAACGATCTTGCCCCGAAAGAGAACTTTGGCTGCTTTGAAGCCTCCAGCCTCCCCAATGATTGACTCGGCAACAGTGGAAAGTTGGTTACTAAACGTACTTTGAGCGATACATCTTCCAATTCGCCATGCCAGAGAGCAGGTATTCAGAACACCATACTTTCGCACATATTCAGTAGTGGTAGGTTTAGCAGCCATACCAACGCGGCTTCCCATCTCCGAACAAGAAGCTCTAAGTGCGCGATCGACAATCTCATCGTTTGAGGCTCGAGTCATGATAATACTCTTCCCATCTCCAGAGTCGATCGCACATGGGACCAGCTCTTGGGGCTTATGGACTGCGAGGGTAGTTTGCCAGTAAGTAGGATATGCTCGGCCCATCCAATCGCCGTCAATCACGGGGGCGTCGAAGAAACGCGACGATCCCACAAGCATGGGTTCCATGCCGTTTGCGCCACCAATTTCTAATCCCATAACGGCATCGATAGTCTTGTGGCCCATGTAGTCCATCAATGCTTCGAATGCTTGGACTGTCTCCACAGATTGGAGACGCTCGACAGAAACAGCAGGAGACCCCATGTGTCCACCCCAGTAAATGAGTGCATCATCTTCGAGGGAAGATTGGTCGATGATTCGAATTTGATGACCTGACCGTAAGATGTCACGAAGTTGAATAAAGCTAGGAGCTGGAGTACCGCCACCCGCGCAGCCAAGCACATAACAGCCGTCGGCCAACCAAGCCAAATCGGTTTCATTGAGAATCCATTCGGGAACCCCCTTGTCGTTGACTCTGATTGTAGGAACATATGTAGATGGGTTTACTGGCGTAGTCTCAGAAGTCTTGACTGCCCGATCCTTTTGCCCTTCAGGGACCTCATCAGATGTGTCAACATCGTCTAGGTCAATTGAAAGCTCCATATCAGAGTTGTAAGAATTCAGATCAACATCTCCCACGACCTTCACAATTGTGCGAACCTGGTCAGCCACATATTGCAACGGGATGCTCTCGATATTCGCCATCGTGATACTGTCAGGAATAGCACCAGCTTTGATGGCTCGTTCAATAGCAACCTTCTTCGCATACTCAATGGCTTGGGATTCCGTTTGATGAGCAGTGCTTTGAACAATGTCCACGTCACCGCTGACTCGGGAGATGGCAGCGCCGATTGCATTGGCAACATCGTGGAACGGGGGTCGAATTACTTTCAAAGCACCTGCAATCTTCTCTGGAGCTAGCACTGCACCACCTCCCACCAGAAGAACTGGCAACGGATCCGCAGAGGTTTTGATAACATCTACAGCCCCATCTAGAAGACTCTGCATGGATTCCTCTGCGGATTTGATAAATTCGCTGCTTAATCCAGCGATTCGGGCTCGTTCACCCATGTCTGCTCTTCCCAGAGCGACGGCGATGTCAGATGCTGTACACGTGCTACCTCCAAAGATCAAAGCTTCTTGCAGAAGGTAGTGGCCAACTGATTCAGGACCAACTTTGACTTTGCCGTTAACCTCACGTACGAGAGAACCACCTCCTAGTCCCACGGAGTGTAGATGTGGCATCGAGTAGTTTACCCTGACATCGGCCACAGTGACATATGCAGACGCTTGGCGCGGTAACCCGCTTGGAAGGATGACACCGACATCTGCTGTCGTTCCACCAATGTCAACCACAATAGCGGAAGAGTCTCCTCCCGCGTCTATTCCGGCCAAGTAGGCAGCACCACGCATAGAGTTTGTCGCTCCAGAAGCAAAAGTGCGGATAGGAATCCTGGCTGCAGCGGCAGCGTCGAGTGTTGTGCCGTCATTCTGGGTGATAAAGAGAGGGCAGGTGAGGTTCAACTTTTTCTTGGCATGCTCAAACCTCCTCACTGTCTTTCGAGCATATGCAAGGATGGCGGCGTTGAGGATACTCGCGTTCTCACGTTCGAGAAAGCCAATATTCGCGACTTCATGTGAACACACGACGTCAACCCCAGGCAACTCCCGCTGCACGATGTCCCGAACCTGGCTTTCCTGCTTGAACGTTTCGTCGATAGGAGAAAATACACCGGCAATGACAACAGCACTTAGGCCTTGAGCCCTGATCTTTTCACACTCTGCTATGACCTGTGCTTCGTTGACTGGTGCTTCTTGGGAGCCATCAATGTGCAGTCCACCATCAACAATACCACAGTACCCTTTAATTATGGCTGCCAGATCGGGTGGGAAGTCTGAGAATGGTGGTACTTCGCGGAGAAACGAACGAGATAGTCTCAGAACAGCCACCTTGTGGAGTCTTCGAGCATCCCTCTCGATGACGGCATTGATGAAGTGTGTTGTGCCAACTGTCACACTGGCTATTCGCTTAGGGATAATATTTCCAGACTCGATAACAGCTCTGATAGCCGTCTCGATGCCGGCGGTTGCGTCTGGTGTGGTTGGAGTTTTCTTGAAAGCGATGACTCCTCGTTGGGTATCACCTTGAGCAGCTCGGGTCACATCAATGGCGACGGCGTCGGTGTTGGTTCCTCCGACGTCAACGCCTATTCGAATGGTCTTGCTGAGAGTCATATTTGATGGCTTGGGTTTGATTGACAATATGATTGCTTTTCTTATCGTAGACTTTCTAAGGTGCGAAACGCGTCTCATAAATCTTCCAATAGGGTCGCAATGCTCATTTTGTCTGGCGAGACTCTAGTATCTGGACCTTGACAGTTCAGTAAGGAACCAGAGGTGAGTACCTCAGCCTGGCTATCGTAATTTACCCCTCACGCTACCCACCTTCGGCAAACTTGAACACTCTGATGCCATCTCGGACCATTTAATCCTGAATCCTTCAACTAGCGGACCAATAGCTTGCGGATTCAGGAAATGAAGTTTCGCGATCTTCAAGCAACTCATGAAAAAGTTGATACGAGCTGGTAGATTCGGCGGATTATCCTCAGGGAAATGGCCGCGGGATTCCCAATATGGATGCGCCGTGTCTGTATTCGACTATAGCGGAACTTTTTTACACCAATCGACTGAGCCTACGATAGCTTATCACTGTGGCTATCGTGTTACCCCGCGTCCAGGTTTCAAGACAAGCTTTCAGGCTCGGCTAACCCTCGAGATAAACCCCCTCCTAGACATGATAGGAACTGATATTCGGGCAAAGGACCCCTGCTTATCTCAAGGCTACCAGGATGTGAGATTACACAGCCCAAGCTGTCGGTACATGATCCTGAATTCCACCGGCAGTTAGCGCCGGGTCATGGGAAGAATAAATCGCAGTTACTAACGACTATGAATAAGTAAAGAGTGTAGCCCGGAAGTGTAGACTGTAATATCTCCTAACATTCCTTGCGACTACTCATGCTGCTACAATGGTCCTGAAATCTGTTCTAACCTGGATCAGGCTACCCAGTGCCGATAGGGCTGTGTCCAACGTCTGGATCAATGATGATATTCGCCCGTTGGAACCAGAGCGTCGTACATGGAACACTTTTACTTTTATCTCTTTCTGGTTGGTGAACCAGGTTGCCAGTAAGGAACCATTCAGTGAGCCGAGATTGATTGACCAGTTCCGCTAAGCCTTCAGTTTCCAACTGGCAGCTAGGTGCTTCGCTTGTGGCTACCGGTCTTAGTGTCTGGCAGGTGGTCATTGCCACGTTGCTGGGGAAAATCATTATCAGCCTAGTTGCCATCTTCAACGGATATACGGGCGCTCAATGGCACATTGGCTTTCCGGTTGTATCGAGGTACATCTGGGGCCCATATGGGTCATTTATTGCCATTGCCCAAAGAGTTGTCCTCAGTCTAGTCTGGTTTTCGGTACAATCATGGACAGGAGGTCTTTGCATCTCCGTCATCTTATCAGCCCTGTTCCCAAGTTTCCAACGTCTGCATAACGTATTCCCTGACTCTGCTCATCTTGATACGAAACAATTTATCGGTTGGATACTTTTCAATGTCTCGATGATCCCTGTCCTCTGGATCCCCCCACATAAGATCAAACGAGTTCTATTCATCTTCAACATCTTTGCATCCATGACACTCATATCAATCATGATATGGTCCCTGGTCACAGCCAAGGGCGGAGGGCCGCTGCTTTCCAAGAGCACCACACCACTGAGCTCTCATGATCTGGGCTGGGCCATTACGTCTGGTGTTACGACTGTCATCGGTGGAATTGCAGTCGGCTTAACCAATGCCAACGATTACACTCGATTTGCACGAAAGCCTGGTGACCAAGTGTTTGGGCAATGGTTTTCTATCATGTAAGTCGATATCGATATGAACTTGCGTTTTGATCAAAACCTAACTAAACTCAAGATTCTTTGGGACACTTTTTCCCCTTTTTGGCTGCCTCGCAGCATCTGCCACTCAAAAGATCTGGGGAGAAGCAGTATGGAATCCTCGTATGTCTATCCCTCTAGGCACTCATGCACATTTACTAATCACCTACAAAGCACTCATCTGTCAACAATGGCTCGACAATAATTACACCTCAGGATCTCGAGCCGCAGCATTTTTCGCAGGCCTCGGCCTTGTGCTATGCCAGATCGCCATCAATGTCGTAGACAACGCCTACAGTGCTGGAATGGATCTTGCCGGCCTCATCAGCTCATACATCAACATCAGACGCGGCGCTTTTATTGCTCTGGTCTTGAGTATTGCCATGTGCCCATGGGAATTGCTCTCTTCAGCTTCCGTATTTATCTCGGTGCTGTCTGCCTACAGCGTCTTTCTTGGGCCAATTATCGGCATCCAAGTCTGCGACTACTGGCTCATCCGGCGCCGACGCATCAAACTCACTGATCTCTACAATCCTACCTCGTCTAGTATCTACTATTTCTACCATGGCTTCAACCCTCGAAGTTTCACGGCCTGGGTTCTTGGATTTTCGACTCAACTCCCTGGTTTTGCCGCCAGCGTAACTCCAAATCAGGTGAAAGTTGGTCAGGCTTGGCATGAACTATTCTACTTGGCATTCCCACTTGGATTCGCCATTTCATTTGTTGCACATTACCTACTTAACTATGTATTCCCACCTCCAGGAATTGGACTTGTAGATGACGCCGACCACTTCGGATCGTTTACTGAAGACGAAGCGATCAAGTTAGGCATTGGCTTGGATGCAGGCATGAACAAGAAGGAGGATATTATTGATGGGCTGCCTGTTAAACAGAAGAGTTGATCATCTTGCCAGGCTAGTCTGGGTATGAGAGGTTTTAACTTAATAGTATTGAGTGACAAGATCTAATCCGCACATTGTTGCTTTAACAAACTGTCAGCTGTTATTAAGACACCAGTCAACTCAAGGACTGACCCCCTCTAATCATGGGTCAAAGCGTGGGCGACGGGTTTAACGGTGTTTATATTCTCAATCTTTAAACACTCAATTTGACCTCTATTACTCCCTGCGCAATACCTTCATATTTAAAGTCGGTTAGATCAAGCAGAGCCTTTCTACAGGCCAGACTTGCCTATCCGATATCGGTAAAGAAGCGGTAAGACTGTAAGTACTTGATATGGGGATAGGAATACACTACTAGAAATAGTCCTAGATATCACCCTGCTAGTTCTGCCGCCTTCTTTGAAGATCTGGAGTCAACTGCTCCATCTCGATAACCAATTCATTTCGGACACGTATCTCTGTCAAGTCGTGATCTCCGCTACTATAGCTCCTGGAGCTTCGCGGATGACTAAACACGACTATTTGAGGTGGTTCTACCCCGACCGCGAGCTTCTGGATCGAACTTGAGTCATCTTCCTCCTTCTCCTTATGCGTGCGTATACTAGTGAGTTTTATAGGACGACTGCGCGTTGCGTAGCTGATAGGATGGCTGCTGCCGTATGATGAGAGGAAAGATGTTGGAAGAATGATCGCGATTATGGGCCGAAGGAGGGGAACACAAGCTGAGATTAAATTTAGCAGGATATCATAAGACGGGCTAGTATCGAGTGATCTACCGGATACGATGGCGATGTTGATTTCAATGCCGCCCCAGACGAAGTTGAGGGCAGTATCGTGGGGCATTTGCGACGAATTCTCATCATAGTTGATGGATTCGACAAGGACGAAGACGGAAGCAAGGCATACTCTAACACTGATTAGTCAATCTGTCAACGGGAATGGCGGTCACCACTCACAAAGCTCCAATAAGGAACAGACCGATCACAGCAAGCTTCTGCCCCAGTCGCAGGCGGAGACTACCAACTTCAATCATAGGCAAGATCAATATCACAACGTCCATCGCGAAATGTGTCAACACTGTGCCGAAAAAGAATTTTGATGCGTCTATACCACAGTACCCATCAACACTTTTGTCCCAGAAAAAGGTCAAAGGTATGCACTGTAGAGAGACCATGAAGATTCGAAGCAGGGTCCATAGCGTGGTGACGGCGAGCATGATCTGAATCGGCAAACGGATCTTGGAGTGCTCAAAAAGACGCCAGTAAAGCAACAGAATTGTAAACTTGGAGGACGCAATAGAAAAGGTGTAGCAGTATTCGCATATGAGCATCAACAGTCCGCCGTGAGTGATGATGCCTCCTCTAACATAGGGAGGAAGATTTTCATGAAGCATTCGCCCCAGATACCATTCCTTGGCCCCTGTTACAGTCAGCACTTGAGTGATGCGCGGATAGAGATGGGCATCTATCATCTACGTACAAACGATTACGACACTGTTATAGGTGCTCGCAAACAGCTTTGGAAGATCAGCACGTAGCTCCATATGTGGATGTACAATAGACTCACAAAAGCAGATACACAGAAGTAGTCATCGAACCACCACGTCTGCTTGGTCATGCGTCGTGCTAGGACCCTCATGATCAGCGCAACTAAGGCCCCACCCCAGGTGATGGAGATGCCAGCATACACATTCCCCTGAAGGTCACTCATCATCTCGAAGCTTCATGAGACAGCACTATGTCTCAATAAGTTGGAAATATGGTCGATGGTTGACACACTGGCAACACAAGCTCCCAATCGCATGGGGAGAAGGCAATGTATGATTATGGAGCTTTTAGGGGTCTCGTCTGTATTTCAACATTTTGTCGGAGGAGTATGCTGTCTCCTTGTTTGTAGGAGATATATTAAGGCTAGCCTTACGCCGGAAAATAGCTCATGGTCTAGAAGAAAACAAGTCGCTCGAATTTATGTGGCTGTTAGTAGTGCATTAGCTTGATCTGGGGTCAATCTGGGGTAAGCGGTTACCACAACCAATTCGGGTTAATCTACGCGTTTCGAATTGCTACACCTAGAGCATTGGTTCAATAGTCTAAGATGGCTTGATGCCTGTCGGCTCTTACTCTGACTCAGTGACCGAGATAAACGCTCCTACGGTATGTACGGCAAGCATGCCAAGACTCAGGCGTGAACTGACCAAGCATTATTCAGGGGCAATCTCAATAGCCGAATCTAAGTCTCGAGATCATGATCGGACAATGCATTTCTTCATCAGTAAGTAAGCTAGCTACATGAAACCAACTCGAGCAATTTGTGTGTAAACTAATCATGACTTGTTCCATCGAATTTGGTCGTTGCAGCAAAATAAGAACGGCAAGCACTGCTCCATGGGCCTGAAACATAGAGGTGTCGCTTTTTTGGAACTGTCATCTACCCCAGAAAAATGAACAGAGGAGAGGTCTTAGGACATATTGTGGCGTTGTCGCCTCCTTTCCGCGGCATTAGTCTGTCTGTAGCGTGGACTAGTGGACAGGCGGAACATCCAGGATCCAGGGTCTGGTCTGGGGTCTGGGGAAACCTGACTCCTGATTGCTTGTGCGCATCATTGTTGAGTTTATCGACCATATACTCAGGAGAAGCAGTGGAAAGGCTAAGAGAGTTTATTAGACAATAGATAGAGCCGGTTTAGCTTTTTTTAAGCGATGCTCCCCAGAACACTCTACTTCTCACACTAGATTCCATCGCTTCGATCAACCTTGCAAGGCCTGTGTGGCTTGCCCTTCGGCTCGAGTTGCCCTATGCCAGCATTCAGCGTGAGCACTGAGACAGGCTAGGAATGAAGCCAGGCCCATTATTATGGTACCGATAGCTATTTTGAAGTAACTGGAGTCGCAACTGGCGGCTTTGCGGCAAAAGGATCAGAATCCAAATGTCGCAACCGATACAAGTCCAATGTTTCCTATTTCAAGAGAATCGTCCATCCCTTTTTGTCAATGCTGCAAAAGCTAGACATATCCTAACAACATTACTAATACCTCTTTATATACTTTATCATTATACGGACAATAGCATGCTCTCTCTCAACTGTGATGATACATACCGAGGCACCTATAAGCAACAAATACCACCCAAGCCCATCTCTAGCACTCAGCCTATCCTAAGTCTGCGTGGTCTTGCGGGTCAAATTCAAACTTAAAGAATGGGGTTTCTTGCAACTGATGACGAGTCTCCCTCTATCTCGCAAGCAAAGGACAATTCATTCTTTCACGCTGCTGCGAAGTCCCTACCTCAGGAATTCAGCCAGGATGTGAGCGAGTCATAAGGGTTGCATAAACTCTTTCTCACCCTGGCCAGCCAAGAGCGGCTTGCCGCTAACCAGGACCGGCCTTTCTCTCAGTCAGTGAAGATGATTAAACATGGTGTTCAAACAAATCGCCCATTCTACGCTCTTGTTCTTCGTGCCAAGACATCATTCATTTCTCTCGAGTCTTTTAGATCTACCGGGGCATTTAGGTCAGCATGCTAGCCCAGAACTAACATTGCTGGCGTAATCAATGAGATAGGGCATAGAGGATAAGTTGCACATTTTAGGGGTGGGAAATTTAAATAAACCTTGTTTAATATATAGTTTCCTCTATAGAGATGTTTCTGGTTTGTCGGCTTCGCGGTTTGCACAATGCCCATGCTCCAGGGCCGATTTCGGCTTTCAAGATGCCACCCCCGTGGACTTGGCAAGGTTAAAGACTTCCCTCCGCACTAGGGCCCAGTGATTCCGAGCTGTGGTTCTTGTCCTCGTAGGAAAATGAGCTTCTGTTCCGTGGCGTTACCTATATATCCTGTGAGACGACTTGTGCTAGTGATAAACCTGCAACGGTTGTGCTGGTGTGCCTCAGTCACTAGTCGGAACATACGATAACTTGGCTGGACTAGATTTGGCAGCTATAACAAACTGCTTTTGGGGCGGCTATTAACTATCTTACTCAGCAGGATAACATCTGACTATGGCTTGCCACTAGATGAGTAGAAACTGTAGGTTCCATCAATTTTTGTGTCAATCCACGCATATGACACCAGCCACCTGTAAAACTCTACAGGGTGTACAAGTAGCGAGGATTGTGCTCGCCAAGCTCAGCAATCTCCTCCTCCGTCTTACCCTCCATTCTCCAGTCTTCCTGTCCTGAAAGTTTTCTCTTGTTCAGCCGCTTGAAGTGCAGGTAGACGGCGGTGTGAATGCACACGGCAAGTACGAGCATGCCGATAGACGCACCGTAACCAGGGCGATACTCAGGGGCGTCCTTGTTGCTGAAAAGGAAGGGCGACGCAACACCAGCTGAGTTTCCAATAGTGATGAAGATGCCACTGGCAAAAGCGCGCTTGCCATACCGCGGCTGGTTGACAGTGATCCAAGCCATGCCAGACCCTGAACCCGTCCAAAGTCCCATGGCAACAAAGAAGCAGCCTGCAAAACTCATGGACATGTTGTAATTGGCAATCAGAAGGCAATAACCCAGGATCATAGTCAGGCCACCTCCTACGCAAAAGAGGCCTCGCTGTTGCGTGCGGTCGCTGAGATTGGCGCAAATCAAGTAGACGGCGAAACCAAGGGCATACACGGGCACTGTAAGACCTTGAACCTGCTTAGGTGTCCAGGTGCCCATCTCCTTGATGATAGTCGGCAGAAAAACACTGAAGCTGTAAAGAACAGAGTGACTGCAGTACTGTGCAATTGAAAGAGCCCAGATGGTCCAATCCTTGACTCCAGCAATGACATCTTCCTTGTGTAGCTCCTGACCAGAAGCCGTCTGACCAACCTCGGCCGATCGAAGGGTCAAAAGAGCACGTCGTTCGTCGTCGGTCAAGAACTTGGCTGTCTCAGGCGTGTTGGGGAGGATGAAAGGAATCACAAAGGCAGTCAATACTGTAGGGATACCGTTGATGGTAATGATCCATCGCCAAGCTCGCCATCCACCAGCACCTTGCTGGGGTCCATCTTGGTTATCTAACTCTCCAATACCGAGGGCGACGAGACCACCAACCGCTCCAGAGATGGCAGAGATGGAATAGAAGTAGGCATTGCGCAGAGAGATGTGTCGCTTGTGGTAGAAAGTAGTCAAGTAAAGCATAATACCAGGGAACAATCCAGCCTCAAAGGTACCGAGGAGAAGACGGCAGGCCACTAATGAAGCGAAGTTGTTGACAAAGCCGGTGAAGATAGCCACGAGACCCCAAAAGAAGACGAGGCCAGCGATGTATCTGGCAGGTTGCATCTTCTTGATGATCAAGTTGGAGGGTGTTTCGAACAACTGAGATACGAGTTAGTCGTCTATCGCCATGAGCGATTGTGGTCTTTACTTACGCAGTACGTGACAAAGAGAATAGATACAGCGAGCTGATATTGGTCACCAGTCAAGCCGAGCTCTTCCTCGAGTCCATAGAGACGCGCGTTGCCAATTCCAACTATCCTCAGATGTTAGTTTCAATCGTTTGTTGGCTGTATTAGGTTGGACTTACCTCGATCCATGAAGTTCATCAAGTAAATCCAACAGACACAAGGAATGATACGTCGATCTAGCTTCCTCAGTATCCGCTTTTCTGTAGCGTCGTCGACGAAAGCAACAGAGTCCTCATTGGTTGGGCCATCGCTGGTAGTGGCAATACCCTCCTCCTCTTTGGTAGGAGAAGACCGATCACCATCAGAGCCGAAAGCCATGATGAAGAGATAAGCCTAGGAGGAGACTAAGATCTGGGTAAAAGATGCCAGAGAGGGGCAAGGAAAAGAAGATGCAGGTGCAGAAAGCTTGTCCGAGACAGAGCTGGGGCATGAACCCCTTACTTATACTCGCAGGCGATCATCTCTCACTCATCCTCGTAAAGGCTGCATCAAGGACGCGCGGGGTATTAATGCCCAGACTTTCTAGTCCAGATTGCGAAAGAGACCCGGTCAAGAGGAACATAAATACCCCAGACGCCAAGAATGAGTTTGCTCAAGTAGAAGCTGGGGAAATAAGGTAGACCCATAAGTGAGGGTTGGGTTCTGTGGAGAAATCCTGTATCCACGGGAATACAGATATTGCCAAGGCTAGTTTACGCACTTGGTGGGTGGGAACAGACATCAAATTGACACGCACCGTCCATTGTCAACTGTCTGGGCTTATATCAGGTGACATAACCCATGTACTTGGCAGTACTTGGCACCTTGGAAGGGGAAGTCTAGTGGGCAATCCCAATCTTGGCAAATAAGACGGGGACAAGAGTCGCAGAATGGTTGGCGGTTGAGTCGTAAAGTGACGATATTTCTCTTGGCTCCAAGACACGGACGAAAGGAAAGTTTTCCTGTTCTAGCTAGCTATTCCGACATCAACGGTCATCATTATCCGATGAACGGTTGTTGTAAGGGCTGTTTCACCACGTCTTGGCCACGTGTTGGAGCTTGTTTTCTCATCCCTCAACAAACTGACCTCGTCATGTTGCATGTTAAGAGAATCACATCGCCCATCCGGGTTAAGCGTATTACTTTCTTCTAACCTGATGCTGCTCAACCTTAATTCACAGTCGCTAACCTCCGAGAATCGGCTACAGCGAGTAATGTTGCCTAAAAATCGGGAGTCTGAGTCCGGTGTGTGAAGAAGCCCCAGCATTGTGGCGGGTTTCATGCAGAATTCATTGTCTCCGTATCACAACATAATCCTACGCAAAGACAATATCGGTTACTATTGATAGTGCCTCGCCAGAATACTGGAATGCAATGACAATTGGTGTTTTGAGCCCACTGTAAGAAGCACATGGATACCAGCATGCTCCCCAGTCTAACGTAAGCTTCAATTTAGGTCCAAGACTAGAACACGGGTCTCTCCTCAGATCTTAGTGTGAGATCTGGGGAAAATAATCGCCAATCAAATGACTGCTTGTTCAAGAGCTCGATAATGCTTTCAAAGCCGACAAGATCTGACGGGCGTCACTGGAGATACGGTCGGGCGATTACTATACATAGTATACCTTGACGATATTGCATTGAAATGTATTCCTATGCGAGAATAATGCGCTTGATTATGGCAGGACGGCCTGATCGTTGCATTAACCTCTTTACAGAGGGTGTTGACAAACCAGAATTGTAGTAGTGTTATGCACAAACTCTCATGTAGCTGCATATTACACACAGAATTATGCACTGGTCATAAACCCCCAAGCCATAGTATTAGTAAATTGAACCGGAAACTAATGAGCAAATGCGCCCGTATAAAGTCGATAGTCTCAGTGCCAGGTTTCTGTGTTGGTGACTTGGATGAAAGTGGAACAATGTATCATCGCGTATTATGTGGAGGACAAAGCACGGGATTAACGGGAATTCACCCGAACCAAAGTTCTTGTGTCGCGACCTCGCGTGTCAATGACGACGCGAGTTAGCGCGCAGGCCTACGCTGCAAGACGTAGAGCGAAAACGGTGAAAGATTACAAACGGTGTACTGTTTCGAACGGTAATGATACAGGCTAAATTTGGCCTCAATCGCTGGAGCGTGTGACGGGTTAATTATCATCCGCTACGAAGGATGTTAGTGACTCCAATTCAACCAATCAAATCTGTCAGCGAAGATTGGCACACGTGGATAGTGATTGGTAGCACGTATCGCTCGCAGAATCGAGGCTAGTCGGATGGTCGGTGTAAAGTTACACCGGTCGCCAAACAGCGCGGAATTGAGCACAGTTAACATTTTACCATGGTAGATTCAGGGTAGTTACGCTCAGTTTGATATGTCAAGTAGTAAAGACACCACTCGCAGTTAAATATTGAAACTGTTAAATATTATTTTATGCTTAGAAGAAAAAGGCCTTCTTTTTATTGTTTATTGCATACTATAGCAAGTTGTGTTTTCTCAGCCAAGATTTCCCGCTGAATGACATAAGACCTCTGCGTCGCCTATCTACTCGCCCAATTCCCAAAATAAAAGCGCCGGTTGTCCCAAGCTCCAGCTCCAAACTCCGGAAGTATATTCATCCGTGGGCAGATAACAAGCAGCCCATGAGCCAAGTAGATAAGATAAGAGCGTCCCAAATCTTATCGGCTAGCAGCTTGCCCGAATGGGAATAGCGGGACTGTCATTGCTTATCTGTCGCAAAGCTTCCACTACGCCACAGGCCCAAAACTGAAGACATCTTCCCTATGGTTACAGACTAGCCAGCTTTATCACATTATCTCTCTCTCTTCATGGGAGCAAATTCAGCATTTTGAGAATTATTCCCGTCTGCAATACTTCTCGCGAGCGTTGATCACGTGAATATTCTCTATTTGGAACAGGTGCGTACCCAGCCTAGTACTAACCACTAGAACGCGTATCCTCTCTGTCGCGACGCGTCACTGAAATCAGCGTCTCAACTGTAATTCCACGCTCAGTCCCTCCACTCCCTTTGCTCCAACATGTCCCACCACTAGCCTCTCCGCTTGCTACACCACATGTCAATTCTACCTCATCATCGTCACTATGAAACTCATGGCCCTTACTCCTGCTCGCACTAAACAAAGGGAAATGTTTAGACCCTGACTTAGATAGGTCATTCTGCCCTGAAGGCGTGCCCCGTGAAGTCAATCCCGTACGATTCATACGGAACAGAGGAGCCAGCGTTGGTAGGCACGCTGAGATGATAGCCACCGATGGTTCAAGACTCGACCAAGCAAACGATGGCCCCATCCACCATGTCGCGTCGAGGTTCTGGAAGAACCCCCAGAGATAGTATATTCGGGCTATGCTCGCCACGCAAACACTTGATAATGTCAGTGACGTGTTTATTCCAGATGTCCAAGTCAGACCTACAAACTGCCCAGTAGCATGATGCCAATGATGGAGACCTTCGTCTTCTTGTTCATCTGAAGTGTCCAGATTCGAGGTATGGGAACAATCAAGATGACCATGTCATTGATCATGTTCATTATTCCAAGAACAAGGAAGAAGAGCTTCACGTCGATGCACGTGCCCTTGGAACCAAGATACTGGTTCCAGAAATGACTAACAGGACGACAAGCGCAAGCCATTACGATCCAGAGGATTAATGGGTAAACCGCCGTAGTGAATGATGCCGCCCAGAACATCAAGGTATAGAGCCGATTGATGTCTCTTGATAGGGGGAAGAGTCGGCGGTATAGAAGAAGGATGCTGATCTTGACAGAAGTGACGGCGAGAGCGTATACGTATGGTTCGGCGTAAACTATCTGTGAGTGAGTACACATTAGCTTGATTACCAGACAGGCAGTAAAGGTTTGTTCCTTACCTTGAACACAGTGATGAGCGTCGGGAGCTCATTTGACCAGACATGAGTACCAGAACCATGAGCTCCAGCTTACGCATTGGTTAGCCGTATTGTTCATATAACGCATCTTCAGGTTAGCTTACCAAGAATTGTCATCGCGACAGCAGCACCTGAACAAAACTACCACAAGACCATTAGTACAAAGTCTGATGTTGAATTTCAAGTACCAACCAGACTACCTAAAGCAGCCCAATCGTCCAGCTCCACTTGAGAGGACTTCATGTTCCTCACATAGAAACGCAGTGCTACGATAGCGACAGCAACACCAAAGACAACACAAGACACGACATTGTACGTGGTGACAAGATTGTGTTCGAGATCCAGCCCTTCAGGCGGGGGCCCAAAAATGCCTACAATGTTGGGATCCAATGTCATGGCGCTTCGCGTGTCTGGCTAACTGGATGTAGATTTCGACGGTTGGTGGTTGTTGGTCGAACCATTCGGGCTGTTAGTTTGTTAAATGACATTCCCTGAGCTAGTCCAGCAAAACTGAAGGAAGATTATGGGATTCACACTCCTTTCTTTTTCAAGTGGCAATGTAATAACAC
The DNA here is from genome assembly GCA_027945595.1 of Fusarium torreyae. Classification (NCBI taxonomy): domain Eukaryota; kingdom Fungi; phylum Ascomycota; class Sordariomycetes; order Hypocreales; family Nectriaceae; genus Fusarium; species Fusarium torreyae. The sequence goes on along the minus strand of JAOQAZ010000032.1, from coordinate 71,519 downwards.
AACTGCGTTGAGGATTGTTTCATGAGACGTACGAGCCCGAGATCCTTGTTAGGACCGTTGTAGAATGCTCCGCAAACAGCCCACCATTGCAGTTGATGCAGAATCCAGTGGGGTTGGTATGCCCACTTTGATACTACCGTTTGTTAGTTAAAGAAATTGCACTGAAATTGAAAATTCTCATGCAAACCCTGGTCTTGGCGTGATCTTGTCGATCGTCAAGGATGTATTTGGGTGAATTCCCATGTTCACTTAGGCGAGGAACAAGTCTCTCCATTTCATGATATTACATGCATGCAGCGGTGGGACAGGCTTGACGATGAGGTTTCTTGCCAAGTCTGATATGAGCCAAAAATGGACCTTGCGGCTCCGGCATCTCCAAGCAAACCTTGCTTCGCGGATTTCCTTCCGGCCGGACCCTCCCGGGATTAACGCCCGAGAAGTGGCACGTTTCAGAGGTTGGCCCATTCGCAGCACTTTTCAAGGAAGGATTTCCAGGACCCCGGGAATAGTCACAGTTGTACCCGTAAAACTCCACTGCGGTCTCTAGGCTTTACTGATTTAGGAGTCCAAAGACGGCGTCAGCATCTAAATTCAGGTCCCGGTAGCAAGAAGCCCTCTTTGAACCAATAACACTGGGGCGCAGCACGGCTAGTCGGATCCCATGAGTTGATTGAGAGCCATAAAAGATTAAAAGGTTACTCTGAATGGATGCTCGCCTGTTTATTGTTGGTAGGACTGTAGACGCCCCTATCGGCCCATTCACGACATTCCGCCGCGAGCCCACTTTCCGTAAACCAGTGTTGGTTGTAATCTCTCAACACTTCATCCTCAAGGCGTGCCTACATGCAACGCTACCGGTAGTGTTTTCTCGCTGTTGGTTCGGTGATAGAATAATACTCCTGAAACGTGCATAGAACCAAGGGAATGGTAGGGGTTAGACGGCTGATCATTCCTAGAGACCAGACCCGTCGTCACCGAAAACGTATGGGTGAAGCTGCATGCTTTCTTTTTTGTAACTATTAGAAGCCATTGTTGTCCGAGGCACAATACAAACATTTCCATCCGCAGTCACAGTCCACATTCCATCTATACTACATTGTTAAGCGAAATCATGGCAGCCATTCCCCTCGATATTTCGGCCCTGGGTCAGCTTCAGATCCTTGACTCACAGTCACAGATTCTTGACTCCAAGACTGTATCGACTGAGCAAGTCAAGGAATTGCCTGACCTTGCCCCTCCTCTGCTGCCTACTGAAAGGATTGGTCCTTTGGGATGGGTCAGAACCCTTCTTCACTTTGAGCTTCCTGATGGCTACGATGCTGAAGAACTGACCAAGATCCTAAGACAAAGTTACACTGCTCTAAAAGAACGTATCCCCATCGCCGGCTGTGAGGCTGTCCCTGCCACAGCTACTGCCGGCTCACAACAAGGCCTCTTACAGCTCCGCCACTATGGTGATGAGATCGACCATGACTTTATCGTCAAGGACCTTCGCGACCAAGACTTCCCCAGCTATGCTGAGTTGGAACGTCGCGGCTTCCCTTCCTCTGCTCTAGACCCTGCTGTTGTGTGCCAGCGAGGTCTGGGTGGAGAATGGCCTGGACTTGGTGACAGACTCAATGTTACCATGATGCAGGTTAACTTTATTCGAGGAGGATTACTTCTAAACATTCTGTTTCTTCACGCATATGCCGACTGTACTACGGCATACAAGTTTACCGAGATCCTTGCCGAGGAAGTCAGAAAAGCCCAAGGTCTACCCATCATCAACCCTGTCGACATTCCCTGGCAGGACCGGGTCAATTTGATGGAATCATCAGGCCTGAATCCTGGAAAGCCCGAAGATCACCCCGAGTACACAGAGATACCTTTCACTCCAGAAGGACCCCCACCAAAACTCGCCTCCCCCATTTATCACGGCCACGTCTTTTATTTCTCACCTGAAAAGATTCAAGCACTCAAAGAGGCAGCATCTCCCTGTAATGCTAAGCTTTTCAAGGCAAGCCAGAATTCGAACCCTGCCTTTATCTCCACAAACGATGCTCTGGCTGCCCTCATCTGGCGATGCACTATGTCTGCCCAACACACAAACCCTGACAGTGAAACGAAGCCTTCCGGACCTTCTATCCTTAGCCTTGCCTTGGATGGTCGTCGTCGTGCGGGCCGTCAGATTCACAAACACACGTTAGGAAACATTCTTGGCTTTGCGCCAGCCATTATGGACCTTGAGTCTTTGATTGAGGAGGAAGACGTGAGTTTAGCAGATGTAGCCATTTGCATTCGAAGTGCTGTGAACAAGTCCCAAGATCGCTACCTCGACACTCTCGCTTCATTGGTGGAACGTCTTGAGAACGTATCTCGTTTCGTCCCGACTTCATTCTTGGACATGCCTGGTAAGCACGCGTTGCTATCTTCTTGGCGAGAGTTTCCTTTCTATGATCTACAATGGGGTCCTGCATTGGGTGGTCGGGTCAAGGCTGTTCGACCTCCATCAGTAGGAATTACCCACTCGATGCATGTTGTGTTGCCTGATCGAGTAGAAGCGGGACCTGGTATTGAGGTGTTTGTCGGCACTGAGAATAGTGCGATGGATGATTTACTAAGAAACCCCTTGTGGAAACAGTACGCTGAGGGACTAGAGCTTTTGTGAATTAGATGATAATCAGAGCGAGAGAGAGATAATGTCTTTCTATTATTTTTGTTATTTTGATTGCTTGTTGTCTGAAATGGTTTGATGCACTACTTAATTTAAGACTCGTGTGTAGTCTTCCTACATGACTTCAACGAAAGGCAAGTGAACTGTGTCACTGTAATCAATGTTTGATGCTGTACCCTGTATCCTCTTACTAGAGGTTCCAAACAGTCTATCCCATACCCTTGTCTGTTTCCCATAATTTTGTGCCCTTCTCCATCCTAGTCCGTGATGTAAATAATGATCTTTGATCGACAGGTCGGCATCCAATAGTCGTAGCAATGAGTTCAACGTCAGTGGAGGAGATAAATGCATGCGAACTCCACTGTGCCCAGCAACTTCTGTATGGACAATATACTGAAGACATATCCACCAGCCGTAGAAACCAAAAGGAATGCTCAAAAAGCGCATGGTTAGATACGCCAAAAACGGCGCCCCAAACATGTCCTATATCTCTTGTTCAAAGTCGGCATATGAGGTCAGAGAGACAGTGGGATGCTTGCTAGTGTGATGTTTGCGGTGAAACCTCCATAAAACCGGAACTTCGTGTGCGGCCCGATGAACCAGATAGTACCAGAAATCTAGCACAACGTTGTAGATGGTTATGTTGAAGAATAACCATAGCCACCATTCGATGTCGCCGAGTACTTGGATGGGTTCTTTATTCGGATGGAAAGCCACCAAGATTGACATAGCCATGCGAATCCCGGCTATGGTGAGAAGCATCCAAATCGCTTTGGAGGGGACCTTTACTTTTGGTAAAGGAGTTATCTCGCTCATGCTCATCCCCGTCGAAAAATCCGATTTGAAGACCCAACTTAACTGCTGGAACGATGTGATACTCAAGATCGCTTGATGTGTAACGATGGGCAAAACTGCGTAAAAGAGGACCAGACGTTGTCGCGACAGATCGCTAATGTGCGGCACCTTGTCTTTTTTAGAAAATACGGGCCCCTATTTAGATAGATGTGGATAATCGCCAATAAGTATTTTCCAGACAAGTTGCCAGAAGCTAGCCATAGTCTTTCGACAACCAGAGACTGTCAATATGAGACACGACGTTTCTAGCGCAACAGGGGAATTTTGGAAATGGCGTTCAGGTATTTGCTGCATCTTGGTATACCCGATTGCTTGAACTGTATTTATAATAGAGTCGGAAGAAGTGACCCGGCTGCTGGGCTTTTGGTTGTACAGTCGTTAAGTGCGTTGGCAGGATGATCTGCAAATTTGTGGCGTGGTGACGTTAATGAAAGACGGTTTGTCCCATAAATGGTTACCGCCGGCCGTAGGGCTGGGCTGACTGTACTCTAGACACAGAGTCTTCTTCTGTAAGCGCAGTAAGCGGTATTTATTTGATTGTCTGAGGGCTATTGCGATATATGTCCTGGAGGAACCAGCCACTGTTCTTTAGAAATCAGGGACCATATCTGCTTACAGGAGTCATGATCTTCCCACATTAAACGATCTTCAGTCCCACAAAATAGCTAGACCTGTTCCAGTTTGATACGAAGCTCTGTTAGTAACTCTTATCATTGGCAGAGGCCTAGCTACGCCTAGCTACGCCTGGCCCTTGCCTTCCTCATATCGTATGAAATACCAGACCAGAGTCCCTCCAAACTCGGGTATGTCTACAAGGAACAATAATGTAAATATGGGACAATATCACGACTCATAATCAAGACACGGTGTAGCAGTGGTTGTCCCGCGATTAGACCATGAAAAGGATGGCCGCGGCAGTACTGGCAAGCTTTTTAGCTAGACGCTGAATACGCCAGCTACCATCTCTCATCGAATTGTCCTCTTTCCAGACCCTTCTCTGGGACAGTTAAATCCCGACTCGAAAAGCAACTGTTTGCCCCTCAATACGTGCACTGTATTCTATCAGCTAGGCGAAGGAATTTGTGGCTTCGGCGATATATGCCATGGCGGGATTCAATCTACTCTTCTCGATGATGTTATGGGTGTTCTAGGGGTGGTCAACGCTCGACTGCAACAAGGTCTCATTCCCTCGGCGGTACCCGGCAAATGTTCACCAGAAAAGAATCCCGGCATGCTCGATTTGACAACAAACATGATAGCCACGCAGGGAATCCAGGTTGAATTTCTCAGGCCTCTTAGTATACCGACAGCAATACAAGTCACTGCTAATCTGGACAAGATTGAGGAAGATGGAAGGTCATTTACTATAACTGGCGTCATCCGGGACGGAAAAACAGAAAGTTTGCTAAGGCAAAAGCACAGTGGGTAGTTATTCGTCCAAGAGCAAACCTTTAAGTGTGATAAATAGAGACAAAATTTTATAAATGTAAGTATGTAATATAAATATAATTAGTGAAGTGTTAAAATTCATTTTTCTTCGAAAGCAATTGACAACAAGCTTCATTACTAGGTCAGTGCTTAGCCTCTTCACTGCTCCTGCAATAGTCTCCCCCTTTACAGGGTATACATAAAGTATGGGGAACAATGTGATCAAAATTGACCAATCCACACGTCTTTTGTTTGCGAATCCGGGCAAATCTCCATACCCCTTGGCTGAATATCCACTTGAAGAGTTAATCGGGATTTAAGAACAAGAGCCGAGTTCTAACAAACATTACCTTAGATGGCGACGAGTCTGGCTTATTCTAGAATATCTTGGATAAACATCTTAACAATTACTCCTGAAGATACGGTCACTAGCATATGAAAGAAGCGCGCAGATAGCCGTCACCTCAAGTTGAGACTAGTGTTGTAACCAGTTGTACAGTAACCAATTGTATAGTTGATTATGAGGTATGATGCTATGAAAAGTTTCTATTTATATACATCAGGCCTACTCATGAAGCTTCGAATTTGTTACTATTCATCAAAAACCCTCACTCATGCCCGAGAGGCCCCTCGGAGTTTGCTCTACTTCTTGACATCAACGTCCTTCCAGAAAAATACAGATGTCCAGGTACCAGCTAGCAGTGCTGTGGAGGAAATGAACATGACGCGGACCGCATCCAAGTATGCATGGTTTATTGCATCTCTTGCAGCACTCCCAAGCGCATAAGACGACTGGATGTCTAGACTTCCATAAATATCCTCCATGCTGGACAGCCAGGTTTGGGCAAGAATTCAGCGAGCTGATGGGGGGCAGAACTTTGATACTCCTGGACGCTGGCTATCCTATTACAAGTTGATAGAAAGACCTCGCATTGGGGTTAATAATCAAAGACAACGCAAAGATCTAGGGTAGTGGGGACGGAGACAAGCCGTGACCAAAGAGGGATGCATCTATGCGTGACATCATTCATCTTATCAAAGCTTTGTCGGAGCCTCATCAGAGCTTATCAGCTACTGGTATCATTAGGTTGGGTATTTTCAATCCACGTAGTAATTATGCATCATAAATCTGAAGGGGAGTTGTTTATCTTCAAACTACAAAACCGACTTCGCAGATTGTCCCTCCAAGCTCTCAGCCAACCAGTCCTTCAAAAAAGTATTGACCTTGTCTGGTGTCTGCCACAACGCCCAATGGGACGCCTCAACTTTCTTCATCGTCAAGTTAGTAAAGTTGACTTCCATGCCCCGAGCCATGGCTGGCGGCAATGCAAAGTCCTTCGTCGCTTGAATGAACAGGCTGGGCATTTGGACCTTGACCCCTTTCGATGCCAACGGCTTTTCTTCCTCAAACACCCTCTCTCGCATACGGTACCACCGTAGCGGACCAATCACGCCGTCACCCTCTTGGCAGTAAACGCGCACATATTCCTCTATTTCTGGAGCGCTTATTAATGGTGACGTGTCTGCGAGTCGCGAGAGTCGGTCAAAGAAGATACCCTGCTTGGCCGTGAGGGCCACCTCGCCTGTATCAGCGGTGCGGTTCCCATAAAGGGCGAGCAGAAAGCGACGGACATCATCAGGGGTTTTGATATGCTCCTCAACCTCGCCTTTGATAAATTGTAACTGGTAGCCAAAGCTGGGGAGTTTTCCGGACTTGACAAGGACTTCGAGATCCATGTAAGCAGGATTGGGTGCCCAGTAAGGAGTGCACACGCTGAAAACCCCCACGAGCAGTTCGGGATGCCAAAGGGCGACGCGCCAAGCAAGAGCGCCTCCCCAATCGTGGCCTCCCATAACTATGCGTGTCTTGGGGGACCAAACTGTGGCAGCCAGCGCGGCCACATCGTCGGACATAGTCTTGAACCCCCAAGCGACGTCGTCGGCTTCTGGGGTTATAGTACCGCCATACCCAAGCATGTTGGGCGCTAGAACTTCGTAGCCAAGGGACCGCAGGAACGGAATCTGATACCTCCACCCGAAAGCTATGTCAGGAAATCCATGTGCCAGGAATATGTGTCCCTTGGGCGTTCCATCGGGCCTAGCGAGGATGTAGGTGTAGGTTCGGCCATTGACCACGGCTTTGCTTCGTTCGACGCGCGCGTCATCTGGCGTAAGCTTGTCGACATGCATATCGTTGACCATTCCAGTGCTGAGTGGTGCTAGAGTCTGAGAGTGGCAGATATGCGACGACTGAGGCGGTTGCTCGCAAATACACACAATTCGGCAAACCCCAATAGGGCAACGGGATATATGTCGATGAGCAACAATTTCGCTGATTATTGCTCTCATTTGTTGCTCTTTATTTGAAAAGATGAGTTCCTGAAATCACAGGTCCGGCTGATTCTGGCTTACTCGTGCGGGGAAGTCGGATTAACAGTGGCTACAGCCGAATTTAGCTTAACCACTTCAGGTGCCGAGGCACAAGGTTACTCTGGGCTTATCACCTTCCAAAGGCGCCATGAAATATTACCCGTGTGCTTTCTTGAGCAGAGTCGATGTAGTGCACAACCCAGTTGGTTGCATAACTCTCTGTTTATCGGTGTAGCTCCCCAAGCTTCCTTGAATGGAGTGTTGAGATATTTCAAGGCGATACCGTGCGATGCTGGGCGATTGAGCGAGCATTGAAGGTGTGGCCATTGCCGGCCTGACGGTCCGCGGGCCACAATACGACTTATTAGCCAACTGGACGACCTATGCTATACCGATCTATGGTAAAATTCATATGGCAACCCATCTTTCATGTTGTCTTGCTAACATCTTGGCCTAAGGCGACTCTTGCATTATCTTCTATGTTCCGCTATAACAGTCTATGCACATATCTTAGAGCACCCATGCAGCGTAGAAGTCATGAGCGATACAGACCTCATTAGTTTTGTCGCTCGATTTGTTCGAAACATGCGGAAGGAAGGTTGTGACTTGGACCGTTTCTTGATGGGTTTGACTGAACTGGACCGGTCTGCCCGGCTTGCTATCATAGCCGCACCCAATGCCCCTTTGGCAACACATTTCAGTAACGCATTTGGGCTTGCTGGCCCTGATTATATGCCGCTTGTGCAGGGCCTGATGGGAAACATACCAATGTTGAGAGCGAAATCTTCAGAATTTTTGCTGGCATTATGGGCAGCATAGGTGCAGACCACGATGGATTCGTATCAGTCAGACCGGTTTCGTTACACCCAAGCACGTATGGATTCAATCCTTAGCAGAGAATTACTCGGATAAGTATCAAACTTGGAGAAGCCAGATCCATCTGGTACGTTGGTTTTAGCATATAGCAGTCTTGGTGAGGTTCAGACAGTGCAATTGCAATGCCTACGTGGTCCTGATCTTGCATCTATTAGGAAAGCTTACTAACATCGTGCTACAACTTTCTCTCAACGTGATAAATAAATGCTTATTATTACTGAAGATAGGCCTTTCATGAAAGTGCATCAGCAGCTTCCATATCAAGTTTCCAATTTACAGACAGGTTATTTTGCTCATAACGGTCAATGACATTAGAAATCATCGTGTACCCAGCCAATCGAGCCGCCTCTCCTGGTGTCACTAGCGGTTGAAACTCTTTTGACTCTTCTGCTCGCTGCAAGTTCCAACTGCTGCTGATCGTCTTAGATTCTGCATGGGTATCCGCACCAAGATCTAACAAAAGCCGCACTGTTTCTTCGTGTCCATGTGTAGCTGCGGTATGCAAAGGAGTGTTCCCTTCCTTATTCGCCCGACAAAGCTTAGCCCCAGCGCCCAGAAGATATACAGCCACTGTGGTATGGCCTCTGGCACAAGCTAAATAGAAACTATCGTTCCCATGATCTTGTTGTAGGGTGAAGTCTGCCTTCCATACTTGGACAAAATATCTTACGAGTGGCAAGCATCCACTTCGAGCTGCGCACATGAGAGGAGTATACCCTTGACCGTCTTGGTAGTTCGCGACCTGATCCCTACTATACGGCCGTTTTTCGACCATCTTGCTGAGAATTTTCACTGCAGTATCCATCTCCCCTTGCTCCGCGGCGCGATGTAATGGCAGCCTATTATCAACGTAGTCCATGACCCATGGATCCGCTTCATAGGTGAGAAGTAGGTTTGTCAGTGGTGCGGATATTGGCCACCCTGTTTGATGAAGCAATGTTCTCCCCTTTATGTCTCGAATGTCAACGTTGGCACCTTGACGAATAAGTTCGGTTGCCCTGCTCAAGTGACCAGCAACAGCAGCAGCCCAGAGTGGCGTGGGTAACTGATCATCAGACTTGCCACACGGCTCATCTATGCCGGTATGATTGTGCGCTCGGAGTAGAGCGCGGAATGATCGGTCGGTGCATTTTCCGCCTGCGCCATACCACAACGGCGTATGGCCATGAACATCTGGAACTTGCGGATCTGCATTGTGCCCGAGGAGAAAGTCGACCATATCATCCGCTTTGTTCTTCACAGCTATATGGAGGGCGGTCCGGCCCTCAGAATTCTGTGAAGAAATTTCTGCATTGTACTGCAGAAGAAGCTCAACCATGCCGGTACGTCCCGTTGAAACAGCGAGTTGAATGATGGGGGAATCTCCATCGAACATCAATGGGTCGTTGAGATCGACGCCTGGGTATTTCAGGATTCTCCGTGCAGCTCCTAGATCGCCGGCATGGACAGCATCGAGGAGTGAATTCTTCCTGGATTCACGGACTCGAGGATCGAGAATGACAGGAGAGCTCTGTGCGCTGGCTGACGACATTGATGGTCGAGAGTAAACTATATGAGGCTCACTCAGTCGCCTCTGGAGCGTCATAATGTTGTCACTATTGAACTGTTAAGCCTCACTCTACAAGATTTTACAAGATGAGAGAGATTTTGGAGAAATATTCACCTATCCCAAGACGATCTCTGATCTTGAAAGTCTTTGAGCCTCTTCTCGATGGCTGTGTGGGCCTGCTCAAAAGGGCGAAGCTTCGTGAACAGCTTAATGTGGTTCAAAAGAAGCTCACCCCGCGTGTCGCACGTAGTGAACTCCTCGATTTGCTCTCGTAACTCTTTGATGTCTTGTTTGAGTTCATTGCAACCTTTGACAAGTAGTTTCTGAAGTCGAAGGAAGTCATCGCTGTCTACTATGGGCGGGATCAGATTGCGACGTTGTTCCAGAAGGCCTGCAAAATGATTCAACAGCGTAATGGATTGATCGCAGTTGCTTTTGATCAAAACAAGGGTCCGGCTTGCATTTGCGTACCGTGTTGTAATCTTGTTCAGCTCTGTTAATACAGTACCGAGAGTCAAGATTGTCGTTGTGATCGAGAGAGGATCCATTTTGATAGAAGCTGGCTGATTGATAACGATACATGTGGGGTAGTTTAGCCAAGGACGATCGCCGTTAGGTTAATGGCCATTCATGGTGGGGACACCCAACCACTTTATATCTACCACTACTACCGCAGCACACCCTCATCACTAAACAGGGCTGCCGGTCCCGTGCCTCTGTAACGGCTTGATGCCCAAAGGTGTGCATGAATAGACTTTAGCCGTGAGTCCTGAGACTACCCGCCTGGTTCTGAGTAGCCTGCGGTAGTCATGAGCCCGATTGCCAAATCCAGTACCGAAATCAGGTTGATTCGCAGACGGCGAATTCTTCTTGACTAAACTATGCAGTGAATTGGTCCAGAAGCCTGCAAAACATGACAACACGCACGGTGTGTTTAGACCAAGAGAAATCGATTGATTAAGTCACTTAAGTGAGGGTGATAAATGAAAACCCCTTATCCTCCACGCATACAAAAGTTTTCAACTACGCTAATGATGTTTGATCAAACGGAGCCTCTGTGTTGCTGAGACGAATCAACAAATTCGATGCATCAGTCCAGTAAGTTCTATCAATGCTCCTCAACAGAACGTCGAGGTGATGGTGGAACCACAAGATCATTGAGGCTACCAGGGCGTTCATTTTCCTTGATCTCTGGATCATGAACCTTTGCCAGCGGGGCCTTCCAACATCGGTAAGCAACATAGCATAGCAGTCCAATAATCAGAACTCCCAAAACCACACCCACTGCGATCAATCCTTTGTCAGATTTGGTCAGACTTGGCGCAGATGGACATTTTCCAGACGATTTCACATCTAAAAATGTCTGGCCTTGGTTCTGACGTGCGAGAGAGAAGGTGGAATTCTCGTGGTTCACGAATAGATAAACCTACAAAGCAGTTAGGCGTCATCCTGTGATAAGGATTCTCATGGTTACGGAGGAAATACAGACCTGAGAGAGAAAAACCTTTCCCAACACCGGCCCCTCCAAAGGCCCTTCCTCTGCAAAGACTTGCACTTCTGTGAGGCTTGAATTCACCACTGGTACACCATCTTGATCAAGCCCACGGAGAGGACGGGCTATGGATAGTTATTATGGATGTAATAGTGAAAGACCTCTCCTTGCAACGCGAGTATCACCTACTTACCAAGTTCATAAGAGGGTATCTCAACCTTCAAACCATCTTCAATGGTGATTGTCATGGAAAAGCTAATGTTGGATGAGGCATCATAAACCAGTCCAGGCTCAAGATTATAAAGGTCAGGATATGCTGATGCATCAATGAGATCATTGTCATTTCCCAGCATCCTCTTCACGGTGTCTAGGATGGGGGTTGGGAAACGAAACTGGTTGTCGTATCTGTAGCCTCTATTAGTCGACTGTTTTCCCACCAAAACCGAGGCCATATTAACTCACGGCTCTATACACGCTATAAGTGGTAAGCCTCCAGCCACTGGCCACTCCACTGAAGGTTTGTTTCGCCCAACCTGAGCAGTAAGTTTTATCTCCGTGATCTGAACCTGAAGTGGGCAGCTGCGCTCCCTCACCAAGTTTGACTTGGGGATATCGTATGAGAACCAGCCCCCTTCAAAACTTGAAGCGTCATAGCCTCCCAGAACAAGACTTCCATTTCTTGGAGCAGCGAAGCTTTGAGACCCGGCATCAAGACCCCAGGACCTAGCTGCAATCAAATCGTCACTCTTTAGCGATTGGAGCAGGGTTGAAGACTCGGCTAGTCCGATATGACTCATTGTGTGCTGTTGTCCTTGACTGATCAGACCCTGAACCATTGTGACTGACTGGTCTTGTATGCGTAGTTCTGTATCCACAGCATATTTGAAAGGCGTCTTGGTGTCGTTGCTGGTCAGCTCAACCCATCCGGGGTTAAGCTGAGAGAGTGACGAAAGCTGGTTTGAGGATGCCGCTGTCAAATCGTCCCTGTCAACATATCCTCCTCTGCGCGAGCGACACTGCGCCGCAGTCATCTTCACACGAGTAGAGCCAGAGGTCAGAGTAAGCTCATCGCCAGAACAGACATCCCTGGATTGTATCAAGGTTGAGTTTACGACAGTACTTGCCATACCGCAAACACTATCAATAGATCCAACGCCGAGCAGAATACCGGTGGAATGAACATAGCTGTCATTACCCAGGGCTGAGAAACTGCAGTTGCCAAAAGGAAGCCTGATGGTGCGCAGTTGACAGGTCGGGTCTGCCAGTCCTGGCGCTAGAAATAGAGTCGCCGCAAAAGTTGCGTACTTGAACATGATGCTGATAGTCATCGTAAGGCGACGATGCATATATCTATGGTGAAGTATCATTAACTATCAAATCTAGTGTAATTAATATGATCGTGTTCCTTTTGTGTGGAACAAGTCCCCGGTCACGATCCTGTTCAACCTTCGTCGAGGTATGGTGGAGGGAAGCTGCTGGTGTGGCACACTCAACGCCGCAATAGTGCAACGGGCGTACTTCAGTCGCCCGGTCTGTATGATGGAATGACATTGCCAGCATTTGAAAGGTAAAGGATGATAAGGCAACCTGTCCGCGTTTCAGCCACACCAGCTGGTTCCCATCAGTGGTGGAAAAAAACCACAAGGCAGAATGAGCCAGGCACACGCGCTCCGAAAGTCGCATTGGCCGAACTCCCATGGCATGACCTCTGAAGACTTACCAATCACACCCACCTATCCAGATGGACTGAAAGGGCGTAGTTGATGAAGCACGCTGAAGTTCACGGTCTCTATGACCTGGCGTGCATCGTACGGTAGATATCGCCCGCCATGAACATAGCGAGCATGCATCAGTTGCTTTTCGTTACGTAACAAGAAACTCGTAAATGCAGTCGCGTTTGTGCTCTCGACGAACTACTGATGCACTGCGCCTCATCCTCTATAAAAGGTGGTGCCGAAATAATGTTGACTTTCGTCAGTGGCTGACTGGAAACAACCAGGGGCCAGCAGGTCTATTCTGCCTTGAAGGGGGAACAAACCACGTGACGACTAACCACTATCAGCGTGTCTGGACACATCTTCTCCAGATGCTATGACAAGAATGTTACCATTCGAGATATATCGACTTCGGAGAATCTGTCTGTTGAATCCCACTCGATGTCATATGGCTAGTAATACGGTAGTAGTTGCTTTTTCTTATCCCCGCGGCATTGGGCTTCTAATCCAGGTATCACGCAACTGGCTCGTGTGCGCATTTTTTATCCGTGAGAATCATGCTAACCATTTCCACCACCAGTTACGTTCATGTAGCCTAAAAAAGCGACACTGCTTAAAAACAGCTATATTGAAAGTACAACGAAGTCTGAAGAATATAGCGATTTGGACTGTCTTCAGGTATTCCACCAAAGGTACGAATTGGTGGAATGTATGGTGTGAGAATCGGGAGAAACGTGGGGAGGTAATCCGAGGAAAACGTAGCCTTCGGAATCGCCGAGTCTCAGGTAATTGTCATCGCGGAGTGAATGGATCAGATGCTGAGCTCACGGCAGCTATTTTATTATAAGACAAGCGTCGTGGGTTTGAAGGAGGGTTCACATTGCAGCTACCACGGCCCCATCTTGAATAACCCCCCACAGAAACAACACCGGCAGGAATATCGGAGCAGTTAAGACGGATAGGCCACGTCCACCAACAAATCTATTCATGACACCGAACTAACATTGCTTTGTTCGATAGGCCTTTTGAACTTATGTGTTATGCTGTAGTCGATGGTCATTTTTGATGCTTGTATCTCAGGTTACGAACCAAATGTACTTGAACATGAACTGTGAAGCAGTTGAAGGGTCTTGAATACAAATACGACCAAAAGCCTCAGCTCGACAATACTAGCAATGCCTATGAAACCGACAATGCACGGACTTTCGCCGAGTTCTAAAACTTTACATAGCCGGAGCCAGGGACGAATGTTGCCAGCCAGGGGATCTCATTCTCCTGCTGAGCCAGCTGTACAAAGAACTGCCCATGTGCATCACCATCGAGTCCCATCCCGCCCATGTTTCCATCAGCTTGGCGCTGATCAGCATAGAAGAATCTGGCATAAAAAAATTAGATTTTGTGTCTTTCCAGCTGTTTAAATCTTCAGATCCACTTACCTAGCTCCCTTGCCCTTGTACAAGGTGTCGGCGAGACTAATCCAGTATGAGGATGCTGACTTGCCCATGCCCAGAGTAGCAGTGGCTGGCACGGGCAGAGGTTGGATGTTCATCTTGTTTCCAGTGTAGATGAAGGTCTTCTTTGCCCCTTCAGGTAGGGTTTTCCAACCGTTGACGGCTTGTTGTGCGGCGATATAAGGACCAAGGGTGTTGATGTTGATGTCTTGGGCAAGGCTTTCTTGGGCAAGAGAAAACATATCGTCATCTACCGGAGGGACCGTTCGTGCCCCGGCATTCCAGACAACAACACTGGGAGAAGCCTTCCATTCATTCTGAACTCTTTTGAAAATTCCTGGAATGGAGTTGAGATCGGCCAGGTCTGCTTTAAGAGAAAGATGGCCTTCACTTGTCGTGCTGTCGGAACCCGACTTAGACACAAGAGCTACCTTATAGCCGATTTTGGAGAACTCCCTGGCAACTCCAGCTCCGACTCTAGGGCCGGCTCCAAGAATCAGTGCAACAAGAGTAGATGCCATGTTGGGGTGTTCGAGTTAGGTTGTGGGATTGTGTGAAGATGATGGGTAAGAATGTGAAATATCAACCGCTAAACAAAGGACGGGTACTTGACTTTTATGCATGAAGAAAGAAGTCTCAGCATGCTCATAGCGAAGTATTTCCTTGAGCATTGGTAATCAATGTCAACATAGCCGCTCGGGGAGATGCGTATATGTCCTAAGCCGCGCGGGAAAGCAATACCCTACTTCCCATTAATTATCTAATAGTTAGAGCTGAGCCCGTATGTCTCCGAAGTGTTAGCCCCGACTTCAAAGAATAAGAGTTTGCTAAAAGCCGGACATGAGATTTAGCGTCGCTTGCTGGAGAAATCAGCAATATTTCCATCTTAGCCGCGCGTGGAAGGTTTCTAATTCTAATGTATAGATTCTCCTGAGACGCTCCACTAGATATCCTATGTATTATTTGTCAACACGACCTGCTTTCCTTCCAAACCAGTCCTACACCTTTGTTTTCCAAATGACTCACAAGGCTACGCGTGACGTGGAAATGGTTATCATTATGGCGATTAGCACAATATCCCGTTAATACACCACCAAAAAGGAACCCTAATCATTGCTTCAGTATCATTTTCTGAGGTAGAATTATCGTGCGTTTGGCGCCGCAGTCGCTGAGTCAGCTATTCTTTTGACACAAAGGGCAACTAAGCTCTCAACTATATACATCTTGATATGGCCGTTGTGGAAGAAAAGTAAAAGTAGAGCAGTGACAGATCCAGCATAATGGATTTTGTGAAACCATGGGTACCACCTAAGTCGAAAGGCACTGGTGGATGTCGCACCAATAAGTGCAAAAATGACCGAACCGAGAATTGCCGTCATTATCTGTGGTTGCTGAGCCATGCTTCCAAACACTTGGCCTTGTACCAAAACAGTCGTGTAACCCAAACTGTGAAGACCAAAAAAACAGATGATAATTCTTCCGCTCATTCTGTGGAGTGCCATATTCCATCTGTTTGAACCGCTAATCAGAAACCCGAGCGGTGGAACAACCTTCTTTGTCGACAAAAGGATGTGAATTGGCAGCTGAGAGGCTGCGACTAGACCGAACCTCCTGATGAGGTGGATAGGATCTGTGATAGTGTGTTAGCATTGTCTTGGTAGACCTAAGGCGTTGCAAAAGGGACGTTCAACGTACCTGGGTGAGTTTGAGAGGAACAAAGAAACAACAACCACATAAACCAGAGGATGCCTATAAGGAAGCCCCCTTCGATTCGGCCTGGTTTAAATCTTGTCCTACCAGGTCCCTGTCCAACCCGTCCGTCCATTCGGATATTATGCCAGAAGCCTGTGCGTCTTGCTAAGCTTCGGAGCATTGTTCTGCATAAGGGGATAAAGAGAAACAGAATTAATTGAGAGGCTTGCGCAATATTTGCATATTTATCTGTCGAGTTTCGGCGGATTTCAACCACTTCAGGTGTTTTAGGAAGGAATTGAAAGCCCAGCATGTTGATGGTAAACTGATGTCTTGTTGCGGTCACGGTTGTGTGCGTTTAAATTACCAACGTGAGGGCTTGAACCGCTTGATATACCAGTCTGACTCGAACGACTAATGTCGACCCTGCAGACCATGCTTCACTTCTATCTATGAGAGTAAGCCTGATACCTAATTCGGGATATTGACACTAAACCATGTCTGGATACGCGCTGACACCACTGAGATCAGCTCGTGGCGGGTTTGACACAACGCTAAACTATCCCGCGCGGGAATGCCGGCTTACTAATTGTATAAGCAGAATTTCCCGAGTATTTCAGAGTGCTGATTCCCGCGCGGGAAAAGAATAAACAGTTCCAGCTCTCATCCTAGTCCTCCGCCATCGACACAATTCCCCTTCCAATCGGTATCGCTTCAGGGGTCTTTCATTAAACATGAGAACGTCGAGCGGCTGTTGGACTTGCCGCATTCGGCGCAAAAAGTGCGACGAATTGCGTCCGGTGTGTAAAGTGTGCGCGGCACTCAACATCACTTGTCATTTCGATCCAACAAGACCCCCATGGATGGACGGTGGCGCGAAACAGGATGAGATGACGGATAATATCAAGCTAGAGATCAAAACCAGGCCCAGACGCAGTAACACACGACAAACCAACCGCGCGGGCAGCAAGACCACATCAACCAGTGACGCAACCGTCTCGAGGTCTTGGGATTCCACTAGTGGTCTGGGAGATGATGTTGTCGCACACTCAGATCCCGCGGAACCTGCCATTTCTGCTGTGGAATGGCTTCCATCTCCTGAGAGTGGGTCAGTTGGAAGCCTTTCATCCACCAAGGTCGAGTCTCAAGTTGCTCATGCATCTCCCTTGGACCCGATCCTCACTACGTTCTACCTCGATCATGTGTTCTGTTATCTCTATCCCCTCTACCAACCTTCTAGTCGCCGAGGTGGAAGATCATGGATCCTTGAGCTCTTGATGAGTAGCTCCGCCTTCCAACAGATCGTTTTGAGTTACAGCACTTACTACTACGATCTTGTCGCACCTCCTTCATCACATCAGAATGGACGAACGCAAGTAGACAAGCTGCTCCAGGCTGAGAGCTCCTTCACAAGTTTGAGTCAGTCTTTACAGACGCTTCTCAGTGTAGGCAATCTAGGCGAGCACAGTCATTGTGCCTGTCGGGTTTTGACAAGCATTGTACAACACCATCGGTACGAGATTACTACAACCAATTCCAACTGGAAGATTCATTTCAACGCTGCTTTGACTCTTTTCATACGACTGATAGACCATTACTCGAACACAGTCGAGAGTCTTCACCATTCCTCTGCTGCGGCCGGCTTCAATGGTATTCTCCAAGACTTGAATATCCCGAGGCAGGAGGCATTTGTCTTCTCCGTGGGCCTCATGATGTTTGATGATATTGTTGCAGCTGCTTCCTCGTATCAAGAGCCCCAGCTTTTCCAGTATCACCAACATTTGCTTGGGGGGGATGATCCTGCGCTCGAGCTAGAGGTCATTGTTGGGGTGAAGAGCTGTATTCTTACACTTCTTGGTCAAGTTGCTTCGCTGAATGCAAGAAAGAAGAAGGATCAGGCCGCAGGGAACTTGGATGGGTTGGAATTAGCCCAACGCGCTTCAACGATTATGGAATCATTGACCGCCAATCTTGAACAATCTCACGCATCATCTTCACCTACTTCGAACCCCCAACCAGAGGAGCGAGAATACTTGGAAGAACTTCGCAGACCCTACTATTCCCGGAGCACAGCCCAAGACACTCGACTGGTTTCGCAAGTCTGGACTCATGCAATCATGGTCTATCTGATCACTGTTGTATCCGGATGGCAGCCGGCCAACGCCATACTGAGACATCACGTTGACCAAATAGTTCAGATATTGCAGGGGCAGATCTCTCTTCCATTAATGCGCACAATGGTATGGCCCTTGTGTGTCGCGGGATGTCTTGCTGATCCACCACAGAGGCGTCTGCTTCTTGGCGTCCTAAGCACGCTCCAGCCCATGACACTATTCCCCAATGTTCATAAAGCAGTCAGGATCATGAAGTGGGCGTGGCAGCAAGGGAGTAATCTCCAGAGTGACAACCAGCCTGTAACCAATCACATGGATCTCACCGCTTGTTTTCAGACTCAGGGCGAGTCACCCTTACTCGTGTAATCGAACGACAAGTTTTGCTTTATCGTAGATGCTGAAAGTAGCCTTTTCACATGACTCGAATACTAAATCTTTTTTCCATATCGAACACGGAAAAGTAACAGAGTGGTGATGATACTCTCCTCTGTTTGGAGTTCTTGTGATTCTGGTGATGCTTTGCTGAGGCTGATGTCATAATGTGGAACAAACTCCGCAGAGGAGCGATCCTCCTTCTGCAATGAGTTTCGGGAGATGATACTCATTAGAAGCAGATGAATTTATTCCTTCAATTCTCGAATATTCCTAAGAACAACTATCAGCACTCAAACTTTACAAGCATTTGTTTGAGGACCATGTCGCAATCAAAAGTCAATGGTGGAGGTTTCCCCTCACAATTAAACGACACTGACGTAATACCCTCCCCCACCATTACCCCGCCCAAGGGAATTTTACCAGCGGGATAGCGTCGAACAATTAACGCTTCCTCCTCTTCTCGACATCTATCAACCCAATTAACTTGAACATCACTAGTAGACGTCAATCAAAATGGCAACTGAAGAGATCCCAACCTGCCGCTGGGGTATCGTCAGTAAGTGCTCAACTCATTAACTCATTGTCAGCCACCTAACAAGAATCGCTCAAAGCCGCTGGCCTCATTTCTTCCTGGTTCGTCTCAGACCTTGTCTCTCCTAGAGAAGATGCGAAGGCCAACCATGTCATACATGCTATTGGAGCCTCGTCTGTGAAGAAGGGTCAAGATTTTGTCGATAAATTCATGGCCAACGTCGAGACTAAGCCTACCCTCTACGGTAGCTACGAAGAGCTTTACAACGACCCAAAGGTCGATTGTATCTACATCGGTAGCCCTCATGGCCTTCACTACCGTGATTGCATGGCAGCAATCAACGCTGGAAAGCACGTACTATGCGAGAAGGCCTTTACTATCAACGCCCGCGAGGCCCGTGAGGTATTTGAGGCTGCAAAGGCCAAGGGAGTCTACGTTGCAGAAGCCATGTGGCTTCGTCACCGACCCATGATTGCCGAGCTCAGGAAGCAGCTGTACGATGACAAGGTGATTGACGACGTGACGCGCACTACCTGCAACTTCCACGCACATTGGGACTTGGATGCCTTGCCTGAAACTTCGCGTCTGAAGAACCTGGACCTCGGCGCTGGCACTTTGCTGGACATCGGCGTCTACCCTTTGACCTGGACCATAGTCACGCTGGACCCCTCGACGACTGCCGTCGGTGGAACAAAGGCTGCGGCGCAGAGCGATATCGGTAGCGAAAAACCCAAGATCATGGCGACGCAGTCATTTAAAGGCGGCGTCGAGGTCGGTACCAGCGCCATCCTACATTACCCCAGCAGCGGGCGCCAGGGAGTTATTACAACAACCGGGACGTCGCCACGAGGTCCCTCGCATATTTTCGGAACGATCGAGGGTACCAACGGATTCATTGAGTTGGAGGGCAACGCGCCATCGCATCCAACTGCTTTCATCGTGTACCCCCAATGGTCTGAGGGGGCCAAGCCTGAGGGCAAACGTTATGATTGGAGTTTGAAACCGCGACAAGGTTTCCAATTCGAGGCTGATAATACGGCGCTGGATATCAAGGCCGGTCGCAAGGAGAGTCCCATTATGCCCTGGTCTGAGACCATTCACGTCATGGAAATTATGGATGAAATTCGACGCCAGGGCGGCACCAAATATCCCCAGGATAAATAGAGGAGGGCTGATCAGGTGTATTGAGAAGTCCGGGTGTCAACATGAGCACCAGGCTTCGCATAACTCTGGAAGAAGTAGGGTTTAAATAAATTCACCGCGCGCATATCACTTTCACAACCGCATGTCTACACTGACCATTAACTAGCTACTAGAAGAAAGTAATTCAGAATTTCTTTAGTGGCAGAAGGCTAAGGAGAAAACCGGCTAACGAATCAAAACCTGTCCTTCTTTCTTGAAATTCCTTCTCCCCTTCTCTTGACGTTTCAACCTAGTAGCATGAGGTCTAATTATCTGATTAGAATTTATTTCGGAAAGAGGTCGTAGATTATAGAAAAAGAGTAAAATGGCTACTTACCACAAGATTTCCGTCTAGAATACACCCAGACTCGCAGATGTCGTTGTTCGGGCAGGGGTAATAGGAATTACCGCGCCAACATAAGTTTGGGTTTTCCCATCGCTTACAGCTGCCGATGTCGATGGCGCCCCCGAGTTGGGCGGCGGCTGTGAGGCTAAGAACAATGGCCAGAAGCTTCATAATGGTTTTAGTCGTGGTTTGGTTGTAAAGATGTTGTTATGATGTTTGTTTGGATGGAGGAACAAGATGAACGGCCTGGTATTTATAAGAAATGGAGCGGACGGTGTTGTGGAACATGTTGACTGTATAGATGTTCCATCGGCATGACTTACCACGATCAACCCATACAATATGTTGAACCATTCTAAGTACCTATTGGTGGAAAGATAGTAGAGCCGACCTCGATAACCAGATGATCTACTTTACGTAGAAAATGCCTTGTACCACAAACATAAAGAAGGATTGTCGGATCATCGGTATCCCAACTGTTTCAATTTGCCTCCATTTCTCTGTATTGTAGATACGAGGTTAATAGACTTATGCTATCGAATATCTAGTATGATTGGTGTGATGCAGTGGGTCAAGTACAATTAACCCAATATCATGGGTTATGCTCGGACCAACATAAATGCAATGAGTCCGATAGAGTGGGTTTATGTTACATATGACTGATCTGACATGTTACACGGCTGTTCTTGACATGGGTTTGTTCATTCTTGGCTTTCCCGATGATCCGAATTATACATCGTGGATCCGAGTTATACGTCGAAGGATCAGCACCTACCTCCACCAAGTCACACGAAGTTCGTAAAATCAATCCAAATGACTGGCTCGTTAAACGATATATCAAGGATTCATGGCTTCATAGACACAATGGACCATCGGCTTGCTGTGATAGATTATGCCTCGTCTTAGACTTGGAATAAAGCAAGGAGCAGTAAGAAATTTAGAACATTTTTACAGCACAGCATATCCATACATATGATGCCCTATATAGGCTATTATGTTTGACATATGATACTCCATTGTTCCTATAATAAAGCCGATTCCTGCTGCTTAGCTGTATGCTTAAGCTAAATATTCTGTGAGTGAAAGTCAGCATCACCTATAGCGATCACCTTTTGTGTTCGTTAAGGATCCATAGTGCGTTGGGATGGAAAGATTAGAGAGTTTACCCTTACGAGTAAAGATCCAATTTCTCACACGACGTTACATAACTTACAAAAGATCCTCGGATCACTCGTAAACTCAATTATCTCCGTCTGCTCTCTGCGTTATCACGCATGTACCGTCGAATACGTAGCATAATTAACCCGGCTTAGTGGGTCAAACATAACCGATCTGACATAGTGGACCTAATGTACGGGTCTGACATAGCCCACCGTGATACAAACAGTATAAGATAGTCGGTGAATCATGACAGGTCTATTGTGACATGTCTGTTCTTTCTTGCTTCCCCAGTAAGCGAATACGAAGTATTTATCCCATTCAAAACGGCAAACCGAAGTTCGATTATACCAGTTAGATTATAACCTATATAGGCCAATCGGATGTCTGCCGCAACTAACCCAGATATATTATCAAGCGGATGCACAACGCCCCAATAGGCTAAGTATCCTCAAAGGAATTCATGGTTGGAGACAACTCCACTACATTTCAAGCAGTCATCAGACTAAACCAATAAAATCCAGAGATTTTTGGATCGTATGATGGGGATCGCTACTTGATAGTATGATAAGCTATTGTCTTGCTGTGCTGTAACCGCTTACGTATTGTTGTCGTCAAGACCAGCCTGATTGTATTTCCTTACCATCTATTAATCACTATAAATACCTGCTCCGAGTCCAGATTACTGCTTCCTGGATTTAAATACAGATCATTATCAACTTCTACTTCACACCTTTCATACATCCCCAAGTCCAGTCTATTACCTCTCGTCCAGACCAAGTCATCATGCAGTTCCTCACTATCGCCCTTGGCTTCATCGCTACCGCGACTCTCGGCAGTGCAATCGATATCGGCACCTGCAACCAACAGATGAACAGATGGTGTTACTACAATGGTAAAGGATCGATGTGTCCCGATAACGCACGTTGCCTATCTGGCTGCATTGTGGATACTGCCAGCGGGCTTGCTGTAAGTGATATCTTGCGCGACCTCTCAAGGAAAGAAATTTCGCTCGTTATACTAATGAAATTACAGACCAGCTGCTACTAAGCTAAAAATGGACCACAAACGTCCCATTTTCGCGCGCACCTAAGGGGGTTTTGCGTAAACACAGTCTCGTTACACAGACTACTTTCCAGGGTCAAGATTATTTAACGGAAGCCGCCATGTTCCAAGGACCACCTTCACGCTGGCGCAAGCTTGGGAAGTAGAGACCATTGAGAATACAAGACGAGAAGGATATTTTAGTTAGTCCTCTATCCGGAAATACTACATCAACTTTCTCAAGATTTATGCCACCCAATCGGAGCTATCAGTGAATGATCAGACAGGACACTACATCCGCATGTCCAGAACAGTCTCAAAGTGAAGTATATACTGTAATCTTCCCCATACAGTGCCCAGTTGCCATATAGCCACATAATACCACATGGCTTGGAAAAGCATGGAAGAACCCAATAAGCCACCAAAAAGAGTCATGAGATGGCCAAAAATAGGGACTATACTAGCAATGATATATGCACGTGTGATAACAGCCCTAACGCACCCGAACCAACTGGCCTAGCGTATGAATATGTTGGATGAAAGATGATGTGAGCCCGGTGCGATACGGACGAGGAAAATTTTGCTGACGTTCTAGTGTTGGTTAGTACGACAATGCCGCACGGTCAAGGGTGTTGTCTTGCATGTCGATGTCATGACACAGCCTGGCGAGCGGTCTAAATCTCCAAAGAGCAGATACATGATGTTGGAGGCGATTTTCATCCACACAAGATCTGCGTGTACTCTATTGAGACATGTCAGATATGAAAGAAAAAGAAAAAAAAAGAAAACGCCAGTGATTAAAAATTCTGCTTTATATTACACACTTAAGAGCTATGACCGTATATAAGAATAATAAATTGATAGCATGATTAACGAGCTCGCTACGGTAATTCTCATGTAAATTCAACCAGACCCTTATCCCGTATCCACTCTGACCTAGATGGGCTTCTTGCGATTCTTAAATATCTCGTGGCGCTCGACTCAGAGGCTCCAGAAGGAACTACTTATAATGCTTCGGCCTTATTTTAGAATAAGGTCCTGCCTTCAACTATTACAAAGAACCCTATTTTTTATTTTATTTTTTCACAATCTTAAGCATTATAACCATATGCTCACACAGTTACCAAAGCCAAGGTTTCAAGCTGCATAGCAAGAAATCTTATCCCTCCGCAAGATAACTCTTCTTCCCTCCCTCAAAGGCTATAAAATCCTGCTCTTCTTCCCTCTCTTTAGAAGGAACAAGTGGCCAGCAATGAGGTACATTATGAGTTGTTACCTGACTGTTATGACAGCTGTAAAAGAAAAACTCCAGTCGCGATCGCGTCTTGCTGGGCACAGAGAATCGAGCGATTCGGTAGAGAATCAAGGCATGAACCTGAATCTGAAATGTGTTAGTATAACAAATGCACGATTTTTAAGCTCAGGGTAACCAAGTGCCTGGTTTAATTCACTGTTTGTTAGCTTCCTTGCTTGGATACAAATGAGTGTTTTAAGCCTTGGGTATGTGGCGCATCGCCACGGAGTCAAAAAGTTCGCGTATCTCATAGTGCAATGCCAAGTTACGTCACTCGAGTTTGTTGACCAATCTATGCTTGGCAATTGACTTGGCATGTGAGCTAGGATCACATGTT
Organism: Fusarium torreyae; assembly: GCA_027945595.1. Lineage (NCBI taxonomy): Eukaryota > Fungi > Ascomycota > Sordariomycetes > Hypocreales > Nectriaceae > Fusarium > Fusarium torreyae. The sequence goes on along the minus strand of JAOQAZ010000032.1, from coordinate 47,053 downwards.
CTAGTCGTCAATCAAAAATGGAGCAATCATAGAAGTGATTTTGATATGTGAAAGACATGTCTATTGCGTCATTCAAAGTCATGTCTTGTAGCACTTCCAGACACTATATATAAACTATTCAATGACAAAGATAGCCCGCAGAGGTCTTGTGTAACTTTTAAAATAATTCATATTTGCATCAAAAGAACAACAACAAGATGTTCGGCAGCGGCAACAAATTCGACCCAAACACTGACATTCCCGATTTGAGCGGGAAGGTCTTTGTTGTGACTGGCGGTAGTGCAGGCATCGGGTATGGTATCTCGGCACATATCCTTCAACACAACTGCCAGAAGCTTTACCTGCTTGGAAAAAAGCAACATCATTTGGATGAGGCTGCAGAAGGTTTGAAGGAATACGGCGATTTGTCACGGGTGGAATTTGTTCAGGTGGAGTTCGAGGATCTTCACCAGACAGATGAGGTGGCCAAAAGACTCGCGTCTCAACTCGAGCGGCTCGACGCCTTGGTGTTGAATGCAGGACTGGGTGTCGGGCCATATGGCGAAACCAAGGATGGCATCGATAGCCACATGCAAGTCAATGTCTTTGCGCAGCATCATTTGGCCATGACGTTGCTTCCAAAGCTGATCGCCACACCAGACAGCAGGTTATGTCTCCAGTCCTCTGACATGCACAAGGCAGCACCTAGCGAAGTCAAGTTTGCATCGCTAGAAGAGATGAACCACGACATTGGTCCAGCCTATTTATACAACCGCACCAAGTTGGCCCAAGTCCTTCTCGTGCGAGCTCTACTCCGTCGTAAGGAACAGGGACGGTTGGGCCTGCAGCCTGGACAAGGACCATGGATCAACGCTACTCACCCAGGAGGTGTGAAAACCGATCAACAAAAGCAGGCTGTCGATGCCTATGGGACTTTGGGCAAAATTGGAGTTGCGGCTGTACGGCCGTTAATGAAGGAGCCTGTGGATGAGGGATGTCGACCCATCTTGTTCGCCGCGACTAGCGATGCGATTAAGGAGGAGAAGATCGATGGTGCCTATATTGTTCCAGATCGCAAGATTACGGAGCCGAGCTCTCAGGCACTTAATGAAAATCTTCAAGAGAGTGTCTGGACACTTACCAACAAGATTTTGCAGGACAAGCTTGGATAGGCTGCCGCGGAGTAGGAGATCAGGATTCTTATAAGTTTATGTACGGGTAGTAGCATAGCTTTGCTTCAGAAACCCCAGTGAGATTTCGAAATAAACCGTGGTGATTTCTTTTACTTTGTATAACAGCTGTTGTGATTAAGCTTGTATAGACAGAGCAAATTTGATATGGTTGGAAAGCCCATAGCTATCCGCGCGCAGCTGAAAACAACTAAAACCTACGTTTATCACAAGGTACCTTAGCTTATTAGGTATTGTGTGAAAGAAAAACCAAGTCGTCACGTGTCTATCCGGCGATCTCGTTCTAACCAAGCACGGCAGTTATTCTGGCTTTAGACATGGTTTTTTCCGAGCTGGCACTGGCCAATTACAAAAAAAAACATAGCAGCGAAATATCTACAAGTAAACCTTGACTTAACCACGGGATAAGACTTGGGTAACGCACAATCTAGAACATCTCTACCGCACTGCTTTAAAGAAGGGGAGATGATCCTTTATCCTGAGTCTTGCAGGTTAACCATGAAACCTGCCGATCTGTATCAACTACTCTTCAGTAGACCAACTCCGTGGGCGGCCGCCTCGTGTCGCGATGCGACATGCGAGGTATGTGGCAATCGTATAGACAAAGCACAGTCCCTAAGCAGGCATAAAATTACGCATGTTAGTCCCGGATCCTTCACACTATTATTAGCATTATACTGATCCACATCAATGTACGACTTTGATGAGTAGGTGCCATTGTTGGTATTGTCCGGTATCATGGGCCTGTCATAAGCCATCAGATCTATACCATGGTATTATTATCTCCGTGCCTACCACTCCCTGTACCAATTGTGCTTAATTATCCTACTGATGGGATGAGTGTCCTCCGGATCGTTGTGAGATGCCAGCCGTGCGTTAACGACCGCACCTGGGCACGGCTCCTATAAATTACTCACTGAAAAAGAGTCATCTTTTCAACCATCAAGAATCATAAATAAGCCCGGCCTTCCTTTAGGTATATACCTAGAAAGTGGTGGCCCAATTGTTATCGATCACTTTCAAGTTCAGTTCCTGCTTACAGGTTAATTTAAGTCAAGGTTTTAATAAACAAACTCCGCCTGCCTAATTGACAGCATCTGTTGAGTCTTTCTGGGGAGGCTCTGACGGCAAACTGGCTCGTATTCCTGGCGCGAGGTGTGCTGAAACTTGGACTTTGACCTTCCTTCGGTCGATCATGATTAAGGAACCCACGGGTCGGCCGCGGGTCGGTCGGCCGCCGCTAGACACACTTGGCAACTTGAGTACAACCTTATACTAAGTCTCAGTCTGTGCGAGTCTCAATATAAATATCACGGTGATCTAGGAAGGGTCTAGAGTTGCGACACAGTCCATTTAGGTTTATCAAGATCACGACTTTATAAATATGTTGCTGAGGCGGAATCAAGGGCTACTCGCTACCTACGCCATATTAGCTAGTCTATGGCTTCTTCTCTTTCACTTCTGCAGACTTTACACCTATTCCGACCCATCCTCATTCTTTTACGATCCTCAGAGGGCTTATAAAATACAATACACCGAGATCAGACAGCAGCAAGCAGATAACTTACTCAAACAAGCGAGCAATGCCTCCGGTGGAGAGTTGTGGGGGCTCCCTCTGATAGACAATGATTCTGTTACAACATTCCGGCCTCCGGAGAAGCAACTTTGCATTGGCATCCCCAGCATCAGACGAGAAAGGGAACAGTTTCTTCCCAGAACGTTAGCTTCCCTAGTCGAAGGTCTCAGCTTTCAGCAAAGGAATGCGATCCACATAAAAGTCCTGCTGGCTGATCAAGACCCTACAACCCACCCGGCATTCGGGCAAACATGGCTTGATCGTTTGGCTGACGAGATACTCTTTTATGGGGACTCTTCGCTACCAGGCGCTTCCGACAAGTACCACAAAGTGGCCTCAAAGACTTTAAACCAAGTTCAGGAGACATCTCGGAATGAGCGTGTTCATAATGACTATTCCACCTTGATGGCAGCCTGTCGGACCCGAGGAGCAGATTACTTTATTCTGATAGAAGACGACATCATCGCCGCAAGCCACTGTATTCAATGTTTATGGAGCGGCCTGAGAACCCTCGAAAGTAGCGATGACCCGCGGAACTGGCTTTACATTCGTCTATTTTACTCCGAAACTTACCTAGGTTGGAACTCAGAGGAATGGCCCACTTACCTTGTTCGTTCTTTATTTCTCTATAGTGGTGTCTTGATGCTATATCTTGTGGCCACGACTATAGATTTGCGACGGAGATCTCAAAGCCTTCATCTGAAGTCAAACAGCAGGAACTTCTTACCTGTGACTTTTTGGACAGCCTCTTTTATTGCTCTACACTTCATTGCCGGGAGGCTCACAGTTGAGCCCTATCCTGACGGGGTTCAGGAGATGCCAAACTATGATTGCTTTGCACAGGGTCTTGTGATTCCGCATCAGCATCTTTATCCTTTGGAAGCTACATTACAGGCAGCCCCTCCTGCCCTTGCTGGTGATAGTGTTATAGAAGGATTCGCAGATGAGCGTGGCTTAAGAAAGTACGCCATTATACCTCGCGTTCTACAGCATATTGGGGTGAAAGGTTCATCAGATGCTATGGGGAGTAAGAAGGCAACCTGGAACTTTCGTTTTGAAAGGATTGACGCTGGGAAGTTACCGTAGGACTTGTCATTCCACCAATCCAGTCGGCAGTACTGAGCGATAGGGACACTCTCGTACAAAAAAAGTTTTTAGTGAATGATTATACCTTACTATTGACTAATCATATATCATATCACATACAAAACTGGATTTTCTTCGCTGGGAAGAGGGTGAGAAAGGATTGGTCCTGGGGTGACTTGTGATGGTACTATGTTTTTCACCAAGATGTGAAAGCTGAGTGGTCTGTATTTATAAGAAAACGGAAACTACACTAAGCTCCCACTAACCCTTCTTCCTATCAGCTTTCTCTTGATTTCGTGGAGCCTAACCCAGTAATCAACCGTCGACTCATGAGAATGACGCAGTTGTGACCCTCGCAGTTCTACTCTGATGGCTCCTGATGGCTCTCTTTCCACTCCATATCCCCACTTCAGCCTCTCCGTCATACAGCCCGTTTGTCAGTTTATATTGGTCTTGGTACCTCCCAACGAGTAGCCACTGGGTGACACTCGGGTGTGGAAGGCTGGCTGTCAGCCCGCTTCTGTAGTTCCCGTCCTCGTCTGTATATTGTAGCTTGGCTCCTTGTCTGAAAAGCAGTTTCACCACTCCTAATTTTCTACATGTGATTGCGCACATGATGGGCGTTCCAAACGCCGAACCAACCTGCTCGATATTTGCTCCGAAAGTAATTAGAGATCTCACTGTCCTTGTGTTATCTCTCGACGCTGCTGCGCAAAGTGGAGTCCCATATAAACCGTCCTCTTGGTTAATGAGTACCCTGGCCACCTCAGGTGGAAAGGATAGGTAGAACCGCTTGATGATGTTTGGTCTACACTCGGAAGCCGCCTGTGAAAATGGATTGACCAGGTTTCTAGGCTTATGTACTGGTAGTGGTACCGCCAAGCGCGATCGGATGTGGTACTCCCGAATGTTCTCGCTGCAGAGAGCGAGCATCAACATAGAGTTTCCATTTCGATCACAACGGTGAAGTTCGACTCCACTGGAGACCAGGTACTTGAATGTCTCCACGCCCGACTGTCCGGTCGTACGAACTGCTAACAGATTCGAGCCGCTCGCAACCATACACTGCAAAGAGAACACACTTGCTAGGTCTAGAAGTTTGACCATCTCTACGTTTCCATGGGAGACTGCGTAAGACATCGCGGTATTGCCTGTCGAATCCCTCGCATCTATAGATGCACCGTGAGCGAGAATTTCTTTGGCGACCGTGATATGGTTTTTCGAGGCCGCACGCATTAGAGGAGTGATCTGCCATTTGTTCTGCGAGTCCACCTTGGCGCCATGGCGTATGAGTATCCTCACTATCGCGAGGTCTCCTTTCTCCGCTGCAATATGAAGTGGTGTGTGCTCATTCGGATCATAAAGATTTGATGGTTGATTGATGAATAGTGATTCAAAGTCTTGTGCGGAGTCCATTTGAGAATCCTCGTCAAGGTCGAGCCTCCACGCGTTGCTAATCTTGTTAGAAAACTGTATGATCATGAAGTTATGGCTAGGGTCGCTCAGTAGTATTCTTCTATATTCGATTTCAAATGCGTCAGGATCACTTCCAGAGTTTTAATGTTTTTCTTACTGACAGACAAGCAGATTGCGTCAGTTAGAACCGAGTGCCCGAGGATTTGATGACGGAAAGTTGCAGATAGGATCCGGTCCATGCAACTGGAAGAGTCCAACGCGAAGGCAGCATAGGTAACTATATCTTCGAAATCAATGTGATGGCAAATTACATTGACCGTACTGGCTCCCTGTTCGAGTAGCCAATTGATGATATCCTCTCGTCGGGTTCGGACAGCGGCAAATAGAGGCGTACATCTGCAGCAACTAGGCAAAGGCTGGTCAATCGAACATCCATGATTGACGGCCACCTTGCTTTGCTCGAGGTTACCGGCTAGGATTGCCTTCTCAAAATAGTCTCGTTGGGCAAGCTCCAGTCCTTTATTTGATGAAAGATTCCATACAATTTCGCCCACATCGCGACGCTGTTGGTGTGGGAAAGGCGAGCCGGCCCTCAAAAACAGTGATACTATGTCAGTGTAACCGCTATCCAGTGCATATTCGATGGGAAGTTTTCCACCATTGTCTCGGACAGTGAGGTCTGCGTCATTATCAAGAAGAATTTGGCAGCAAGCCATTTGCCCTCGAAATGCAGCAAAATGGGAAGGCGTTCGTCCACACTGTGTGGTCATGTTGACGTCCGCGAATATGTGCTGCTCAAGTAAATATGTAAAGATCGAAGGTTTGTCAGCAGCCATGTGTAGCAAACTCATTTCCTTATCATATAATGGCCGCGCCCAAGCCACGTTTTCCGGGCTTCGCCACCAGTGTTCACAGAGTGTCTGCCACTGCGAGCACTCGAATGCCGATTCAATCACCCACTTGAGTATATCAAGATTGTTGTAAGCAACAGCGAATTGCGCAAGTCCCCATCCGGAACTGGTCTTGGCGAAGATGTCAATTCCGAAATCTGCAAGACATCCAACCAGGCTCCAGTGGCGCTGATCGGCTGCGTAAAGAATAAGAGTTGTTGCTAAGTCGCCCATCTCAGGAATGATGCCCTTGCTGCAGAGAGCCCTAGCCATCGATACCTTGTGCGAACTTGTTCCCTTGACTACTAGCTCCAATGGAGATTGGCCTGTCGGGCCCAGGTTATTCAGGCTGCTGGATGGGACAACAGCCAGTATAGCTTCAAACGTTTCCAAATCGGAGTCTGAGCATGCTATTTCAAAAAGAGACCTTGATGTTTCATTGGATGTTTTAGTGGGTAGTTGTTGATGAATGTCAACTCCATAGTCAATCAGCGTAGTTACCAGGTCCGGGGCGCTTTTGGAAATGGCCTTCCTGAGCAGTTGATAACTTTCGTCGACGTCACCGAGAGAAACCTTGATGCTAGAAGCGGTCATGACCTCGGAAATTAGAGTTGCGACTGATGAATCACAAAAGTGTCCCTCGTCCCGGTGAATGAAGGCTTGAACAAGTGGTAGGATGCCCCCACACTTCCGGGTGTTTTCGTAGGATGCAAGCAGCCCCTGCTTAAGGATGGTGCGCAAATCCCTGGCAAAATAATACTCACAAATACTGCTGTCGCTGGAATTGTCGGATTCAGACTTGGTGGCAGTCTAACAACAGACTTCTTCTCGGGCTATGATGGTGCAAATAATTTCCCATGCGTGTATATCTATGCCGTCTTTCATGAAGTCAAAACTGTCCGGGAGGAGCAGCTGCAACATCTGGCCCTCCAAAGGAATTGTATTGTCGACCTCTTCTCCCTTATTGTGGATAATCCACCGCTGGAAGAACTTCTCAAAGGGGGACTCTTGAGCAGCATCTAGAGCCAGCGGATCGTACATTGTCTTCAGATATTCAGTGAAGTTGGCTGTGCACGAGGCGCTCAAGTGGTGCATAGGGGTTGATTCTGACTCAAGAATTTCATTATCAACAACAGCTTTCGCCAAAATGGCGCTGAATAGGTCCCGAGATCCAGTCATTGCCGCATCATGGAGAGCTGATCTGCTCGAACGGAAATATAGTGCCTCCGAAGGACAGAAATCCAAGATGGAGAGAGACGCTTCGACATGGCCATGTTCGAGGGCAACGCATAATGGTGTCCGGCCATCCATATTTAGAGTTGCTAGATTATGCAAAGCACTCCCGTCCTCGCGAAAGAGAAGTTTGAGTATATCACTATGTCCATTGGCGGCAGCGATGTGCCAAGGCGTTTCGCCTTTCTCATTTGTTGAAGCGGGGTCTACACCTCGAGCGATGAGAACCCTGGCTATATCCTTGTTTCCACATTCGCAACTGACGTGAAGACAGTTCTGGTTGCTTGAGTCGACAATTTTTGGTTCCAAGCCAGAGTCAAGGAGTATCTCGGCAATCTGTCCACCCCTTGCGAGCGAACTCTTCGCTGCAGCACTCAACAATGTGAAAGCAGTAAGCCCACTCTCTCGAGCAATACCAAGGAAACGAGAATCAGCAGTAAGCTTCGATAGTACTTCTGTGAGGCCAGCTTTTATGGCAACCTCGAGTGCTTTTGGATAGTCAACGTCACTGTAAGCATTGGAAAGTAGTTTAGCGGTATTGTTTCGGAATGCTAGGCCTCTTCCACGGGACTGAATCAACGCCGGCGCTGCCATGGCCTTCCACTGAGACGGAGCATCATTTTTGGTAGAGATTTCTAAGATCGATTGTAATAGTTGTTCATCCGGAGGATCATTCCATTGGCGGTCCCAGAAGGCGGCTATGGCATCTTCCGGTACTGCTGTTGATGGGCGAATAAAAGTAACGAGACTGGGACCTCTCAAATGTTCAAATACACGGGCCAAACAGCTCTTTCCGTTGAATCTGAAAGATGTGTCGGCACCATGGTCCAATAACATGCTTAAGGTTCGAGTGTAGCGACTATTCCAGAATGCGTCAGAATGCGGATCATCGTCTAGGTCCTGTATCTGAATCGCTACTAAGGCCATTTGAAGCGGAGTATACTGGCCAGCTACCGCGTTAACATCAGCACCCTGCTTCAGAAGCAAGCTACAGAATTTAGGGCTTGTGAACCATGAAGCCATATGCAGTGGGCTAGCTGAAAACTCGTAGCTTTCAGCAAGACTGAAGTCAGATAAGAATGTGCGTATCCAGGAATGCAAGTGCCCGTTCTTCTCTACATCGAATAGTTGGTAAAGTAATGTGACAACCGGCTCCTCGTCGAGGATCCTTGATCGAGTAGGGTTGGTTTTTCTATGCCTCGTCAAATCTGTTAGTAGTTCCGCTGCGGACCGATAGAATGGATGCTTCCGATCTCTTTCGTCGCGATAGGCAAGTTCGACCGTTTCGCTCAGTGTCGGTACTCTGTCAAAGCACGGAAACAACAGGAATCTCGCGACCGTTTCAGCAAACGCTTGGTAGGCATCTTTCTCAATGTAACGAAAGTCGCCTGTCAAATCAGACTGCTTCAGGTACTCCAAGACTGTAAAGTGGGCAAATTCGAAGTACTTTCCGTCTAAGGATTTACGCAGCAGACAGCCGCAGCGACGGGATATGACTTCCGGCTCAATTATACCATCCTCATCGATATCATCGACGCCCTCGCGAATCGACACTGCTTCACACAACGCGGGAATCTCCATCTTGGGGTGTCCTAGGTCAATCCACTGGATGGCTCTTTTTATACAACTTTGCGTTTCAGGGGGACACTGCATGATTTTCTGCAGAACCCGGTCGTATGTGCCGTATAGAGTTGGTGGTAGTTCTTTCAATGCTTTTCTTCGTGCGTTGTTGCTTGGCTGGTCGCAGATGTGGTCTATCTGACAAGAGACCCAACGAAACCTGTTTCAAAACAAAAGTTTTACCCAACTGCCTTTGAAACGTATGTGAACGAATGATACTTACATTCCTTGAGCGCCCTGAACCAAGGTGTGAATGATATCTTTGTAAAGCGCTGGATTTGTCCGCTCGACGTTCTGGAGAACCTTTCGTCTGCTAACTTCTGCAAGGGTGTAATCTTCCAAGTCTTTCGTGTGAGCCAAAACCTCGATGTGCTCAAATTTTTCTTCCAGTTCCTCACGGATTTCTTCCTCCTTGCGACTAAAGAACGCGGCGCTAACGGACTCGGACCGATCAACCAATGACTTCAGGCTCCGCGTCATCTGTGATATGTGATCGCCGCATTCATCCAGGCCATCCACAACTACAAATACTTTATCGTAGGCATCAGCTAGGGTTAGCACAAGATCGAGAAGTTCATCCAGCTTTGGCTGAGCCGGAAGCTTATCCTCAGGGTGCAACATATCGAAATACTCTTCAAGAAGATCAAATGCATCTTCGCACTGAAGACCAAGTTGAACCGCTAGAGCAGCAATGATGTTCTCAGGCAAGCAGGAATCCGGGTTCTTGTAGTCGCAGAATGCGTAACAAACTGCCGTTAAGTCGTCACTTTCCTTCAGAACAGTCTCAATGACCAGTCCGCAAAGAACTGTCTTTCCGCTGCCTACCCGACATTAGTCAAACTAGGACGTGGATTTAATGAAGATATACATACCGGCGATCCCACTCAACCAAAGTTTAGAATTGGAACCATTCTTCCACGCTGCAAAAGTAGAATCGCCGCTTGTGAGCCACGATCCCGTTGCCTCGTGACGAAGGTCGCGGCTCACATCGAGATAATCCTGCGGTTTTACACGTAGGAAGAAGTCAAGGATTTCTTTACGCCTTTTGTTGAGCTGCACCCGAGTTTCAAAGCTGAGTTTTCTTTCAATCATGTTGTATATTTCGTCTTGCTTTGTAAGGCTCTTCAACAAGGTATCCATGCTATCTGCCGAAAGCGCAAGGTGGAGATTAGCGCGATGATTAGCAAGATCGGCCACAAGGTCCTTGGTATCAGGCAGCGAAAAGGGCCATTTTAGCCGTCGGGAGAACCGTCTCGTCGATTTTCCGCCTTCGAAGTCGATCTGCGCTTTGTCGAGTTTTTCATGAATTCCATCTAGACTTTGTTGGCATGAGTCGAGATAATGCGTCTTAAGGGAACAGTCTGAGTCTCTAGTTTCCAGCGACGTTGCAAGCAGTCTGAGATTTTCAAGAATGCCCGCAAGTTCTCTGGCTTGTGTCGCAAGTTCTTGGGCTTTGGAGGGCGCGTCTTTAGCTTCCTTGCAAAACTTGGTCACCAGCTTGAAAACTGAACCCGTGAGCTGGACGAGACCAGCGATGCTGGCAGCCAAACCCACGGCCTCGGCCATTGTAAATGCGTTGCGATGGGTTTGTCTGAGGAATGAGAGGATGGAAAGAAATCTCGAAGGAGATGAGAGCCTCATGAGGGGCATTGACCCAAAATCAGGCTGCAGTCAGCTGAGGGTTGAAACGACCAATGATTCAAGTGTGGCGAGATCATCCGCAGAAAACACCTTCATTGTATGATTGGCCTTAAACATACTGGGGGTAGGCAGCTGTGCATAGCCTAGCAAATTACAATAAATTACAGAATCAGGTGTCAGGCAGTATCTCAGCTGTGTAATGATCTGACTCGTCTTAGCTTGGCAAACGAACCCTCATGTCGGTCTTAGCCAGTTCATTGTTCATTTTAAAAGTTGTGATCGTGCCAGACTCGTTGCTTGCTGTGGGGGTTCATCCTGCGGCGACTCAACAATACAATGGACGCGTGCCGACATGGGCACAGAGCATTGACTTACTCTAAGTCTGGCTACTTACAAGTCGTGGCCTTCCCAGATTCTGCCGAGTGCTACAACAACCCCGTATCCGCAGGCTCCATGCACCCAACTATTTTAATGTCTTGGCAAGTAATACGGCACTCTTCCTAACTTTAGGATAGGTTGCCATAAGACCATGCGCATACTCTAGACCAGTAGCAAGCTAAAATGACTAATTTAATTTATTTTTTCTTACGTAAAGTTAAGTAAAGTGTCGATTGTTTTCCAACCCGCCTGGTGTAAGGAAAGATTTCCATATCCCCCGCGATCGGCAGATATTTTAACCGACGACGTATTTGTCGCTTAGTATAAGTACATCCCAAACCAGACAGAAACCAGCAAGGCATGGGCGACGACCAGCTTCCGACAGATCAAACGGAAGCACACTATCCATATCGGACTCGATCTTCATCGCTCAAAGTGTTGACTGAAGTTACACAACATGCAGGCAGCCAAGCCATTCATTCTCTTCTTCAATCCAGTTAGGCACGCCAAGGCCGTGTACGAAAAGCTGGGGGAAGTTGCTAGAGTCGAAGTGGTAACAAGCACCAGCAGAGAGCAGTTTTTCAAGGACGTTCAGGACAAGTACAGTGACATTCGGGCGATTTACCGGACTTCAGCAAGTGGTGCTGTGAGTTTCTTCTCGTTCAGCTTTGCGTCTGTGCAAAAGATTCTGATTTCTGTCAGATTGCTGGAAACTTCGATACCGAGTTCATCAAGCATCTTCCAACAAGCTGCAAGTTCATTTGTCATAATGGAGCAGGTAAGCACTTATTCGGCAAAATAGTTGGCATCACGCTTACCTCGACCTGTCAGGCTATGATCAGATTGACCCCAAAGCTTGCGCCGACCGTGGAATCACCCTTACATATGCACCCGACCCTGTCACCAATGCAACAGCTGACTTGGCGGTATGGCTATTGCTGGGATCCTTGAGACAATTGAATCCGTCTCTTAACTCTTTGCGCCAAGGCAACTTCAAAAAGGGCATTGACTTTGGTCGCGACCCCGAGGGGAAAACTCTTGGCATTTTAGGCATGGGAAGGATTGGCCGAGCTATCAAATCGCGGTGTGAGCCCTTTGGTATCGTCACACAGTACCACAACCGCTCCGAATTGAGTCCTACTGAGGCAGCTGGGGCCAAATACGTTTCTTTTGACAAGCTGATTGCTGAAAGCGACATCATCAGCATCAATGTCCCACTCAACGCCAATACAAAGCACCTAATCGGTGCTGAAGAGTTCAGTAAGATGAAGGACGGCGTCGTCATCATCAATACAGCTCGGGGTGCCATAATTGACGAGAGTGCACTGGCTGATGCCTTGGAGTCGGGTAAAGTTGCATCTGCCGGCCTAGATGTTTACGAGCATGAGCCCAAGATCAACGAACGTCTCATTAAAAATGAGCGGGCCCTTCTCGTGCCGCACCTGGGAACTCATACGATAGAGACTTTGACCAAGATGGAAACATGTGCTATGGAAAACGCACGACGAGCAGTGCTGGGAGAGCCGTTGTTGACGCCTGTGCCGGAGCACGCTGAGCTACAGTCCGAAGCGTAGAGTACATATTGAAGTTATCTATACCAGCCATCGGAGCTGCAGTCCATTAGGCCTTGGTATTCGAAAAGAGAGGATTTAAACAATACATCACAAACATTCGTCATTCATCCCACAATGACTAAGAAGAGTTTTGCTCTATTTAATATATCCCCTATCAATGAACGCGTGGTAGATACTGCAAGCGATTGAAGACGTGGACTTTTTGTACCGATGCGCTCATCACTGCCAACAAAGCGGAAGTGTACTACCATGTTCCATTTCCAACAACGATGGCTGGTACGTGCAGACGCCATCATCGTACCTAATCTTATCGGGTAATATATCGACCGTTTAACCTTCATGCAATCGGTCTATAGATTTACCGCGATCGATTGAACCATCTTCAGCATTATCGTGCAGCTATAAAGCTTTGACGCCTTTCCAAGTTCAGGCCAAGAGAGTGGTGACTTGTCTTATCACATACACAAATCCTTCGAAAGCAATTTTTCACCTCATCCCCTTCAAATACGAATCTTTACCATGACCAAGATTGCTCTCCTCGGTGCCGCTGGACAGATTGGCACTCCATTGAGCCTCCTATGCAAAGCTGTGAGCAACTCCCTGGCGTGAGAAGCATCAGAAAATGACATCGAATAGAGCGACCTGTTTACCGAGATTGCCCTTTACGATATTGTCCATGCGCCTGGAATTGCCACTGATCTCAACCACATCGACACGAAGGCAAAGGTCTCTGGCTTTTTGCCTGCTGATGATGGCTTGGTCAACGCATTAAGCGGCGCCGACGTAGTTGTCGTCACTGCTGGGATTGCTAGGAAACCTGGAATGACACGAGATGGTGAGTTTCGTTAAGGTTTTGCTACTATTTAATACTGACAAGGGTTTTAGACTTATTCAAGGTAAGTCCTTCTTGATAAGATTGACTAGCAATAGAGGCAGCCTATTCACCTTCGCAGACCAACGCTTCAATCATTTGGGACATTTTTACACAAGTCGCAAAAACATGCCCCAAGGCCATCTCGTGTATTGTCACCAACCCTGTCAACTCAACGGTGCCTGTTGCCGCCGAGGCCTTGCGTGCAGCAGGGGTTTTTGATCCCACGCGCCTGTTTGGAGTGACCACCTTGGATGTAGTGCGCGCGTCCAAGTTTGCCGCAGATGTCCTTGGTGGTGACGCTGATCCTACACAGATAAAAGTCCCAGTCATTGGTGGCCATAGTGGTGCTACAATTCTTCCTCTTTATAGCCAGGCTCAGCCTCTGATTGATCTGGGTGCCGAGCTACCGAAGGTTATCAACCGTACGTTTCTAATCTCAATCTAAATTACAGACGAGTGGGTCGAAACTAATACCCTTCAACAGGAGTCCAGTTTGGCGGCGATGAGATTGTAAAGAGCAAGCAAGGAGCTGGGAGTGCAACTACTTGCATGGCTTACGCCGGTTTCCGATTCGTGAAAGCTCTGCTCACAGCGAAGGCGGGGACACCGACTATTGAGGAAGCCTACGTTTATCTGCCAGGGATTCCAGGGGGGAAAGAAATTTCTACACAGCTTCAAGTCGAATATTTCGCTGTCAAGGTTGAGTTCGGTCAGCAAGGTGCCCAGAAGGTGTTTCCCATCGGAGATTTATCCAATGACGAGAGATCTCTTCTTCAGAAAGCTGTCAGTGAGCTGCAAGTCAACATTCAGACAGGCCTGGCTTTCACTTCCGCTGGGAAGTGATTCATAACTTGCTAGCTTTCAAGACGAATGTTGGTCTTAGGTCAATAGCGCCATGTAGGAACCAAAATGAGCATTGTAAACACGACGAAAATGGAAATATCACTTGCTTAGACCTCGGGAGTGACATAAAAATGACTTTTGGCTACCATAGAAAGCTATTCTTGAAGCCGGTAGGTAACTCAATCCCAGTCTTTGTAACTTCATGATCTCTGTCCGCCTCTCTACTAGCTTGCATGCCGTCTGCTGATGGTGTCCTCTCGATGTGAGTTTGGGGACTTTGAGCCTGAATCACTGGATCAAATTGTCGTTGGGTCTCGACAGTTGGGTCTTTGATAACGCTAGATGGGCTCTGGAAGGTTGCCAACGATTGATCTTCGGTGTTATCGAGGAAGTCATCAAAAGAAGGCTGTGCCTCTGAAGGTTGCTGAATGTCATCTCGTGGCTGGTTATTGGCACTTTGCATCAGCCTCTCAGTCCAATATTTCATATCGCTAGCAGTTTGCAGAGGGCAATGCTCCCATTGGTCTCTGAGAGCCCTCTGTTTCTGCTCGCTTCCACCTGGTGAGTCGTGTTCCGCGAGTTGACCATAGAATTGTTCATGGTATACACGGGCTAGTGACTGGGAGTCAGGATGAAAGGCTTTAGTGATGGTCTCGTCTTGCGATGAAAGTAGAAGCTTTAGTAGAGCCAATTCGGTCTCTTGGAGTCTGCATTCCAATGCTTTGGTATATCCTTTAGCAGGACCACTACAGGCCGTTGATTAGTGTTTACTAGCCAATCAGGCATGGTGACAGGATGTACCAACCGCTTCAACGATTTCGGCCAAGTACAATTATGGTTGAACTGGCGACATCGGGAGCATTCCGGTCTTTTGACATTAGCCTACGTACCAAATTTCTGGTGTCTGATCATTTGTTCTACCTGATACCATCGCACTATGTGCAGAAGCATGTGGTTAGCTCTCCGACAGTCTATCTTATGAGGGATTTTGCCATACCTTCTGCTTTCGCGCTCGGCAAGTGTTGCACGCTGCACGGCCTCTCGTTTTAGGCATTTTGGTGTCATTAATTTCTTCCATCGATTCCAGTGATGATTAGATTGACTGACAAACGGCGCAGTGAAGGTCCTTTCGGTAGAAACTTGCGCCGATCATATGACATCAATTAGTCGAATCCTTGCAACGATCATACATCGGCCAATATTTCTGCCGCCCACCACACCTCGTCTTTTCTCGGAGAATAGTTCTTCCCATTGGTATGTAGCATGTATCTCGTCGAGTGAGGATTCCGCTCCATCACTCGCATACCTTAGCATTTTAAATTTTGTACTCGTATTTCATGGCTGTGTAGTACAAGATTATTGAGAAATAATCTACAAGACTCATTTTTGCAATTACCATAGGAGCAGTCTGCCTGACACTCTTGGAGTGGAGCCCCAGTTCGTTCGTTCGAGACGCGATGGTTGATTATGTAATTTCATTTCCAGTGACAGATCGGGCTAAGTTCTTAGACCAGCTTGATCAAGTCAGTCAAGGTGAAAACCTGGGCTCATCACTATCAGTGATGTCTTCACACTCAGTACCAGACGAGCCATTCTAGTATGTCGCGCAACGCCGGCAGCGATGCGTGGTCCTCTCCTCAGGCTATCCAGGAGCGGGGCTCTCTACGTACGCTTGAGAAAGGCGAAAGCCAATTCATTGGTAGCTCAAGCGGTATTTACTTTGTGAACACGGTGCGCAAGGCTTTCTCAGCTGCCAATAATAGCAGTCTTTTGTTCGACACGACACATCCAACCCCAGAAGACTGCATTATTGCTGATGACGAGGATGACCATCAAACTTCCACGACGACGCCTGCACCGTCTTCTCCGTCTGTCTCTCGCTCCTACGGTCCTGGAATTCCTGCTGAACTTGGTCATCCGCCTCAACCAGACGTTGCAAAGCATCTCTTTATGATATACTTCCAGACATGGCACCGATTCTTCCCTTTTCTGCACGGCCCAACAGTCCTCAAAGACGTGGAGAACCTCTACAGTGCATCAAACCCCTCATTAAATCTCCCAAAAGTCATCATCTTGCAGTCCATCTTCAATCTGGCAAGCCTACATGGCAATAACTCATTGCCTGCCACCTCTCGTATCAAGAAGCCCGCCGACGTGCTTTCTTGTCTTCCCAGCCTTGCAGTCAAGGGAGATCTTGTTTCAATCCAAGCCCTTTTTGCTTCTGAATTGCTCTTGGTCGCTCGCATGTCACTTCGTACAGCTGCGGCTGTTGGTGGCCTCTTGTCCCGCGCCATCTTCCTAGCAGGCCTCCACCGCTGTCCATGTCGTTATGCCCAACTTTCGACGGATGATTGTGATATCAGAAAGAGATTGTTCTGGAGTATCTACGTCCTTGACCGCTACCTTTCACAGGCCTTAGGGCACCCATTGGGGATTCAGGATTCCGATGTGGACGTCTGCCCTCTCATGGGACCTGAGCTTCATCACCCTCAACTCCAGCCAACTACACCTTTCAGACTTGATGAAGCCAACTCGAGCGCATCACCATTTTCTGGCACTTTCCCAGACTCATCAAGTTCAGATAATGGCCAGAAGCACGACCGTCATTTAATCTTATCCTTCCAAGTCGAGTACTCACGCCTTCTTGGGCGAGCTCTTGAACTCTTTCACAAGTCACTTCACATTCGTTCTATAGATCCCAGCTCAATACTCTCGCTTCGTACCGACATTAACGCATGGTGGAATGCTCTCCCTTCATCGTTGCAGGAGTATCAACCTACTCCACAGACCGACATTACCCAGGACCAAAGTCTGGAGTTCAACGAATCAGCTTACTTCATCTTACTTCATAGTCAATTGGTCCTCCTAAGCCATCGTCCCTGGCTATCACTAGAGCCGGCATCCCCGGAATTTCAGTCGGCTCTCCAGGCCTGCATTAGCGCAGCACGCGAGATTATCAACATTATTAACAAGCAGCGCATTAGTCAATATGCATTATTCTGGCCAGGCTTTCTCTCCGCCACGTGGATGGCCGGTATTGTGCTGGCATTTGCATGCCACTTACGGCTCTATCTATTGGACAAAGGCAAAAGGTGAGAAACACATGAGTCGTGCTGAATAGCAACTGCAACTGTTTCATTTTGTTGCAGATGGCCTCATGACAAAATAAGCGAGGTTTGATGTAGAAATTGAAATCTTTTATTGACGACTTTAGGGAAATCGGCATGTGCTTGGAGGTCCTTCTTGCCATGTCAAAACAGTGGAAAGCCGCAAAGAATTGTCATGCCGTTCTTTTAGATCTTCAAAAGGCTTTTCAAGAGAGAGCACACTCCAGCACAAGGCGACCGAGGGATCTATCGAGTTCTCCATCAAATGCTGTATCCCCAGGCTCTATCCAGCGAGACGTCATGGGGGGCCAGCTATCTACTAACAACTCTCAACAAGGGTTACGGAAGCGAACAAGGCTTGATTTCGGTACCCATCCCTTATTTTCGGACACCACCAATCACCCTGGCTCAGTGCCAATACCAAGGGGAGACACTGAAGGGCCAAGACAGGCGGATATGCAGAATCTAGGTGCACTTCCATCTGAACCTCAAAGCAACAACCGGTCGGATTCTTTTGAAGGCCCACTGTCAATGACAGATGATCCAATCGGACTAGGCAATTGGGACAGTGGAATGCCTGACCTGCTGGCTGGCGTTACTTGGGAGTCGTTGTTAGCAAGTGTTAACCAGGATGATTATTTTTGGGATAATCCATTCCCATAAGTATCAATTCTAGTCACAGTAGTTCTCTCATAGCCCTTTTTTATCTCGTGAACGCCGTTGTTTGCAGTGCTATTCTGATGTGGCTCTCAAGACCACCAAGACGCTTCACGCACAGGTGGGTCAGATTTCCGCTGAAGTCGGGTACAAGAGCTTGATAGTATCAGCACCTTGGTGTTTTTGCCAGCTAATGACGTGGTCTAGGCAATCCGCCGCCCTAAGAACCAAAAACATCTGGCGTCAGATCCCGGTACTTGTCTTCCGTTATATGACGGTTTGATACGTCTCGGAACTCTAAACTCGTCCGGTATTAAGGCGGATCTCTTAGAAAGCAGGATCGCTAACTATGATGTCATTAACGTGACTCGCGATCGCTAGGGTATAGGGTAGTTTCTGGGATACACCGCGACCACTATTTAGAAATATTTTCAGCTTCTATAATTTATAGCAAAGAAAAAAATTGAAAATAATATCCAGGTGTTGAAACTGCCTAGTTAATATTATAAAGGATATAGGTTTATTATCTCAGGTATGTATTTAAAGACAAATGAGATAAATGCATAAAGCTTTATTAGTTCGGCTGCGAGATGCTGCAATCTTAGATGGATTTCGCAGACTCAGCGCTGGTATAAGCGTGTCGCGTTAAGCACGCGTTCGAGACGCGCTTAGCGAGTTCTTATTGGCTGGAAGTCAGCATGTCGACGGGCCCACCTTGCTTCAAGCCTGAGGCATGAACCCCGGAGAAACATGAGTCAGGGAAAATTGTGACAAGAATCTGTCCTCGAGCTTTAATTGGCTGAGCTAGATACTCGACTTTGATTGGAGGAAGAATAGGCTGCTCGATAAGATTTCGGGGGCTTTCGGGGATTGCCGGCCATGATGTCAAGGAAACCGCAACCAGAGCGGCCAACGAAATCAAGTCAGTTATAACAATGGCAAGACCATGTAGCGTTACAGAGAGAACCAAGTGACCTCCGCCAGTAAATTTGTCAGCTGTACTCTTGCTATTATAACGATACTAGGATTCTCGATAATGATGACTTGAAGTCCCACGTTTGCTGGAATCAGGATTATCCATAGTCCGATTCCGTAATCGGAGTGATCCACGATGGTCGCGTCGCGTCTTGTTTCCGTTTGCGAGTTCTTTGATGAACAAATATTAAGTGAATGGTCCATTGAATCTTTTCAGCTTTCGAGTAGGATTAGTCTTGGTCCTCACGTTAGATGTCTAATTCATTGTCGTCGTCAGTGACAGTCCGTTGTTGACTATAATTAGCCGTGCCCAAGAGGAGTCGCCTCAGACGGTGGCCCAAGAAATCTCGATAGCATCCTAAATCTAAACGATAGTAGCGGAACTGGCGACTGCTTGAGTGTTCATCTCCTATTCTTAATGCGAAGATGGCTTTTGTGGTGCTATTAAGAATAATTCTGAGTGCCTAGCGCTAATGTCATCACTATTAACGCGAAGAAGGAATCGAAATAAGTTTCCCTCACGGACCGTGCCGCGGGACGTTAGCGCTGAATACCTCCTGTACAGGACTCGCAATTGTTAATAATTTTCCAATGATTGGGACCGGGGATCTGACCCCGGCGTACGCCATAAACCGACAGGTGGGTTCTCCGCTCCTGTTCCTCATACGTTCCTGTAAGGTAAGTTGATCAATTCAACACAGGCAGCTTTAGAGTTTCTGCCCTCGTCTTCTTGTGTGTTTTGATTTCTAGATCATCTCACCCACGAAGAACTTGGGAAAGCCACAATGAGCGATGAACAAGGCCGCGTCGCGACAGGTTTGCTGCGAGATGCACTCCAAGACCTGAGCAATCATTTCGGAACTGTCTCTCTTACAGTAGCTATCGGTTTATTGATCCTGTTTGTTGCAGATTCATTCCGTGTGTGGTACCGTCTATCCCATGTACCTGGACCATTTTGGGCAGCCTTTTCCAAGGCTTGGATGGTGAGACAATCCTTCAAAGGAAGACAACCTTATGCCATTCAAGAAGCCAATGAGAAATATGGTAAGATACATTATCCGGTACAGATTCGAGTGGAATGGACAGGCTAAGTACTTTATATCTAGGGTCGCTCGTACGAATTGGGCCAAATGAGTTGGCAACTGCTGACCCCAAGCTGCTCCGTCGTATGATGGCTGCTCATCCTATTCGAGAGGGCCATGTATGTGATGACTCTCCTAAGCGTCGTGGCTCTTCTAGTCATTTAACCATTATGGGTACAGGGTACAACGCGCTTCGTTTCGAGCCTGGCAAGGATAACCTCTTCTCCATGAGTGACGATGATGCCCACACTAAACTGCGTAACAAGATGGCTGCTGGTGTGAGTTCTCCGCGTGTCTGGATGCTCCATTGCGGACGGCGAGAACTAACCCTATGTACGTGAAGTACTCGGGCAAGGAGAATGAGTCCTTGGAGCGAACTATTGACGCCCATATTGCAAGGCTCATTAAACTCTTCGAAACTAATTATCTATCGACAGATCAAGAATACCACCTGGTAGACTTTGCCCAGAAGATACAGTATTTCACTCTGGATGTTATTAGTGACCTCGCATTTGGCCAGCCCTTTGGATATATTGAGCAAGACGACGATGTTTTCGACTTTATCAAAATTACACGTTCCTTTTTTCCGGTGACATTAGTGATGGCCAATATACCATCGCTGGTCTCTGCTGCACTCGCGTGTCTTCAGTGGTCTCTTGCCAAAGGAAAGCGATAAGCTCGGGTTTGGTGCCTTCATTGGGTCAGCTTCTTTATTACTACTAGTATGTTATCTAGAGTGCTGACGATTACCCCTAGCGTAGCAAACAAAAAAGTGGCGGAACGGTTTGCCTCGGACGCTGCAGTCCAGCCTGACATGCTCGGATCCTTTATCCGTCACGCACTCACCCAAGAAGAAGCCTCCCGACAATCATTACTCAACGTTGTCGCAGGAAGTGATACATCAGCGACTACTATTCGACTCATAATGTTGAGCTTACTTAGTAACCCAGTGGCATACAGGAAACTTCAGAGCGAAATCGATAACGGCGTCAAAGTTGGCATCATCTCTTCACCCATCACCGATGCCGAAGCGCGTAAACTCCGCTATCTCCAAGCCACTATCCAGGAAGGCCTAAGAATAAAGGCCCCTGCAGCCGACCCCCTTTTCAAGGAAGTACCGAAGCGAGGCGATTACATTGATGGAAAGTTTATCCTTGGAGGAACGCAAACTGGCACTTCTCCATGCAGTATCTACCACTCTAAAGAGATATTTGGCCAAGATGCAAGCCTGTTCCTTCCTGATCGCTGGCTGAACGCAGACCCGGCACGAGTTGAGGCTATGTCTGAAGTGGTGGGTCTGGTGTTCTCTAGTGGAAAGTATCAATGTCTCGGTAAGCCAGTTGCATTAATAGAGCTGAACAAGATCTTCGTTGAAGTGGGTATAACCAGCTGTCATCCAAATCTCCATCGTTGAAGCTGACATGGCTATGTAGCTACTGAGACGCTTTGACTTTGCTATGGCCCGACCTGAGAGACCTCTCCATATTATGAACGCTGTGAGTGACAAATCTTCTAAGCAGTTCTGGTCTAATTATTGTTTAAGGGTATTTGGCTTATTGAAGACTTTCCGGTACGACTTACACGACGTGAGACATTCTGAGTTCGAGATGTTCGGGTTACATGGATTGAGACCCTCGCCGAGCGTATCGCTTTCATGTTCAATTTGTGTCACTATATACGATGGTTTGTTTGTGGTTCCCAAGATATGTAAGACAAGATGCCACCATTCCTTCGGCGAACAGAGCTACAGCGGATAGTGTCATATTCAGCATGAATCAGTATGGAAGATACCCTGTGAATGCTGGTAGGGCTACCTTGAGGTTGACATGGGAATCTGTGTCAATTCTCGATCACTAACCACATATTCTCCCTCTGTAGCCAACAGCAAGAAATTTGCAATAGGATGAGGGGCAAGCGTGCTACACGCGGTGTCTCTTCGTGAAAAATCTGTGATAGGTGCTGTCAGTCTCGATTGTTTCTTGCACCTCGACAGTACTTATAGCACATAACCCTTTCCAATACACAAAGTGCAATTTGTCTTTTCTTAGTGACCTAAGACAAAGAGTTAAGGCTATATTCCAGCATTGACGGCTGCATAAACATAGTTCACACTTAATACAGGAACTTTCTTCTTAATAATTCGATTACTCATGTAGGCTATTAGCTATAAAATACATAATCTGATGAGCCAGCACGCAAGCCACACGGTAATGAGAAAAAATAATAGAAGGAAGTCAAAAGGCATGGCACTCGCGAGTCAAGTCACTGCAAATATCTTGACAACATAGTGATTAGTGACCCTTCCTCTTGACCTGAATCCCTGCTCGGGTTATCCGCAGCACTAGCGTCTCAGTACTGTACCATAATGTGCACTTAGTGTCTAGTATCTGTCAACGGAACTACAATTTGACTCCGCCAGTGCTACCATAGACCTGGTAGGCTGAACGGATCCTATAGTTGGGTTGCAAGAGATAGGCGTGCCTCGATGGCCTGTGCAGCGGTGATATTGCCATGTTGAGATCTTTACATGGCGGATCAAATTTCAATCCATCTGTAATTGAATGGTGTTGGATTCCTCCGTTCAATTGATCAGTCTATAGCTTACTGCTTAAATTAATAGTCTATATCATTATGCCTTTCTAATGAACGAAACGCCGGATTGACAATCTATTTATACGCATGACATATCAAGGTCAGATGATTGAACTGTGCATGTTATCACATATAACATGATATGCAACAAGGGGTTATTAGACTTTACATGAAACTCATGCTCAAGACGCAATCAGCGATGTACCGTTGTCGAGGTTGCACCCTTAGTCAAAGGAATGCAGATCACTCACTAATCGTCGAAGGAACAGGAGCGGCTCCACCAAGAGATCCCTGCCTCAAAACGTCGAGCTGTAAGGCGAGAAGGAGGGCATTTGTTGGTCGGAACCGCTCTGTGCATAGGGTCCAGTTCACCGCCTCTTCCATACAATCGCCCTGCTCCTCGTCGGTCGATTTGGGAAGTATTTAAGTGATGGGCTTCGTATTGGCGATATTACCTCGATCGCATAACGCAACTCATCTACGCTATTACCACTACCACTTGTACCCCTTCTCCCACTCCTGGTCCTATTCCGACTCGAAATCATGGCTCCTGCCCCTGTACGTGAGCTTGAGACTGGTTCTCGTAACTCAACTGGTACCTGGACCCCCTTCAGCTGGGACGATCCTCTACATGGCCCTCAGTCAAAGGGCGAAGTTGTGACCATCCGCACTGGAGGAACCACCGGCGGCACGTTGGCTTCCGGTCTTTGGCGAACAGGCGCTGGCATTGTTGGTTGTAACGATGATGGCACTTGCGACATCGTCTATTCCGCTCCAGTAGGCGACGAGACCATGGTTCTTCTCGAAGGATCAGCCGACGTTACAGCAACAGCAACAGGAAAGAAGTATCATTTCAAGGCCGGAGATATCCTGAGCCACCCGAAGAACGTCGACCTCAAGTGGCATGTCAACGGACCGTTCCTTAAGAAATTCTGGACCATCTGGGATGCAGCTCCTCTTGAAGGCACCAAGAGTGACGAGGTATTCGTTGGCAACATAAACGACAACCCCACAAACTGGACACCTTACACATGGGACGAACCAGGAAAGGGCCCCCAAACAGCTGGTGAGCTGACATTGACCCGTAAAACTGGTTCTACAGGTGCGCTGCAGGTCGGCCTGTGGCGAAGCGGACGTGGTCTGCCAGGAGCTGAGGCTGATGGCACAACGACCTTTGAGTATAGTGCCCCCAATGGAGACGAGACTATCCTTGTTATTGAAGGAGAGATCAAGATTGTTGAGCACGAGAACAGCAAGACGCATTCCTTCAAGGGCGGAGACATCTTTGCACTGCCGTCAGGCCTGAAGGTTACGTGGACCTCTGTGGCGCCTTTTGTTAAGAAATTCTTTGTCATCACAAACGGTCAAAAGACTGGTTAAGCGAGGTTACATAGGGTGGATAGTTGAACCAGCCAGCTGATAAATAAAACTTACCGTACGCGAACGGTGGTATCGCCTCTTGGTCCATGCATTCGTTGGGCATTGATAACTGAATGCCGTAGGACGTGCGCGCGCTGTGTTGAAAGGAAGCGATAGTGCAGTGTCCGTTCGATGCAACACCGTTACTACTGTAGCAAAAGACACTAAAGCACAGAGGCCAAGGCAATGGATGATAAACCCTGTAGCACGTCGTATCGCGCAGCCTTTGTAACTGATTAGCACGACGCCTCTCATATCGGGATAAAGCCCGAAACTTTATTTCGAAGCTAACACGTTCCCCGGCGGCGGGGATGCCGTTCCTTTGGCGGGGATGGACCCCGTATCCCGATCCTTTAGGGCCAACGCTGTGGGTATATCAGCGGATCCCAAAGTCGTCGCTTGGAGTTTGTGTTAACAAGCAGTATAAGATCGACATTGTATTTCTGGAGGTAAATTGTGGTGCATCTGTGCATCTCGTGGCGAGTAAACCTGATCTCGGCACAAGCATTTGGCTCCGTGCCACCAACCTGAGTGGCTCGGCACTTGTGGTCCTTCATTCTGGTCTCGAACCGAGCACCAGCAGAAACATTGGTGTGATTTCCAGGGTTCAGGCATTCAAAGTTTCCCCTAACGGCTATTGCCTGGGGCCGCCATACTAGTGATGCCGATCTACCCCTAAGCCCTACTCTCAGAGGTTTATCATTAGATGCAGGAACGAATGCAAGAGACTTTTTGTCTCGTAAGTTTTTCGTATTTTGTTCTGTTTTTGGTTTTCTTTTGACCTGGCAATATGGCGGGTGCATCTACGGTTGAGCCTCATGGGCTTGCTATGGCCCAGCTGGTCGTCTCCATCATTTTTGGCATTTTGAGTACTGTTGTCATTTTCCTCCGGTCACTGGTCAGGTTCCAACATGAGATCTTTGGTAGTGACGATGCCCTTATGTTGGTAGGATATGTGAGTGATCATATCGGCATTTAAGCACGTGAGCATCCCTCTAATTAATTATCGCCAGGTTCTCTTCTCGTGTCTTGTCGGCATCTCGTGTCAAGCTACCTATTATGGAATGGGCATACACGAGAACGAGTTACCCGAGGCAATGATTCCTGATGGCAAGCAGGTAAGTTACGCTGGCTCTCTGTGGTTGATGTGCAACTGATTGGTCGCAATTATAGTTCGTCTGGCTATTTCAGATCTTCTACTGCGCGGCTCTCGTTTTTATTAAAGCATCCATCTGCGTCACCCTTCTCCGAATTGCTATCGTGCCGATACACCGATATATCGCATGGGCGACGTTGCTCATGGCAGTTGCATCAGCGATTATCGTTTTCATCAGTCTTTTTGTTCTTTGCAGGCCTTTACACGCAACATGGACTGGACAAGGAACATGCGCACCGGCTTCCACTCTGGCTATCTTGAGTTACTTTGTCTCAGCCTCGTCATTAGTAACCGACTTGGTTTGCGCTGTGCTTCCGGGATTCATGCTTTGGAAGACCCAGATGAAGACGGCGACAAAGATATCTATTAGTCTCGTACTTGGGCTTGGTGCTGTGTAAGTGCAAATCGTTATGCTTATTGAGCTCACGTGCAGAAGGTACTGACTTGAGTAGTGCGTCTGTAGCTACGATTGTACGAATGCCTTATATCAAGTTCTATTTTCACCCTGAGAAAGACTACTTATGTGAGTTACTTTCCGCTCTCCCACCTCTCGACTGTCTAACGTTCATCAAGACCGAGTCTGTAACGTCGCCTTATGGTGCGTCTTCGAAACGGGAATCGGTATCGTCGCCGGCTGCCTACCACCACTAAGAAAACTAGCTAAGCGCTGGATCAATTTCGACTCGTCTCACGGTCAATCCTCTGGCGCCACCCCTTACAACAGCTCGAACGCACTGGGGGTCACCAGCAAGATCGGAACAGCAAGCCGCTCGCAACGATTCAATAAGTCAAGGGCGACAGGGAATGGTACAACGTCGAGGAGTGATAGTAACTGGGAACGCCTTGATGATGATTCGTCTAAGCGACGGATTTATGTTACGGTGGACATGGAGATGCAGACCATGGAGAATACTGCTGCCTCTGTCGGATCCCATGACTCGATTGAGGCACTCGCAAGACCGGTCAAGTGATACCATTGGTATGTTACTTTGAGCTGTAACTTGGCTATTAGAACATGATGAATTAGCGATCAGTAATTATTCCGACGAGATAGGTTGTACTGAATAGGTAATTAAAATCCGGCGGTTGCGTCAGACGACTATCTGGAGGTGCTGCTAACTATTAATTGCTATCCCGATAAACTGCATATTTAAACTTGCTACCTGGATGGTCACTTTTGAGGAACTTTTCACCCTTTCCGTATACCCGCTCCCGTGCGGTCAACAGCTCGTCGGAGGGTTCTGCATATAGCCCACGGACACGAAGCTCAGGAATGAGCAATTCAACAACATCCTCGAAGCTGCCCGGAGTTACCACTGCAACTAAGTTGAAACCGTCGATATCGGCTTCCGTCACCCAACGTTCCATCTCATCAGCAACAGTCTTCGCACTTCCTACCACAACAGGTGCAAGGCCACCGATTGCACTAAAGTCAGCGACTCGCCTGGGTGTCCAAGGCTGTCCGTCTGCAGAAGTGACAAATGATTCTAGGTGGCTCCTGATCACTGACTGGCCCGCATCAGCTGGACTGAGCTCCTGGTCGAGAGGGATCTTTGATAAGTCGATGCCTGTTACCCCGCTCACTTGAACAAGGCCACCAATGACGCTGGCATGCTTTCTGTACTGCTCCAACTTTGTCTGTGCTTCTTCATCTGTCTTTCCAATCACAGTACACAAGCTGATGAACACCTTAAATGCTTTGGCATCCCTCCCCTTCTCCGCAAGGGCTGCACGGATCTTGGCGACTTTCAGAGCCGTTTGCGATGGCGTAGTTCCCCCAACGAAAGCGGCTTCGGCATGAGTGGATGCAAAGTTGACTCCTGCACCAGAAGCTCCAGCTTGGAATAGAAATGGAGTGCGTTGAGGCGATGGTGGTACGATGTGCTTGCTCTCCATATTATAGAACGTCCCATGGTGTTTGATAGTTCGTACCAGATCTGGGTCAGCATATACATCCTTCTCATTGTCTTGCACGACAGCATCGTCAGCCCATGATGCTTCCCAAAGCCTATTTCACGCGAATCAGTCGTCAGTAGCAGAGTTTTGGTGCCCGGACCCACTTATAAAGCACTCGGAGGTACTCATCGGCTTTTTCATATCTCAAGTCATGATCTACAGCCTCGTCAAGGCCAATCGCTTGAAAAGCAGACTTTTTCCATCCAGTAACCACGTTCCATCCAAAACGACCATCGGTCAGGTGGTCAAGAGTCGAAAATCGTCGAGCTAAGAGGAACGGTGGCTCGTGTGAAGTAGAGCTCGTAATGGCGAACACGAGCCGCTTCGTGACTGCTGCCATAGCTGAGATTGGCTGACAGATCTTTGCGTTAGATAGCTTTGGTATTGAGTATCAAGGTGGCTTACAATGGAGGGGTCCAGTGCAGGATATTGAGTTGCCCGTCTGACTGTTTCGTCAATGCTTCCCCCGTAGACGTCATACCCGCCTAGTACAATCAGTCTGGCTTGTCTTTTGATATAATGGCAATACTACCCAAGGTATCTGCAAGAAAAAGGGCGAAGAACCCTCCTTTTTCGAGAAGCTTAGCATACTCCACCCAGAAGGAAACATCAAACTTCTTTAGGCCTTCATCTTGCGGGTTCTATAGAATCAATGAGATGAATGGCAAACAGGGCGGATAATAGTACCTTCCATTGTCCCGGTGACAGCATTCCAGGTCCGAAAAAGTCAAATGCATTAAGCAGAACCGTTCTCTTCGAAGGACTGACCGAGCTCGAAGAGCCGTCGAGGGGTGTTTCGACTACCACGGGAGTCATTTTGTAAAGCTCTTTTCCTTGCACGTATTACTTGAACTGGTTGCATTTGATTATGCCTCACACATTGATTTATACCCGAACTGTGGTTCTACCAGGTTGCTTGCCGACGACAACAACTGCCGTGACTATTCCCGTTGGCGATACTGCAGTGGAGCAATATTTTCCTTTATTCCCCTCGCTCCTATCTTACCCAATAGCATCCCGCCATTTGAAGAGAGTGCGGTGGTAGAACGAATTGCGCAATTAGGCTCCATCGCTCCATATTGCAAGCATTATAAATCCCAATGCTAGTACAAACCCCGGATTTAACATATTACCCAGACTTATTTTTTTTATAAATAATAATTATATATAAATGAGTGACTGATATTGTAAACGGTCTATAAGATTCTCATAGTGGTATAATTATCTGTCTACATATATTATAAAGCTAGTGCCCTAGAGGTATGTAAAATGTAAGGCGGCAAAGCTAGGTAGGCTAGGGACCACTTTTGATAATGCCTGCAACCTGTACTATTGACCCAAATATTAGATAACGCGATGATAAAACGAATTGCGCAACGGACCAAGCTCTGACGTGCTATTATGTCGAACTCGAGGTCGCACTCAGAGCACTGCCGCCATCAATGGCAAGTTTTGCGCGATATTGTACTCACTGATCCGGTCGTTAAATACCAAACAAGTCCATTAGATAGCTATCCGTGGCACCTTTCGTGCTACATCCATCTTCCACCATCAGTGTCACTATCGATGGGTGTTCCTAATCAACTTTCATCCAGCTCGCCAGAGCTAGATGGAAATAGTTCTATCGACCGCGACATTGATGGTATTGACCAGCCCACGGAGAACCTGTGGATCAGGTTCATGACATTTATCAAATGGTATCCGTCGGAGATGCCAAGCTCTGAGAAACTATTGTTGCTTAAACTTGACCTGAGCATCTTGGTTTTTGGTTGCCTCTCTTTCTTCACAAAATACCTCGATCAACAATCTCTCACCAATGCTTTCGTCAGGTAATTAGTTACCCACAGACATATGACTAGCTTGCTAACCGTTCTTGAAACAGTGGTATGCGCGAGGAGATTGGCATGTGGGGTAATGAACTGAACGATATCACTGCGGTCTTCTGGGCAGCATATTGCACGGCTATGATTCCAGCCGCCTATTTCATCACCAAATATCCAATAAATATAGTTCTGCCCTCACTTGAGCTCGGATGGGGTCTGGCGACATTCGGGTTAGCTTGGGTGCAAAACGTCCAGGGAATATTTGCCATGAGATTCTTTGTCGGTCTCTTCGAGTGTTGCTCCTTTACTGGCACCATCTATATTATTGGCTCGTGGTATAAGCCCGGTGAAATAGCAAGACGCGTTGCATTTTTCTTCATCGCAAGCCCAGGAGGAACTATGTTTGCCGGATATTTCCAAACAGCCGCCCACGAGAACCTAAATGGTGTTCACGGTATTTCTGGCTGGAGGCAAGTATTCACACTCCGACAGTGGGCGTGTACTGACTCAACCTCATAGATGGCTTTTCATCATCGATGCTATCATCACTATCGTAATTTCTTTTCTGTAAGCCCTCAGCCTACCTATCCATCCTACCATTGCTGACCGACCAGTGGTTATATCGTATTCCCGGACACACCATCTGGCAAGAAACCTCTGGCTTTGAATGCCACGGAACATACATTGGCGCGTACTAGACTCAGGGGCTTGACCGCTCCTTCTCAACTCCAAATATCAAAGACTATCTTCAGGCGTGTGCTGGGACGCTGGCACTTTTACGCTTTTGTTACACTTTGGACTATGCTAGACCTGAACATCCTTCCCGGGGGGCAACCTTTCTCGCTTTACCTCAAAGCCAAACCAGAGCTCTACTCTATTTCCAAAATCAACCTCCTTCCAACAGGATCTTCTGCAATCTCGATCGTCGCCGCATTGAGTGCTGGAGTTCTAGCGGATAGAATAGGAACATTCTGGCCTTTGGCATTTGCAACAACCGTGCCAGTACTGATCGGAATTATCTTACTTAACATATGGCATGTAGGGGAAACAGGACGACTGGCAGGGTTTTTCTTGAATGCATTTATGGCTCGTAAGTACTCACTTTCTTGTCGCAGGCAGGTACTAACCAATATCCAGCCATATCTCCATTAGCAATGAGTTGGGCATCTGTGGTCATGGCAAATGATGCAGAAGAGAGAGCTGTAGTCACAGCATGCATGAACGCTATAGGGCAAGGCATCATGGCTGGAGCGCAAGTCAAACTTTTCCCGGCTATTGGCGCTCCAAGATGGATTCTTGGTTTTAGAAGCTCGTTGGGTACGACTATAGCCCAGTTTGTGGTGATATTTGTTATAATACTTTTGAGTAGTCGAGAAGCTAGACAACGTCAGAAAAGCGAGATCGCGGATGAGGAAAGTCCGAGAAGTGAATCAGAAGCAGTCGAGGACAAGAGGGCGTAACAACTCTATCTTAGTATAAAGGTCTGTTGCATCTAGTACGCTCATACTTAAAGCGTCTTTCAAAGTGAAAACAGGAATATTTGCTGAAAATTATTTTGACGCGTGTAAGCTAATTCAGTTGTTACTTTAATTTCTTTTACTTAACTATCACTAAGCTTTTCAAAACTGTATAATGCTGAATAACAATAGATTGACCGTTCTAAAATACTTAACTATGCTCTAGTAATAATAACAATCTGAACTAAAGTCTGGGGGATATCAGCTTCGGTCCGTTGAAACGCCCCGGTTCACTACGAGCTCTCACGGCATATGACTTCTTCTGACACAATAAACTCTATGCATCTTTCTACTTAAAAAGTGCGACAACTCAAGCCTCGCCACTCCTATTCTCGCCAGATCTAATACGCTGAACATCCTTTGTCTTCCATACTTTCCCTTCTCTGTTGATAGAAATCATGTCAACACTATCCTTCTCGCCTCCTCTTCCACCTGAAACTTTGTGAAAAATCCAAACTGCTCCACCTGCACCACTCGCATCGACCTCGGCTATCATGTCAACTGCTTCCATACGAAATCCAGGCATGAACTGCTTTGCCTTTGCCCATCCGGAAAGGAATTTCTCAGCTCCTTCGGTAGGAGGGTAGCTATCGTGCGAGACAGATAGGTCTTCAGTGACCAGGGCTCGTGCCTCTGTCGGGTCGAAATCGACTTGGTTGGGGCCTGCAAGAGCATTTATGAAGTCGCTGGCTATCTTCTTCAACTCATCGCAAGTAGTGGCGGCTGGCATGATTGTCTGATTGTTGTGCTGATTGATGTCGATCGGATCTAACGGAGTAATTGGGGGTGTGATGTACAGAGACTTATTTCTTCTTGAAGAAGGGTTTTTTGTATCATTGATCTGATGCCAGGCAATACATCGAGAGGCTCGGGTATTTATAGGACACTATCATTATACTTAGACTTATCTGTTGCAGCTTTGTGATTCGAGGACGGGGACACGCCGATATCCACATGGCGACCGGTTTCTACGAACTCGGGTCAATTATTGCTTCATCGGATTATCGTTTTGAATAACGCAGGGACCCTAGTGGGACTTCGGAGAATTAGTTTTGGGTAGAAATATTGGGCTCGCAAGCAGGAAGAAATAGATCCGCTCATGCCAATAACCAGCTTACGTGTTAGACAATCACGTATCATACCAAGCATGTACCTAGGTGTTATGGCATTGCACTGGGGCTAAAAATAGCAAGCCACTTTAACTCAAACGGTTCTCATGTCCAGGAAATTTAACAGATTTGACATGACACAAATTCGAGACGGTTTATTAGACCCAAGAATATGCACTGAAAACAACATCGATGACTTCGGAGAAATACCAAACAATGCCCGAGAACAATTAAGTCAATGGGGGAGTTGAACACGATAGTCACGTGGTGTATAGCCTAGTTACAGGAAGTGTCTCTTTTTCTTGCACACTTAGTTTCAAGACTTCCAGCGAGATTGGAATACAGGATCGTGACAGACGATCTAAGTAACTCTTTGCGTGATCATCAATGTCCGTGAGCTGCCTAAATACATCGAGTAGGCTTCGTAGGTGCATTGAGAATACACCATCGCCAAGGGCTCTATTCTCATACAAGAATTCGGCAGTGACGAATAGAGGTATGAACGTGAGCGGATGGACCTGAAACATAGAATGAGATTATGTGGTAGGATATCGTAACCTACTAGATCGAACGACAAGAGGGGTGTGGCAAGATTTGATGAGACTTACCTTGGAAAGGTGCAACAATGTGAGGCCTTTGGCGATGGACACGATTTTTTCTGTCGCCCTCAAAGCCCGATGATGGCACTCTTGCATATGATGATCATTTGAGTTGGATACGTTTGACTTCATCAAACTTTGGCAGGATAGAACCTCAGTCAGCTGTCCAAGAATTTGGGCAAACGTCCCCAATTGATCAAGGCTATTTCTCCTAGAGAGGGCTTCGTTTCGCGTCACAAGAGTACCGCTCAGCCATCCCTCTTGGTCAATAAATATTTGTCCGGAACCACCATATGCTTCGGAGATAGTACCATGAAGATCATGTAGCAGTCCACGACCGCTAAGTGTCGTGATCACAATGCATTCGCTGAACGAGGATAGAGGTGGGAAGGGTGGGTTCGTTACCGCTTGAGATAAAAAAACACTCGGTTCAGATTGAGAAGACTGAAAGGCGGAGTCGGATGTTGGTAATCGTGTACAAATCTATTGAGATGACAAATCAGCTTTGATGTTCCTGATACCCACAGCCGGGACGTCTTGCCATGTGTTCGTTCAGGGTGACTGGCCAACGGTTTCGGATGTTGAGCAGATGATCAATGAGATAGGCCATCCAGAATACTCGGCGCTTCTCTTCTGTCCGAATGGGGTCACTTGGCTCCTCCGACGCGATATGATGGTTTCTGGGACTGTCAATTTCATGGTAGCGTAACCCTTGAAGTAGCCGAAACGTTCGCCCTGCACTGGTCCAAGCCTGTCCATACATGGAACGCATCAACTCGCAGACTGTCAGGAGTGTCCACGCTTCAACATTTTCTAATCCAAATGCGCCAGTATCGATGACGATAGGCTCAATATCCTGCTTGACACGGTTGTACAAGGGATCAAGCAGGTCATGAGACTGTGTAGATAGTAGAATGGCCAGAACCCACATGACATGTTGCAAACAAGTCTGGGAGGGTGACTTGGCAAGTGACTTTGACCATGCCAAATAGCGGCGTTGGTGGAGGATGGGAAAAGAGGGATGAACGCGATCAAAGTATAACTGGTCTCTGATAAGTCCTATCAGTTACCGCACGGTTAAGTTTTGTCACCGAAGGAACGTTTCTCCTTACAGTTCGGCGTGGGTACCATGGTCGATCTGAGGAAACAACGCTAAAGGATCAGGCCACAGAGCCGTTCCCAGACCCGGAAAGTTAGCCTCATCAATTATGGAAGGTCCCAAAAAGGCCTGAGGTAACCGATCAGCCCCTTCGGCGTCATTAACACGGGCTTCCAATAGAGGGACTGGTTGCGAAATCTCAGTCAAGTCAAGGCTATGATTTGACGCCTGTGCATGCTCCTGGAGACGTTGCTCGGACTCGTATCGATTCTGCAACGTTTCCTCAAGCTGCATGAGACGATTACGCAGAGCGTTCAAATGCCCTCGTTTGGGGCCTCGTTTTCCAGCCGAAGAAGCCTCGCATGGAACACGGGCTCTTTGACAGAAGCCACACTTGGGTTCTTGCGCGTCGCAGCGCAGCTTTCGTCGTCGACACTCGTTGCATGACCTAGCAGGACGGTGCGGGTTCGGCATGATGTACTGAACGGCTCAATAATAGGGTATACCGTGGGGTTGCAAGGATTCAGTTGGATGTCACTCACAAATAGTTGTTGTATGTCGACCATATAATTTCTCCGACCTGGAGATATCAGAAGTTGGGTCAAGACCATTGATAGGCTATGCCCCCTTACGCTTATCTGCGTGCTTATCTCCGAATCCGCATAATCTGACGTAGAGTTAGAAAACAATAATCCGATAGAGTAAACTATTCATCCGTTCAGGATTTATCCGCCCACGCTAGTGCGACTTGCGTTAGCTTGTTCAGCTGATCAATGGAATGGACGTGAGGTTGTTCTCTGGAGCTGCCTGAGGCATCATTCCAGTCATTGCCTGTTTCTCTCATCGCTGCATACACATCATTACATGTTCCAAATACTTCGCAGTACTCTATGATCAGGTCATCGTACGAGCCAACTTTCAATCTCATGGATCTGCATGGAGCGAACAACTCGGCAAGATGGTTTGATTTCGGGCTAATATTGTACTTCAAAAGTAATTGCCAGAATTCCTCATCCGGGCTTACACCGTGATTTGTAGTACTCAATCGCGATTAGATGTACTGTCGGGGAAAGGAAAGGGAACCACTAGGGGAAAAAACTTACTATTAGGTTTGCTTTATTATGATGGTACATTTAGTAGAGTAGAGAATGGACGTCTGATTGTTGATTGCATGTGCAGCTTACCCTGTATTTGATGAGAGAGTCAAATTTTAAGAAACGTCATTGGAATGGACCGCATTTTTCTCGTTCTATGCCATAGATCATTGTTTCCCAGTAGTTGTCGCTGCATAGGTGCCCGCCTGGATAAATAGTGCTCGGACTATCAATTGACCAACAATGGCAAACAGTTAATCCGATGCGGTTCAAATGTCTATTCCATGCGGCATAAATTAAAATCTCTCAGACACTGATCGCTCTGCCACCCAATTTCTTGCCCTATCTTGAGAACAAATTCCATCCAGACTTCATCCATACAATTTCATTTTGCGCCATGCTTGAATACGAAAACAAGATCATAGTCATCACTGGAGCCGCTGGTGGCATCGGTCAAGCAGTAGCTCTTGAGCTCGCCGCAGCTGGTGCTATCGTTGTCATGGCTGACATTCAGTTTGAACCTCAGGAAAAAACTGCCTCCCGCATCAAAAGAAGCGGCGGCCGAGCTCACGCATACCACTGCGACGTTTCAAATGACGAGTCCGTATCTAAATTCGCCTCGTCTGTCCTGGAAGAAATTGGAGTCCCTGATATAATTTACAACAATGCTGTATTCAC
Organism: Fusarium torreyae; assembly: GCA_027945595.1. Taxonomy (NCBI): domain Eukaryota; kingdom Fungi; phylum Ascomycota; class Sordariomycetes; order Hypocreales; family Nectriaceae; genus Fusarium; species Fusarium torreyae. The sequence goes on along the minus strand of JAOQAZ010000032.1, from coordinate 11,890 downwards.
TCGAACTGGCGGAATTCTCACTATCGATCTCAGCACTCTCCGACACGAGTTAGACGTCAACGTCCTAGGTTACATACGAATTACGCAAAGCTTCTTACCCGCCATGATTGAACGGGGATCAGGTTGGATCGCCAACACAGCGTCACCAAATGCCTTTGTTCCACCACAGCCTGTGGCTGAAGGCATGTTGGGCTATTGCATTACAAAGGGGGCTGAAGTAGCATTGACTCAGTGTATGGCCATGACACTCAAGTCCAAGGGTGTGGGAGTCAGTCTTGTTATCCCAGACGTAACCTACACCGAGTCGGCTCTAAATATTAGTGGAAATGCCTCGGACGAGTGGCACGAGAATTTCAAGAAATTCTTTACGAAGATCAGTCATCCAGCTGAGGGCGTTGCAAAGTTACTCGTCCAAGACCTGAGGGAGGAGAAGTACCTTGTCAATGCACATCCTGGGTTCGAAGAAGTACTGCAGGATTGGACGCAGAACGGTTTGGACCCCCATCAGGATTATCTTAGACGTCTGAAGTAAGAGTGGCTAGGAAGAAACCGCGACAGTGAGGATGTAAACTCAATATTCTATTCGAAGTTCTTGTACATCAACAGAATGTCTGACACCCAAAAAAGCTGTGACTGTTTCAGCTCCAGAATGGTGACACTATCTCTGGAGCAGGACGTCAAGAATTAGATCAAGCTGCCTAGAGGCCTTGGCGAAATGTGACGGAATCATCATGGTAGATGGGTTGAACCCGAGATGGTTCTCAAACAAACCATTCGGTTAGGCAATTAAGCTATGGAGTGATGTGGAATGATTTATTACAGGTAGTGAAGCAGATTTTGGCCAGCCTGCCTGTATTAATTAACGAGAGTGGGCAGGATAATCACAACTTACTCACCAATCCATGCAACCCACAAAACGATGGCAAGTATAGCTAACAAATGATCCAAAATCGCAGCATGTCGCCGTACGATATTTAACCTACTATGTTGATCTTCGTATATTCTTCCCTGTTCGGCATGTAATTCTGCTTCATCAACTAAGGTCAACCAAGGCAAGGCTTTGTGGTGCTCTATAACGCATTCTGCACGAGATACAAACTTGACTCTACAAGTATAAGCAGCGACTGTAGGTTTTGGAGCCCAATTCATAAACCCGCTTGCGAGCCCGAAAAAAGAAGTCTTGTGCTCAGGTGCTGTAATCGTAATGGACCTCGGCAAATTAGTTGGGCCGTGCAACTTGACGGCAATCGCTATTGACGAATGCGAGAGATACTAGAGTCGATTTGTCGTCACTTACCAAATCGACAGTATCAGCCAAAATCGCAGCAGGTAGTTGAAGAAGTCGGTATTGGGACGCCCGTGCAAGGCCCTCCAAGACCTTATCGAGGAGAAGTGGGCGCCGAGTATCCCGCTCCCTGGCAGACTGATTACTCGCAGGGTCGTTGTAGCTGTCTGTCATCAGATTCAAAACTATGTAATTTATGTTTTGCGTCTCTGAAGTCACTGAGAGGACTGCGTCAACTACCATAAAGAACACGGGTTTTTCCCACAGTCTCAAGCATAATAAGACTTTTTCCACATCACAAGAGCATTCATATCTCCAATGCCCACACACTCCCGGGAGTTCAGTTGCAGCAAAGCAATAAATGAGTAATATCTTCATGAAGTTGAAAATAAATAGTGATAGTGGAAAAGATGGGGACTATACAGCTGACACAGAGGCCCGCAATCTGCAATCCCATATGCCATGAGATGGACCGCCCGACTACCGTATCTCCACGATTCAGCGAAAGCTTCATGGCAGAGGCTAGGTAGCTATGGATCATTTTGCAAAATTCTTCATCGTTATGGAGCATTTATCACAGATCTGGGGCTAACTAATGAGTAGCTGTACCGCGCCAACTCACAAAGACACTAATTCACGTCATAGAGAATCGAGAAAGCAAACAGTAATATTTCGTAGCAGGCCTGGTACTGTACTACCAATAATTCAGATTCTTTGAATGTTCTCAAGCTAGCTATGGTGTCTCTTTCCATTCCTAAGGGCCATTACAGCACTGAGATGCTTTCCCAAGCCTACAAAAACATGAAGCTACCACCGAAACATCAGCAATTGCCTCAGCCTTCTTCAACTGCTGTGATATCAGGGAGGCCTCTTTCGTACGACCCAAACGCACGAGGCATTCGTGGTAGCCATGAAGTCCCCAAATATTACCTGGGTGCTGATGGGCAGAGTCTTGACCCTCTTCCAGCCCCAAGTCCTGCGCGTATACTTCAGCTGCCTCCTCGACGCGGTCTTGCTCAAGTAAAAGGGCGCCATAAGGGTGTCTTGCGGGTAGCATCCAGGCCCAAGGCTCTGAATAGATAAGTCCATCATCGCGCTTGATAGCAAGTCGCAGGCTCTCGAACGCTTCTTCGTAGTTGCCCCGTCGGTATTGGAGTTCACCGTCAAGCATCGCCGCTGCAACTTGAAGGATGTCCGTAACTTTGTTCGGGAACTCAAGGCGAGTTTCTGGTACGCGAGCAGAGGCTTCCTGAAAGAGTCCCAGTTCCTTTTCAGCTTCTTCTATGCCCTGAGTCGCAGCCCAAGCAATGGCTTTACCATAATGTGTCGTCGCTGTAAGAACGCAGTAGAGACTCTCGTTCTTGGGAAGGGAGAGCCTCTTGAGCTCCTCCCACATACCGAAACGAATCAATACGTGAATTCGAACAGACGCATACGACTCAGTCCAGTCGGCCATAGGAGGTGATTTGACATTTAGTAAGTCCTCGGTAATGATGGCCTCCATCTCACTCACAGCCCTCAACGCCTCGGCTGATTGTCCGCTCATCATGGCAGCGTAGATGAGCATGTGATAGTCATGAAAGCGATAGATGTTGTAAAATATCCGATGACCAGGTCTCTGCTTGGAAAAATACTTGTTATTCGCAATTGATGCTCTTGCATTTGCCTCGACTGCCTTCCCATATTCTCCAACAAGTATGTCAATATGACTAGGCATATGTAACAGATGTCCAGCCTCTGGGACAAGGTGTCGGAGCTTATTGCTTGCTCTGACAGCAGCTTCCGGAGTGTTCGACATCTCCATCAAGTGAATGAACATGTGCAAGATCCCAGGATGGTGGTCTGCGCCAGGGTGCTTCATGCCTAGCTCGAGAATCTCTTTGACCTCCAAGACAGGTGTTTCAAGATTGGGTCTGCCGGTTCGAGCCTCATAAAGCTGCCACGGAGCCATGTTCATCAAAGCGTCAGCAGCAAGTACGATGATATCTAGATCTCCGGTGCCGAAATCGCGGTAAACAGTCTTCATGCGATCGGCATAAGCTTTCATCGATGGACCAAAGTCACTATTGGGAATTTCAGCGGAGGGGAATCGTTGCTGTATGGCATCAATAAGGGCCTTCTCGACGGGAGACGCACAGTCAGCCACCTGGGAGGCCGTCAGTGCCATCGTATGGCATGTCACAAGAGAGCTCCTCAAGTCCAATTCATCAAAAGCCTGCCACTCCTTGTTGTAATTTGGGCCCGATGCAAAGGCAACCCCCCAGTAGCCCATAGCGCATTTTGGGTCATGTGCGATGACTTGACTGAAGCAAAAAGCGGCCTCTTCGTGATTGAAGGCGTAAGCCCAAGTCAAGCCGCGGTTGAACCAGATCTGAGCATCTTGACTTGTGGTTGTGATGACACGTGTAAAGTCACCGAGGTCGAAGTACTCTTCAGTTGGGCTAATCGCCGTCATGTTTTGCGCTTCCATGACAAAGAGCCTTATTGACGCAAAACAGGGGAAAGCTGAAAGTGCTTGGTTGACAATACTTAACTAGTGACAAGTTGAGTAGAGTCCAACGGCAAGTAGAGAAGTGCAGATTTTCTTCTGGAAAAGCTGGACTGGAGGGCTTTCAAGCTCGGATAATTAATTATTGGGCGCTGACGAATGCGGAGTATTTCAAGAACAAAACTTCACCAATCAGGGCGATCCAATGGCTGTCTCGAGCCAATCTCCACTTTTGGTTAGTGTCGATGTTCGCCACTTCAACGTGGGGAAGTGAGTTTTGAAGTCGTGAAAAGGCGGAAAATCAAACCTGGGACAAAACAACTCTTAAATCCACTTCATAAACACTCACGCTTGACACGTATCTCTAGTCTCCCGTAATATCTATAAATCCTCCAAAAACTTAACCCACGAGTCACCATTCAGCTGTGGTGCCGTCTTACCACAGACTACTAATCTATCTCGAGATCAGCTCACCACACCACAGCAAGGTCTCACTGTCTCGTCATTAGTTTTGTCAACCCCTCACATCTCGGTCGAACCGTTGCGCGTAATCATTCGACGCTAACCTATACAGACTAATTTAACAACAAAGCTACAGCCAATCAGGACCATCTAACATCTAATAACTTATTGCCCCTTTTCCTCGCTTCTTAGTTAATAGTAAAATCAAAGGCATATTAATAGTTCTATTCTATATATATCGAACCTGTATAGTTTATGCACTTCTTTTACTTATAGATATATATAATATTTTTACTACTTATTATAAAAGGATTTATATAGAGGAAAGTTCAAAAAGTTTTATCTTACTAAAATGCTATTTTTATATATAATAGGGGCACCCTAGTAAGTTAGCAAAAAGTAAAAAACATAGTAAGTATATTTCCTACTTATTTTCCTAGTAAATACCCTTAGTAGCTTTCCCCTCTATTTTTAATAATCTTATAAGTCCTTTAGTAATAGCCTTAAATACTAATATTATAATATATATATTATATTAGTTCCTAAATAGAAAGGCTAGGTAGGTTTAATAATTATATTATATTAAAGCTTATTAGAAAAAGGTTAGTAATCTTTCTTATAAAAATATATTTTTATAGATTTTAAGACTAATTTAGTAGGGTTTTAGCTAAGTTATATAACTTTAAAATATTAATAAGGCTGGTATTATAATTATTCCCTCTTAACTAATAAGTACTATTTTTAGCCTTAAGTTATAAATAATAATATTTATATTATAGCTTTAAGGGGTTTATATTATAAGTAATAAAAGCCTATAATTTATTATAATAATATATAGCTATTAAAATAAATAATATATTTCGCACTTTATAACCTCTTTTTTTTTTATTATATAATAATATTTTCTTATACTAGCGCTTTTATTTTTATTTCTTTAAGCTTTAAATTATTTTATTTTTAATACCTTTATAATACTTTTAAGCTTTTTTTTTTTTTTTTTTTTATATTATTTAATATACCTATCTCTTATTATATTAGTCCTATTAAAATAACCTTTTTAGCTTATATATATTATTTTTATATTTAAATTAAAAATTTTAAAACTTTTCTTATTATTATTATTAATTATATTAATATAATTTTATTACCTTTTCTAATTTATTACTTTATTAAATCTAGTCTTACTTAGTATATTAAATATAATACTAATAATAGCTTTTATATTTTATAAGTCTTAGGCTTAAAATACTTTTATTTCTTTTAGCTAACTTTTTTATATTTTTTAATATTATTATAATAATAAAAAGTAACTAAGCTAATTTAATAGCTACTTTTAAATAAGTTAAAAAATATATTTTTATTTTAGACCTTAATAAGCCTAAAAATCCTAGCTTTTACTTTTTAATAAATTATTATTATAATCTCGCTATAGCCTTATATTATTTAGCTAATATTTTTTTTACTATTAAGATTACTTATTATTAGGCCTATAAGATTATTAATACTAAAAAGAACTCTATTATATATATCTTTCTTAAGTTAATACTTTTTCTAGGTTTTATTACTAATATTTTAATTTTTCTTATAGAAATCTCTTAGTACTTATAATACCTTTATTACTAATTATTATACTTTTAAAATAATTAACTTTTTTATACTTAATTATATTATTATATATATATTTTTTTTTTATTAGGGTTTTATTAATATCTTAAATAGCTTATTATTAATTAAAACTTTTAGTATTATTTTTAGCTTTTAACTCTTAAATTAAATAATACTAATTATAATACTTAATTTATTACTTAATATTTTTTTAATTATAAGGTAATTATAGCCTTTAAGGATTAAAAATACCTTATTATTTACTTAATTTAAAAGCAGCTTAAATTTATTAGGTTTATTTAAAACTCTTATAAGTTAGCTAAATAAGTAATTTTATAATATTACCCTAATATTTAAGCTTAGTTTAAAATAATTAAATTAAATTATAATTAAAATAAAAGTAAAAATAATATTAATTTAAAGTCTAATATTAATAATTTATCTTCTAAAAAGTCTAAGTCTAATAAGAAGTAAAAGTCTTATTATCTTAGGGTAGTTTTAATTAGTAATTTAATATAAGGATATAATACCTACAGGGCCTGTAAAACCTACTATAGCTGCTAAAGGCAGCCTAGGCTCCTTATATACTAATATGGAAGGCAGCTTAATTACTATATAATTAAACTAGTTGACTTTTAGTCTATTATGCTAGCTTTTTACCTTTCGGAGCTCTTATAATTAAATTATAGTTTTTTCTTTTTTAAGTAGTAATTTACTTAAGGCTTTTATAATTATTTAATTAATACTTTCTTAGTTTACTTTTTTTCTTTTTTATTTTAATATTTTTATTTATAATTATTTTTTTATACTTATTTTTTTTTTTTTTTTAGGATTTTTATTAGTTTTAAATAATAGCTAAGGTATTTATAATATTCTTAATTAAAGCTTATTAATTATATTTAAATAGCTATTTTATTTATTTAATTAAGTAATATAATTCTTTTTTAATTTTCCTTTTTATTTTTAATATATTTAATTTTTTATTTTTTATTTTAATTTTCTAATTTAAGTATTAATAAGATTTCTATTTAATTTATTTTTTTTTCTTTATAAGGTTTAAATAAGCTAATATAAAGTATATTATATATATATAAGTACTTATTTAATAATACTAGCTTATATATTTAGGTATTTAAATAACTTAGAATTTTAAAAGGTCTAATAAACTAGGGGTTAAGTTTTTTCTTTTCTTTTTTAAAGTTAAGATTCTTAATTAATAATATTACTAATTAGCTTATATAAAACTTAATTGCTTTATAGTATTTATTATAATATTTTACTTACCTTTTTATAGCTAACTTTTAATAGTCTTAAAGCTTTTCTTTTAATATTTAAAGGTATTTAATTTACTTATATATTTCTAATATATCTCTTTTAATACTTATACTCTTATTAAGCACTTAAAACTTAGGCTTATATCTTATAAGAGCCTTATTAGGTAATAAATATATTATTAAGCTCTTTGCTATATAATAAGTAAATTAAATAACTTAGAGTAATTTCGGCTATATATTTTAATTCTTTCTAATAAAATATCTTAAGTAATAACTAAGTATTTAATTTATTCTTTTTATTTACTTATTTATTTATAAATAAAATATAATTAAAAGCCTTTATTTTATTTATAATAAATAATATAGCTTTAATTAAAATTTATATATAAATATAAGTCCTTAGTTTAATATAATACCTAATAGGGCCTTAAATAATAACTCCTATTTAATATAAAAAGTCTTTATAAGCTCTAAGGTAATAATTATAATAAAAATAAAAAAAAATTTATAATACTTTATAAACTTATTTATAATTATTAGGATTATATTAACTTTATATCTTTTAAATATAATAAGTAATAATCTTATAATAAAGTTTATAAATATCTTAGCTATAAGTCTCTTAGGAATTAATAAGCTTTTAATTTTTTATATAAGTAATATCTCTTTAAAATTATTTTTTAATATATTATATAAGTTTTAATATATTTATTAATATCTTATTTTAAACCTTTTTAATATAATTTTTATTAAAATAGCTTTTTAGTTCTTATTATTTTAAAATAGCTTATTAAAGAGTTATTATAATATATTTATTTTTTTTTTTGTTTTTTTTT